>JANRMT010062856.1:4153202-4192361 GCA_026402145.1 Polypterus bichir lapradei
CCCCCCCCCCGCATCAATCAATACTCTGCCATCAGTCTTCCGTGCTGTACTCCACCCTCCCTCAATTGGACCTAACAGTCACTTAAAAAAAAAAAAAAAAAGCCTTCAACCTGGCTGTGACGCTACAATACTTTCGAATTTTACTGCTTTCATATTCTTTACCTATCTCTGCATGCGTATCGTAAATGTAACGGTACCAGCTTTTTTACAATATCGGTTGTAAAATGAAAGTCAGAATGGCACTAATATGTGACAGCAAGTAGAGGAGTTACTTTGCAAGGCAAAATATGTAATAAAAACAGAGGCAAAAATAATTCTTTATATTTATATAGTGCTTTTCTCACTGCTCAAAGTGCTCTACATGCAGGGACTACATAAAACAAATGGCTCATAATGTGGGAGATGCAGCATCTCATCAACAGCTGTCAAAAAGAAAAACAAAAGTCATATTTGGAAATTGTTTTGTGTTTGCAGAGGACATTTCAGCGAGTACGTGCAGGAATGGTATTTGTTATTTTATAAAAATAAAATAAAAAAATAAATAAAAAAACACATCCAGGCTCGTTAGACACTTTTATCCCATTATGGAATTAATTCAGAAACAGATTTGCAAGTGCTCAGAGAGTGAAATATTGTCACTCATCAAATGAGGTTTGTACTGCGACACATTTGCAAAAGGAGATGAAAAAAATAACGAGATTAGTTGCTTTTAAATACTGTCCTACATAGTCCTGCTAAATGAACAGAGGCTTTGCACTCATTCTCTTGATAGCAATGACCATGTCAACAGATGTCTATCAGTCCATGCACCTGCCCATTTTCTAACCACTGTATACAGTTCTGGGTCGTGCTGGAGTGCGACTTGCATGCATTCACATTTATGCTTACAGGACTGCGGGAAGTGGGAGGACTGCCAGCACAAACACTTGTAGCAGGTAAACATTAACGCAAGATTGGTGCTTTGGTTTGTCAGCACTGGAAATGGCACAAGTTACTCCATGTGTTAACTCCAAAATAAAATGTAATATTTAGTGTTTCAATGTTTTAAAAGGACAAGGCACATTATCCAACTATTATGACAATTACTGCATTAAAATAGATATGTCATTGCCAAAACACAGTTTAGCAGGACGATCAAAACAGCATACTTCAGTAATGTTGAGAAATAGAATGCTGCCTCAGTTTTAAGTTTGTCGAGTACAGGTAACGACAGCCCATGTTAATTTTGTAATTCTTATCATTCATGCTAGAAACCTTGAAAACAGCAAAACAAAGGCTGTTTAACAAGAGTTCAGATCCAAGAAACTATAGCCCAGTAAGCTTAATGTGCATCAGATGTAAATGAAAGGAAGGAATTAAGGAAAATATTGAGCAACACAAGCAAGAACAATAAAACATGCTGACTGTTCAGTAAAACTCTTAACACACTGGAATTCTACGAGGAAGGACCAAAAGGATATGATTAGAGTGGCACATACATTAACCTTTCAGAAAGAAATTGATTAGAAACCACAGGAGAGGTTGGGCATCAAACTAAAAGAACCGAGTTCAGATTGTAGTGTACAGATGGGTGCAGAATTTGCTAAAACACTACAGAATGTTATTTTAAGAGGAACCCGTCAGAATTGGGGTATATTAAGAATCAGTGGCGTAGCTAGGGGAGGGCGGAGGGGGCGGTCCGCCCCGGGCGGCGCATTTTTGGGGGCGGCATTATTGGCCAAAAGGCTCAGTACAATTCGTGTGTAAGCAGCAGGGTTCGGAAAAATATCGCTCATGTATGAAAAAAGTCAAATTCTTTTATTTTTAACCACAAATGCTTGAAAAAAAATTTGTTCAGACTGTCCTTCTGCATCAGACACAGCAGTTGAAATTTATGAGGCAATGACAAAAACAAACACTACACCGATAATTTCTAGGAAGATAAACAACTAATTTACAATTTATAATTTTGTTTCGTTATTAATCCGAATGCGTTCTTGCTCTGCGCAGAAAACTTCCCCACCTATCACTTGTACCCTACTTTGGTTCTGGTTTTCGTAGCGTAATTATATTAAACTAATAATTAGAACATGGCTTATCAGTGCATCTATACTATATTCTTGTCTAGTTGATGCTTATAAATGTATATAAAAATTATTGCCGATTCTTTAAATATGAATAAATCTATGTAAAATGTATCTTAATTTTTCTCTATATGTCATTTTAATTTTCTATTTAAATAGTTTAACATATTCAGATATGTTGGTGGGCGGCAAATTGAAGCACCGCCCCGAGCGGCACGAACTCAAGCTACGTCACGGTTAAGAATAGCATCCCTCAGGGGTCAGTGCTAGGGATGGTGCTATTTTAATATATATGATTTGGATAGGAATATGAACAACAAGCAGTTTGCAGAGGATACCAAGCTTGAAGTACTGACCGGTAATCTAGAATCTGTTAAATCATTACAGTGGGACTTGGACAGCAAATAGGGTTGGGGAGATTTGGAGCAGATGAAATTTAATGTACATAAATGTAAAGTATTATACATTGTAAAAATAAGTTTTGAATACACAATGGGGGGTCTGAAAACTAAGTAACCCTTGTAAGAAGGATTTAGGAACAGTAGTTGACTTGCCACTGCAGTGTTCAGAAGCCATTAAGAATGCTAGTAGAAGGTTTTACAGTATAGCGATTTGTAAAGTAAAGGTTAAATCAGGTCATGCTCAAAGCTTTATAATGCACTGGCGAGGCCTCATCTGGAGTACTGTGCACAATTTTGGTCTCCAGGCTACAAAATAAGAAAAAAAAAAAAACAACATACATAGACACTGAAGCACTAGAAACAGTCCAGAAAAGAGCAAACAGGCTTATCACAAAACTGTAGAGGATGATTTATTACCACAAAAAAAAAAAAAAAAAAGCTGAGTCTTTTCAGTTCAAGCTAAAGGGAATTAGTAGCGTGGATTGAGACTAACTATAAAATGAGTTCAAAAACAACAAAGAGGCACAGTTGGAAACCTAAGGGCAAATTATGCACAAACATTAGGAAGGTTTTTTCAAACAGAGCATCAAAGACACTTAGAATAAGTTTTTAAGTAGAGTGGTAGACGGAAGGACTTTCGAGACCTTCAAAACTAGACTTGATTTTATTTTGGAAGAATTAAGTGGATAGGACCAGCAAGCTTGCATGACCTAAATGGCCTGTTCTTACCTACATTTTTCTAATGTTCATAGCGTCACAGAGTTTTGTTTAAATTCTCTACTTTGCTAGTGCCTCCAGTGGGTCCTATACGGAGCCTGCCATTTAATTTAGCTTGTTGATTCAGTGAGCCTAGCCTAAAGAACTGATGTTATTAGCCCAACACATTAAAAAGCAGAAAATTGAACTGGCCATCACAGAGCTGTTGAACATATAAAAGGATGTCACTACCCACAATAAAAGGACAGAGCAGACACTTCCTTAGGAGACTACGGTTTCTTTTCTAGATTCTCTGTGTTATGAAACCAGTCCATCCTGTCATTAATGTTGACTCCCAAGTACTTGTAGCAGTGTACTACCTCCACATCCACTCCTTGAATAGCGACTAGACAGACTTTCTCATGCAGCAATAGTCAAACATTTCCTTGGTTTTGCAGATGTTAAGAGGCAGACATTTCCTTCTGCAACTAACCTCTATCTCATCCCATGTATCTTCTTAATCATCTTAGAATTTCTAGAACTGACATGATCTGGTGTGATATAGATAGAGCTTGAGGTATACAGAGTAAAGAGAAAAGGAGACAGAACTGTTCTTTGTGGTTCTCCAGTGTTGCTCACATCCTTATCAGAAACACAGTTATGGAGTTTAACAAACAGCCCGCTGCCCGAAAGATAGACCATTATCCAGGGTACCATAGGCTCTTCCTCCTGAACATCTGAGTTTACATCTTAACATTAAATACAAACAAGTCACATTTTATAATTGAGTTTTGCTCCTGCAGATGTTCAAAACCTGATTTTATATCTAAAAGTCTTAATTTGGCTGAGAGTGGAAAAATGCACAATGCTGCCGTTTTACTTTATAGGAAAAATAGTTTCTATAAAATTATAACTTAAAAATCACAAAACCATTTATACTGAGTTTACCACACAGGAATAGTGGATTCATAAAGTATTCAGACCCCTTCACTTTCTGTACACTATTGTACTGATTTAATTTCAAGTGGATACATTTGCCCTTTTAAACAATCTACAATTGATATCCCATTACAACAAAGTGAGAACCTGTTTTGTAGAAGGTTTAGCAAATTTATAAACCAAAAAGGGAAAAAAAAAATCTAAGTATTGAGACCTTTTTCTGTAGCATTACAAATTGTGATCAGGCACATCCCATTTGCATTAATTCTTCTTAAGATATGTAGAATTTGATTAAAGTTCACCTGTGACAAATTCAACTGATTAAAATCATTTAGAAGGGCATGCGAGTACCTGTATATATGCGGTCCATCAATTCACACTGCGTATCAGGACAAAAACAAAGCCAAGAAGTCCAATGAAACCTCGGGTGACCTCGGAGATCAAAGAGTGGCGAGGCTCACATCACGGTCAAGTAGGGCTGCAACTAATGATTATTTTGGTAGTCAACTAATCGTTCGATTTATTTTTCGATTAGTCACGATTATTTCATGCCTGACTATTTCGATGCCTGCGACCTGTGGTTGCACATCCTGTTCTGGGCTCCAGTGCATGTCTTATCTCACCTCCTCACGTCTGTCAAGAATGTCACCCTGATGTCTTTGCATTAACACGATTAAAATTAATAATAATCAAATTAAAATAACCAGTGAAACATATGAATCTGAAAATATAAAAACATCTATTAGTGTGACCATCACAATAAAAAATACATTAAACAATACAAACTAAAGTGTACGTAGTCTTTAAACAAAAAAAGTGCATTTAACTTAACCAAAAAAATACATCGTTAATACTGAAACTTTTTCATATTTTAGTAATAAATGACAAAATGTAGACAAACTATATAATGTGTAAAGCCTGAAGTGCAAAGATCAAATAAACACTTACATAAAAGTTTCAAGGATGATACAATAGCTTCCATGGTGCAGCGGTAGGAATTGCTGACATATAATCAAGAG
This sequence comes from Polypterus bichir lapradei, assembly GCA_026402145.1. Taxonomy (NCBI): domain Eukaryota; kingdom Metazoa; phylum Chordata; class Cladistia; order Polypteriformes; family Polypteridae; genus Polypterus; species Polypterus bichir. The sequence continues at coordinate 4,158,321 of JANRMT010062856.1, forward strand.
TCCCCCGGTTTGATCCTGACTGCCTCGTATTTACCGTTTTGAGCAGTGAGTTACACTTATTGTTAATATTATACAATAAACACATACATTTGATTTGCGTCTGTAACGGCCATTGTGTTAAATGTATAGTACTTGTAAAAGTTAACCTTTTTTTTCCACTTTTATTCTGTCAGTCGCGATCACGATACATACTACCGCCCCCATCTGACGCGGTTACTTTTTATCTGCAACTGGGAATAACTGTAGATGTGAGTGGTGTTTTGAGACAATTGAACTGAAATCCTCTGATCTGGATGGATAAAAGCTGACACAAACGCTGGTGAATCTGCCTTATTCGTATCTCATTGTCACCTGATTTTTTTTTTTATTCAATTTTATTGAGTGTTCCTGCTTATGCTGAATTAGTATGCGCCTTAAGTGCCATTACGTCAAAGCCGCACTGACAAAAAAAAAACAGAGACATAGGTATATATGATATTTGGAATTATTCATTTTATGACCTTATAGTACATTTCGGAAAACATTGTGGCTCAGATGGAACATTATTCATATTCATATGCATACCTTCTTGCAGTTGTAATCAATGGCTTTACATAATCTGCATTCAACTTTTTTTTCTTTATCGGTGAAGTGCTCCCTCACTTTAGAAAGTTTCGGTCTCAATTTATTTCCATTTCCTTCTCCCTCCTCTAACCGACTCGCCATTGCACCCACATTTATTTTCCTTTACATTCTTCTATTCCTCAGAAGTTCTTCGTCGTTGTTAACACTGTGTGCAGTCTTGACAAACAATAACAAACGATACTGCCCCCAGACGTTCATGTAGTGCATTGCAGTTACAAAAACCCTCCGGTTCTTTGTGACTGGAGCCTCTACTGAAGGTTCTGTTCAAGACGCGTCGACAATTTTTTGTAGTCGACGTCGTTGATTACGTAGACTAATCGTTGCAGCCCTACGGTCAAGGGTGCAAAATCATTTCAAAAGCATTAAATATTCACAGGAACACAAGCCTCAGGAATTGTGAGATGTAGGAAGTTTGGAATCACCAGGGCTCTTTCTAGTGTTGGAGGTCAGGCCAAACTCAGTAACCAGGCAAGAGAGGCCTTAGTCAGGGAGGTGACCAAGAATCCAGTGGTCCCTCTAACAGTTTCAGAAGTCCTCTGCTGAGAGGGCAGAACCTGTTGAAAGGACGACCATTCTTACCCAGCAACACTCCATCAATCAGGTGCATTTGACAACCTGCTTGAAGTTTACCAAACAACATTTAAAGGACTATGAGAACATGAGGAAAAAATACTCTCTACTCTGATGAGACACAAATTGAATTCTATGGGCATACCTCCAACTACTGTGTCTGGGAAAGACCCTGCAATGATCATCACCTGCCTAATACCATCCACACAGTGAAGCATGGTGGTGGCAGCAACATGCTCTGGTAATGCAGGGATAAGGAAAATGGTCAGAATTGAGGGAAGATACAACACAGCTGAATACAAAGATTTTGGAGGGTTGACTTGGGAACATGCTCCAGAGCTCTTGCGACCTTAGATTGGGGTGATTGATCTTTCAGCAAGAAAGTGGGCCAGCCAAAGCCCAGACTTTAACCCCAAAAAAACAGTTGTGGAGAGACCTGAAGATGGCAGTTTACATACACTTCCCATCCAATTTATTAGTACTTGACAGGATCTGCCAGGAAGAATGGGATAAACTGCCCAAACCCAGGTGCACAAAGATTGCAGAGACTTGGCCAAAAAAACTCAGAGCTGGAATTGCTACCTAAGGAGCTTCTACAAAAGTACTGAATTAAGGGTCTGAAAACTTGTATTAAAAAATATACTGAATTCTCTCATTCATATATTTCCAAATCATTCTGAAAACAATTTTCACTTTGTCATTATGGGTTATTGAAAGTAGACTGATGGGCAAAAAGACACATTTGTCTATGTAAAATTAAATCTACAGTGCAGTGAAGCCTGCAGAAAGAGGTGTGTATACTTTTCAAACCCAGTGTATTTACAGTATGCTGACCCTAAACATCCCACAGTTTGATTAAATTACCGTTCCTCAGCCTGGTGGAAAATGAACAGCACGAAAATCTACTATTAACTCACGAAACAATCTTCAAGTTCTTTCCCTCTTCCAGCTGCTATACTCTATGAGACCCCATTGCCGAGACGTTTACTTACAATGCTAGGAATTTTAAGCAATGGGCTCAACCAGTCAGCTAAATGGCCACCTCTAAATGTACAATTCATTGACAAATGCTTATGAAAATAATATATGATTACATGTCAAGTACTGTTCTATATGCCTCAGCATAAAAAAAAAAAAAAAAAAAAAAAAAGGCTGCTATGTATTCACACGTGTCAAAACTAGTTTGCTTCACTTGTAAGCAAAGAATGCAAATCAATGCTTAAAAATCGAAGTACTCTTGGAAAGAAAGTTTTGGGTTATATGTGGTGATCTGAAGCTGTGGAATTACCTTAATCTGATACTTGCCTATACTTAGTCTATTTTTTTCCAAGGGTTAAATAAGAACACCACTGACATTTATATATAAAAAAATAAAATAAAATAGAACTCCTAAATAGGACATTTTAGAACCTTAGTCCTCCCATACATGTTTAACCCCACATGATATAATGAATATTTCCAAAAAACAAAATTCTGCATATTACACTCCACATATTTTGACAAATAAAGTTTACATTTTTAAAAAGGGCTACATACTGTATATACTGTACATTGTATGTGCAAACTGCCAAGTCACTGTTCCTATTATGCACTGTTCTACACAGAAAGGAGTTTGTGGTTTCTAAATGTTCCATTTACTTTTGAATGCATTTGTAAAATATGCACATTTCTCTAGGTTGGGAAATGGAAAGAAGAGCTAAATAATTTAAATAAAAACAAGTCTGTAATACCTCCTGGCTTTTTTCCAACACCACAACATTTTGACTGAGGTAAACTAAAGAAATTGTCCCATAATATATATTTGACAAAGGTAATTCATAATAGACAAATCCTGACACTGTCCATTTAAAACATATTGATAACAATTCCTGTTTTTCACATATAGTGATATGGTATTCAATAGGAAATGAGGGATTGAACCACAAAAAAATTGTTAACGCGATTGATTTTTTTAGGCTGTCACAATTTATAGGAAAAGGGGAGTCATTTTAATAATTTTAAAATTTAGAAAACTTGTTACTTTGTAATTTAAAGTAAAACTGTACAAGCTTAAAAAAAAAAAAAGACAGACAGCATCAAACACCACATTTAACAACACTGGCGCAAAGTAAACAAGAGAATGCAGAAAAGTAAGCAAACCTGTTACAGAGATACACAGGTCAAGCCTGTACCTGTTTTTGTACTTTCTCCAAATATAAAAGTCTTGCATTATAGGAAAGCTACACCCAATATTTTGCAAGATATCACATAGTTGGAAGAAGACAACAGTCACAGTCCAGCCTCTAACACATTTCAGATAAGACAAATGAACACAATTACATGCACAGCAAAGGGTCCCCATTTAATTAGCATACAATACACCTTAACAACTGTTACAACTTGTTCAGTGGTGAAGTTTTAATCTTGCTATAAAACTACAAAACCAAGGGGGGGGTGTGTCTCGGTCATTCTACACACACAGGGAAAGTTGACAGAAACAACTTCATTTCAAAAAACAGTATATAGTCACATACTGTACAAACTATACATAATTCCTTTTGTGGCATATCATACTCAGTATTTTTATGGGAAAAATACTGTTTTTCAAAGATGCATAATACTGAACTGCAAAGAAACAAAGCACAGCAGCAAACCACTCTAGTCACTGAAATACGGGACTTCCTTTTACAAAAAAAAAATAAATGTTCAAAGCTTATTGCCTCTGGCTTATAGAAGTGAACACAACAGCTTAAACTGATTAAACTGCAGGCTATAATGCTCGAGGCTACTGATGCATCATACAGTCATTATAACAAAAAGTATGCACATCTTTAGATAGGGAAAAAAAAAAAGACAGTAAATGCTCACGTGAAAACGAAGAACAGGGAAGTGGATCCCACAAGGAAGGTTGTTGCTGCAGACACAGGGATGTACTTGCTCGGTTTAAATTTACGTGTGGTACCACTGCTACCTGAACCCGATGGCATCTTTGTGCTCACTGATGGTCAGGATGCTGCATTGATGAAAAAAAAAAATTCAGAATGATGTATCATCTTTAGGTTTGCATTATACAATTAAAAAATAACCTTAAGTATATTACAAAAACACCTAAAATATTACAGAGAAAAGAGACAAACTTAGGTGCGTTAATGGTGCATCAAAATCTTTATAGACAACATCTGTGTTAAAGAATTATTTAGTGCTTTACATGGATACATCACAGTACTACTACAGGTCATCACTGCTCAAGAGTTTAGTTCCAAATCAGCTAATGAAATAACTAGGAAAATGTAGTGAGGGTCTACAGTTTTGTTAGTTTTCATTAAAAAGAGCTGGAACTGCAGAAAGAGGGGCAAAAGTCCCAAATTAAATCTCTAAAGACCCTTGAAATTAACCATTTTCATTAGTTTCACTTTTTAAAAGCAAATTTTGATGGTCATTTTCCACCTCTATGAAAGTATTTATAAAAAATAAAAAAAACAAACCAGGGAAAAATTTACTTTAGGAAATTTAGCAAAAACACCATTGTCATAGTATGCAATACAAGATCCTGCATGTGCCATTTTCTATGTTAATACACTTCATTCTCCTGATGGGCTCTCTTGTAGAGATTTAACACTCTTAATTATCTCAGACATTCCACTTAAAAGTCAATGCAGCAGCAACCTGTTGCCAGTAACAATATACATTTACTACCCAAAACTTTATTTTTGGAAGAAAAACATGTTGCAAATTATAGCAACATGTTTGACTACAAACCGTCAAGAAATGTACATTGTTGACTATAGCATTTAACAAACTATTATAAAAAAAACCCGGAATTTGTTTAAATATTTATATAAAAGGGGAAAAAACACATACATATTAGAGACTACCACTGTCATCTAAACCAATAATTGACAGCTAATTTCACAACAGAATTGTCTTTTCAAATGTATTGATATACTGTATGGCTAAAGTGGCCCAGTTTAAGTATGGCTTTGTGCAAAAATGTGCCCTAAAATCCCCTGCTGTACTATTCAGGTCTGGACTACATCTTGCACACAATTTTATCAGGAAAGGCACACCCCCATGTGACCCTTAAATGAATTAAGCAAATCTAAGACTGTATACTGAGCTCTGAAAACAATTCTCTAAATATTTCCAAGTATAAATGTTATTTAATGTATTATCTTAAATTTAATATAAACAGTAGCGCATTAATATGTAGATGTAACTTGTATTTATCTATTTGTATTTTATTTAATGGAAGCGCCTTATTAATTCAAAATTTAAGCATACAGAGATTAAAAAAAAAAAAAAAAAAAAAACACACGGATTGGAGAAAGGATGCATATTTGATAACTATATCATTTGTAAGCCTGAAATTTTTGCATGTAATGATGATGATGATACAGATTGTTGCCCAGGGCATACTGCTCACCATCTTTGGACCCTCTGCAATTTGCCTGTCAGGACCACATAGGGGTGTATAATACTGTCATCTATCGGCTGAATAAAAAGTCTACTTTCATCTGGAGAAACAGGATAGTATGGTGAAGATTTCATTTTAATTCTTTAGTGAATTCAATACCATACTCCCCAGGGAGAAGCTACTGTCAGTGATGGTTGATTCTACCACTGTCCTGGATACTAGACTACTTAAACTTTTGTGTCAGCAGTTTGTGAGGCTTAATAAACTACATATAAACACACATGGGTTTCACAGATAACTGCCCTGACACGCTTCCTGCTTATCCTGTACACTACAGGCTTTAGACACGATACAACGTCATGTATTCAGCTTTATTTACTTGATGCAACCAATAACATCCCAGTGTAAGATAATACCAAAAGTTCTGAAATTTAAAAAAAAAAAAAAAAAAAAACAGAATCACCAAGACTGATATAGGATCACTGACCCCCCCCCACCCCCCAAACAATACTTGTAAACCCAAATCAGGTATAAGTAATCTACTCTATTGCAATCTAAGGTGAATTGGCTTCCACTTGTGATCAACTGTGACCATTTTGATTACTTTAGCATAAGAACAGCTATTCTTGGAGCATTTCAGTGCTTGGTAGTGTAACGGAAAGAAAACAATTGACTATGGGTAGCAAGGCACTTTCAGAAGATCTTAGGGATAAAGTTGTGGACAAGTCAGGAGACGGACATGGAAAGATTTCTAAAGCTTTATTAATTCCTAGGAGCATAGTAAAGTCCATAATTAAGAAGTGGAAAACTGTTTGGTACAACTAGGACCCTCCTTGGATCAGGCAGTCCCTCCAAACAGGATGCAAGAGTGATAAGGAAACTGGTCAGGGATGATCCCGATAGGCCAATGGCAATTTTGAAGGAGTTACAGGATTTTACAGCAATGAGCAGTCACTGTGTGCATGTATTGAACTTGTGTTAAGTCAGCATTAAAAGTAAAGCTTCAAATGTTTCAATGGTTTTTTTCCTTCATCATCACTTTTGGAGGTACATCTGTGGGCATGCAATTGGGTATAAAATAAACTTGTTTTTCAAAGAATGTGTGCCTCACAATGCACAGGGTTCATGTCAAATTAAAATACCATGTGCTATTAATTGTTTTATCATTAAAACTTGAGTGAAACACCAAGAGATTTTTTTCTGCGAGTGCATAATGACAAATACACACAAAAGTTTAAGCACTTCAAGTGCTTACATGTAGTGTACAACACAACACTTCAATCATCATTAGCTCTGTGCATGTTAACAAAACAAAAAATAAAGTTTAGTAGTGACACACAATGACTGGCTAGAGAGTTTTTTTTTTTTTTTTTTAAACTGCTTATATTTGGTCTGCTTATATTTTAGTTATGTGGATATTTTGCTGATTAGATGAGATAAATAAGTAGGGCCTCTCATTTTTATTATACATGAGCCCACTTGAATGTCTGTGCCTTTAAGAAAAAAAGGCATTGTAGGAAGGGGCAAGAGATTTTGGTTTTGCCTTCCAAATGAATATTGCAGTTTACTAACTTCAAGCACTTCTGAACAAGCCTTCAGCTTTCCTTTACTTCCCATCTTAAGTAGGAGTTGTCTTTACTAGGAGAGGAGTAGAAGTAAATGATGACTGTGTTAGTGAAGAGGTCCAATGTGACAATTAAGTGTCCCAAGGCATGGATTTATGGCTTCAAAGAAAGTTCAAAAATTTGAAGAGCTTGTATTTATTTAAAGGTGACCTGGACATTATTCAATTATGCAGCTTTTTTTTTGCAAATACACTTCAAAAGAAAAAAAAAAATGCTCATTTAATTTTCACATGTATTAGTCTTTTTAATTCTAATTGGTTGAACATTTAAAATTACGTTCATTTTAGTGAAAGCCATTCAGAAATGCAAATAGGCAAATAGTCACAAATTGAGTAAACAAACAGGATGAATACATTTTTGAAGTTTAGTGTGGACTGCACTATACTTTTTAATAAACTAATTGCTACACTCAATCAGTCTTCTTGACTACTAACATTATGTCTATATTGGCCAATCAATAATGGATTAAATGCTGAACAGCTGCCTCTTGGACAGCTGGAATAGTGCCATCCTTTATTTAAACATTTCCTAATTGTTCAATCTTCCCAAAACCACACTTGTTCCACCTTACCAAAGCAAAAATGACTAACATCTAACCAATAATCGTATAGAGCTCACTTTGCTGCATAGGCCACTGCATCATCAGCTTTTCCAAGCAACATCTCTAAACAAATGTTCTATCCCAGCTAACTTGATTGTAGCCATTTGTAAGGGAGACCAGACCGTCTGGGTGCCTTCACAGATCACCCTGTGGTTTCTGGTATCAACACTAGTAGCTAGGACACCCTGGCCAATAAACATCTCTACAGGACGTATGATTTATAAAAGATTAAGCTCTGTGGTTGAGAAAAGGAAAGGGAGGGGGGAAAAAAAGATTTGAGGAAGCCACTCCCAAATAGAATCTCCTGATCCAAATTTCTATGGTACTAATGCAAGTCTGATTTGTCATCTTAGGAAACAACAATAACCTTTAAAAAGGTGTCATTTTTGCTCCGGGTGACTACTGATGTATCATTTTCAGATCACTATTCGAATAAGTACTTCCATTCCTCACAACCTAAGCACCGTTTCACTGAAGCAAGAGACAGCCAACAGTCTAAGGCACCAGTTCCCATACTCCTAAATGCTGTAATTGTGACACAAACACTGTACTTCAAGTATGACCTGTCATTTACACAGGCCCTGTAAGAATGACAGTAGAATACATCTATAGTACTAGCAGAAATTGTAGTGCCTGACCATTGAGGGGAAAAAAAATAAAATACTACAGAATAAAATGGTTACATTTCCCTGCAACTGCCAATCAGCAATATGGTACTGTGGTTAGTGCTACTTAGACCACCTTCCTGGGTTAGAGTCTCATGCCTGGTCACGACTTGAATGTGCTTTCCCTTTCATATCTTACAGTTGCATACTGGACTGACAGATATGATTTTAAAATGGCCCAATGCATTTATGAATGTGTGCATGACTGGGCTCTGCAATGAACTGGTACCTGCCTTGCAGCCTGGGTTACCATCTGATTAAGCGGGATTGAGAATGCATACAACGTTCTTTAAAACGTAAATTAAAATGTGTTTCGACTTTTATCATAATAAAATATTTTAAGCAGATTTCTGGGGGGTTGAATATTTTACAATGGGATTTCAGTCTTGCTGCTGCAATTTACACCTTTACAAGAAAATTTTAAAACAGATAATATACAGTAAAAAGGACCAAACAACTTTCTTTTGGACAAATTGCAATAAAATTATAAAATGTACATGCCTTACTCATCATTGTAATCTTTTGCATTTACCCACTGCAGATGTGATTAGATGGGAAAACAGACGTATGTTTACTTGTAGTAATTTTGCCAAAATGTATTCCATATTTGTGAAAATGACACGAACTACCATGAAAGAATATGAAATCTAATAATGTATTAGAAGGCCTAATCAGAACAGGTCTAATAACTCTCACTAGAATCCTGCCAAAAGTATAAGATGAAGGTAGCAAAACATACATAAAACATTCAATTGAACTAAAAGAAAAAAAAAAAAAAACTCTTAATCTCATTTTGTGAAGAGCCACTTTGACTGCTGGGTTTCATGCCAGCAAATTTTTTTAATTAAAAGTCAGTTCTAGTATCAACAGAAAGACTCCATTTAATTAATTTTAAGCCTTACTTCAAACTTCTGATTTATCCAAGCAGTGCATATATTTTGCCTTTCAGGAAACAAAAAACAGTGATGCAGGTCCCTTCACTCCTCCAACTTAAATATTTAACTTTCTAACAGACAAGTGCAAATTACACAAAGTTAGAGTGGCCATTGTCATTCTTGTCTCATTGTACATTGGCTGCTGTTTTACAGCATATAAACTCACAAGGACTAAATCATAAAAAAATAAATCTAAGTAAAACAGTGTAGAGATTGAAAAGAGTATGGTACAACAAAATGTATAACTGGAATATGTGGCTGCCTAATTTTCACACAGAAACACTAATAAAGAGTTCTAATTACATGAAGTTTAACACGGAGGACACATTAAAACTCACCCGTGATAGCGGACAACAAAGAGCTTTTAACTTGTCGAGGTGTGCCATAACTGGAGTAGACTTTACAGAAGAAGTGCTTGTTTTCTCCAGTTTGGGAAGCAACCAGCAATAACATGTTTTACTCCAAATCTCTTTTCTTTTGGAAGCTAATATTGTTTTCTAAATCAAAGGCTCATTTCTCCCAGCAGACTAGCACCCTGTCCAGGTATTTTCCTGCGCCTTGGGCTCTGTGCTTGCTGGGATAAGCTCCAGCTACCCCACCACACTGCTCGGGATAAGGCAGGTTTAGAAGATGGATGGATGGTTAGCTAGCTATTCTATTTCTGCAGTACCAATTAGTGTGCTTCACTTTCATTTTGAAAGTATATTAGAATCCCTCAGTCTACACCTTTTGTTCTAAACAGGATTTTATTAGCTACCTCATAAAGAACAAACTGGTGCAAATGGTCATAGACTGGCTACCTTGTAATTTAATGAAGACATGAAGGGTTTCTGTCCTAACTGGGAAGTGATTTAACATGAAGCAGAAAAAGGAAAATATATACTCTAATGCGTTAAATAAAAAGTACCTTATCGGTGAGTTCAATTGGCAGTCAAAGTTGAAACATGGCATATGTTAAAATAATTTAAAACAGAATGGCATCCAATTGAGAATCTGGCTTAAACAGAAACAAGAGGCACACTTAGCGATCAGCTCCAGCACTACAAGAAGAAAATGCTCGAAACTTACCCAGCAATTGTTGAATTTTGTTTCTGATGACCATACAATGGCCTTAATTAACACAAACTTGCAACATCACATGGAGTCATGGCATAACCAGGAGAGAGTCATAAGTTCAAACACCACCAAAATGATACTTTGGAAACACTGGAAGATACCCAAATGCCTCCTTAAAAGCCAATCACTATGCAAAAGCTGAAAACTGGATCTTTTTTCCCTGGACAGCAAAGCTATAAATATCACTTAAAATGTTTGAAAAAGTCTGAGCTGCCCGGAAAAAGGACAAACAAATACAAACACACCATAAAGAGAATAGTACAAATTCTGAAAAGGTTTACAAAATTAGACTCTCTCACTTAGTTTGTAAGTTCAAGAGTTAGGAAGAGGAACTAAAAATTGTATTTGGAAATTGCATTTGTGACGGAAGCCAGGAAGCACTTCTTTACGCAAAGAGTTGTGGGAATCTGAAACAAACTACCTTGACACGTAGCTGAAGGAGAAGCCTTGGCTGCCTTTAAGAAATATCTAGATGATGAGATAGTGGGGCATTTTAGCTATTAGCTAAACAAACAAGCATGATGAGCTGAATGGTCTCCTTTCATTTGTCAAATTTCACATGTTCGTATAATAAAGAAAAAAAAGTTATGCTTACCCATAAGTCCTTTACTGACAAAGTACCTAAGTACATCTGTACACTTAAAAGGAGGAGGCTAGAACCATGATTAGTGGTGTAATGTTGACTGCTTTTAAGGTTAACTAAACTGAACAACACATAAGGCAGCAAGACTAATAAAAATAAAAAAAATAAAATGAAGACAAAGATTTGAAAATGAGTGAAATCAAAAGAAAAATTAAACTCAAATCAGCTAAGAAAGGATCTTAAAAATGTATAATTGAAACTCTTCATACGTACTTGAACTGATGTGATGCCAGTTTAAGCCAACACCCCTCCAGGTAAGTGAGCGTGTGCATCCAGGTTCAGTGTCATTAATCCCAGGTTCGAGGATGATAAAAAGGCCAAGAAATGCTGGCTTCTTGAACTCCAAAGCACGTCTTCAGAATTTAAATGTTTATTATAATCCATGTGGTTCTAATTCCTTCCATCGCTTCACGGTTATTTCCAAGTCCAAAAAAAAAGCAAAGACATAGAAACTAAAAAATATCCTTTAAAAAAATCTTTTCTAACTTATAAAAGGAGCTGAACATCTTACTGAGGGGCCCAATTTTAACTCTTCTAAACTTCAACTCATTCACAAGCAGAGGCACAGCTTGTGCATGCAATTTCTAAGACATTCAGGCGAATAAAAAATGTAATCTCATTTTATTTACCAAAGACGAGAGAAAAAAATATTTAAAGGTAATCCTGTGTTCGCCCGGTTGCTAGCTATACTATTTACAACTTGGATGTGTCTGGTCAGAGACAGATACGCTGTAATAAACTCAGCTTAAAAATAATGGAACACCGTAAAAAAATATACTAATAATATGTGTATATATAAGGAAAGTGTGTCTATTACAATTTCAGGAAACGACAATCCTTTAAGCACTCCTCGCTAGACAACTGAAAACTATGCTCAAAATACCTTATTAATGTAAAAATAAGTCAACGCTCTCCTTTCGCTTAAACAAGGCGGAGACCTGGCTAGCAAGTCGCTAGAAGTTTAAGAAAAAAAAAATGGAAAACGTTTAGGAATATTAATAACAGCACAAAAACGTTAACTTCCCTTTCACCATACCGATTCATGCGTCTTGTGTGTGTAAAGCAGTGATACGTTCAAGGCTTCCCTAACAACTTGCTCGTTCTCGTTTTCTTTAATTGTTAACACAGTAATAATTCATTCAACCTTTGCAAAAACGCAATTCGTTATCTGATCTACTCGGCTTAATAATTACCTTTCCCTTATGCTTAATATCACATATAAACATCTAGCATTTGAATCTTATTAACAGAAACTCAAACTATAAAATAATCTGTCATTTACAGTAAATCATTAACTCAATAGAAGCAACGTTTCTAAAACGCGTTGTGTATATACTCTCGCTGAATTTGTTTTTTTTTTAAAGTTGCTTTGGTATATACTGTACTCTTCCTTGCTTATTATTGCTTAGAGTGTTTTTAAAACATGCGTATTTACAGACACGCAAATCGGCCATTTGGCTTTTTAACATTCAATTGAGAGTTGCGGCCTGCCCGTTCTTTAAATATTTAATCACTTTAAAAGTCTTTGGAATATTCTCGGTTTTGCGGTTCCTGTACTTGATAGGCTAACCATTTTAAAGAAATCCTATCTCGCGGGCGAACAGTCTAAAACATGGCCCTTTAAACTTTAACAGTATAACCTTTTAACATTCACGAAAAAAAAAAACACAAAGTCACAAACTTCTTGCGTTAAATCAACTTCAAGTTGGTCGGCATTTTCTCCGTATATCGAAAGTAAATCTGAAGAAGGAAAAGGGGCCCCCCTGATGAATCCTCGATCTTTGTTAGGCGCTATGGCCTGACCAAAGCGTAGCTTTCCGGATTACACACAGTGCAGGGCCCCCTGGCTCCGAGGCCTTCGTTCCTCAGACTCTTCAAGGGTCTGTACTGTTTCAACAATTCACCCAATAAACAGCCAGCGATAACCGGTTATCTCCCCCATCACGTCCGCAGAAGGATTTGGTAACCTAGGAGGCAAAGTCTGACGAGATTAAAAAAAAAAGCGACACTGCCTTTAAAAACCAAGCCGAAATCAAGCGCAAACCACTTAAAGGGGAGGAAAGAGGGTGAGGAGAGGGCGAGGAAAAGAGGAGGGATGTGGTGTGTGTGTTATTTAAAACTTCGACCAATCATAACCGTGTGTGGGCGTGGCTACGACTGTATGTGACTTTAGGATTGGTAATGTAAATGTCAATCACGGAGGACAGTGAAACATCATGTACGGTCGGGCACAAACGTGAGAAGCTGAGCGGGGAGGGGGGGTTCTAGTTAATTTGAAACAAATCTGAAAAGTTAGTAAATCCCAAAGATTTAAATGAATGTGGTCCAAAATATTAAATGGTTTATGATAAATCGTCCACCTCTTAAGGTAAGCGCGAAAAAAAGTTCAACGAGCGGTATTCGAACCGAACTTCTGCCGCTACAGTAATACAGTACTGCAGATACTTTCCGTTTATTAGAATCGAACGCATGAAGATCCTTTTACAGGAAGGCTGACTTGTCCCCTTAGATGAACCTGAACGTGCGCGCTTTCCAGTCAGCCATTTAAGTTAAATCTCGGCCCCATACAGCGACGCTGGTGATTTTTCCATTTCTAAACTGCCGTGAACAGATTGTCTGGCGGCAGCGACCTACATTAAACTCCGCCTATCCTTTAATTGAAGATTAGTCCCATAGGGTTCAGTGCCCCCCAGCGACAGCTGTGTGTCCAGATGTGCGGGTTTCCCGTCCATTTCGGATTTAAATCCCAGTTATATTTTAGGTAGAATTAAAAAAAAGGTTTAAAATGCTAACTTGCATAAGGCATCGTCTCATTGTGCATATTGCATAGATTTTCCATACTGACACGCCTCCTTTAATGGAAAAAAAAGGTTATAGGTTATTTCCACACTGAAAGACATAACGTTACGGCTGTATAGCACCCAATAGGTGTGCAACTAAAAAGAAAAACATATATGGGTAACAGGTAACATATAGGAGGAAACAAAGCGATGGCAGATGAAAGAATATGCTGAGAGCCGATACAAAGGGCTTCCATTAGAGAAGATGAAGGGAGAAATTAAAACGTTAGTTGGTCTTAAAACTTGGAGAAATATGTGACCTCAAAATGAGAATAAGTTTAGATTCTTGTGTTTTTTCTTTGAATAGTATCTTTGAAGCTCGAACACAAACTGAGAGATCAGGTATGGCTAAGATTATAGCATTTGAAGTGTTCTGCAATAGGTTTTGTGGGGTCTTTGGTATTAACGGCTCAGACATGCTCTGCTAGCCATCTCCCTGTTTCATCTACGTAGAGGCCCGTTGTTTACTATTGAATTTAACAGAGGGACAAGATATAAGGGTATTGTTTGTGGCATTTGCAAGTCACCCTGGCAGCTTTTGTTACAGCTCAAAGTCCCTGGTGAGGAACATGTTTCTCCTCTGCAAAACAACTAGAGGTTTATTTAGGTTAGGTGATCAATGGAAAGAGATCATTTGGTGGAGAGGAAAAGACAATTCTGTGGAAGGATCAGTCTACAATTTTTTTAATGACCTGTAGGAGAGATAAAGTATTAGGGTGGAATGGGTGCAGACCAGCTGGATACAGGTTTCCTTATTGGGGATCCTCTTTATGGCAAGGTGTGCTCTTGGCTTGAATGAGGGCCTTGTCTATAATATGAGAAGGATATTCTCCATCAATGAAGAAACTCTTCATTTGGAGTGCTTCATTACAGGATTCAACCTCATCACTGCAGAGGTGGTGGAGTCTAAGGAACTGTGTAAGAGGTTGAGAGTTTTTAGTATGTCATGTATGGAAGGGGCTGTAGAGAAGGTACAGTAACTGCGTGAGCCAGCTGGCTTGTAATAGACAGAAGTTTTAAGTCCTGGAAAGCTGATAGAAAGACTGATATCTAAAAATAGAGTTGTGGCAGAAATGTTGATCGTAAACCTGTGGGATGGGATGGAAGCTAGTACAATCATCCATCCATCCATTATCCAACCCGCTATATCCCAACTACAGGGTCACGGGGGTCTGCTGGAGCCAATCCCAGCCAACACTGGGCGCAAGGCAGGAAACAAACCCCGGGCAGGGCGCCAGCCCACCGCGGAGCTAGTACAATCATTAATGAATTGCTGTAGCTGGCTTTTGGAGCAAGAGGCGGCACCAAAGAAATTTTAGATGTATCTTTTGTATAGGTACGGTTCAAAGGAAAAAAAGAAAAGAAATGCTCTTCTGCCCAGCCAGCAAAGATGTTAGCATAACTAGATCACATTCTAGTGCCCAATGAAACTTCAGTGACCTGGTGAAAAAATGTTATAGAAAGAAAAGGCATTGAGAGTAAGAACCAGTTCTGCCAGTCTGATGAAGTTGTTAGTGGGAGGATCTTAGACTGGACATCTGTTGAATACCTGCCTGAGGGCAATGAGTCCTTCATCACGAGGAGTGACTTTATATAGACAGGTGATGTCCATGGAGAAGATAAAGGACTGACGACTGAGAAACCTAAAGCTGTCAAACAACTGGAGAGCAAGGTAAGTATTGTTTAAGTACGAAGGGAGACCTTCAGCAGTGGTCTCATAAGACTGTTGAAGAAAGCTAAAATATGAAAGGTGGGGCAGTTGCATGAAGAAACAATATGGGTCCAGGGTTTTCAGGTTTCTGTATTTTGGGAAAATTAGTAAAACTGAGATAATTCTTCCTTTTATTCGTATAAGAGATGTGTGAGCCATCTACATGCAACCCCTCGTAAAGAGATCATTCTGTTGCACATTTCAACAATGCTGAAGCATTTGACCAATAATGCAGGTGGGGTCAAGGCTGTCACTCATAACATCACATGGTACAAAACAAGTGAAAGGTTTATAGTGGTGTGAAAAAGTAAGTACACCCCATGGAAACGGATGACTTTTTTTTAACATATTTGAGTAGGCAAAGAGTAGATCATCTTGTAAAACAGTGCCTGCAGACTTGAATAAAAATCACAAATTTTCCTTTTCAATCATTTGTTCAACAAAAATACCAACAGATGTAATTGGTCTACTGGGGAGTTCCACTCTTGACCTCAGAAACTGAAATGACATAAATGACATCTTGTAGGCGTTTTGCATAACTGCCCACCAGTTTCTGACATCAACTTGGTGGAATTGTTGACCTCTTCTCCACGCAGAATGCCTCCAGTTGCAAGATGTTTGTGGATTTTCTTGCATGTGCTGCCCGTTTTAAATTGCCCCACAACATTTCAATGGGATTTAAATCATGGCTTTGACTAGGTCATTCCATAATCCTCCATTTCTTGTTTTTGAGCCATTCATTGGTGAATTTGCTAGTGTGATTCGGATCATTATCGTGTTGAAAGATCCATTTCTGGCTTAAATTCAACTTTTGGACAGATGGCCTCGCATTCTCCTCCACCACACATTGATATGATGTAGAATTCATTGATGACTTGAGGACTACAAGCTGCCCAGGCCCTAAGGCAGCAAAGCAACCCCAAACCAGAACATGACTGACAGTTGGTATGAGGTTCTTCTGAAATGCTGGCTTTGGTTTGCCTCAAACATGTCTGTTATATAAATAAAGCATACTGCTTTTTGCCCAATACTGCTAGAACAAGCCGCCTAGAAAACTGATGAATGGCACTGAAAGGAGGATGAACAGGTTGCGTGAGGTGGCATGAATTACCCTCCAGGTACATTGGTAACTTTGTCGCAAGCTCTCTTGTCTTGGTGGGATTAGAATGAAGACAGGCATGTAAAAAATTTGTATGACATGCAAGGCCATGCGGTGCAAATGTTTAACATACACCTCAAGTTTTGTTTGAAATTTATAGCTTCAGGCATTTAAACAATAATTCCTGACAGTGTATAGACTGTCGATGCACGGAAGGTGTATTTTTGCATCCATCTCCACAAAAGAGTTTGATATAACTCCCAGACCCTAATCTAAACCTACAATACTAAGTGTTATCCCTTCTTACTCCGTCATTTATATAGGGCCAATTTGTATATGATCATTAAACAAATGTGCAAATGTTTGGGTTGTGGTATACAATGCCTAGACAGAAGTCATGTGAATAATGGGAGAGCATGCAATAAACACAGGTTGTGACTGAATCTGTTTCGCTGAACCAGTATCAGCACTAATCACTACCCTACCATCTTGCAGTTTGTTTCTTCATTTATCCATCCATTCATTTTCAAACCCACCTAATCAGATTCATGTTCAGAGTAGGCTGAAGTCTCTACCCGCAGCCATACCACATGCACTTCAGAAGAGGTCACTCCCCTGAAGCTAAGCATGTTTGGGCCTGGCCAGTACATGGATGGGATACCATCTAGGAAAAGCTTGGGTTGCTACTGGTAGAGATGATGGTGAGGCCAGCAGACGGCCACTTATCCTGTGGTCTGAATGTGAATCCCAATGCAGTGACAAGGACACTGTGTTGTAAATATGGTGCCGTCCTTTTGGGTGAGACATAAAAATGAGGTCCTGACCCTCTGTAGTTATAAAAGATCCCTGGGCTGAAGTGCCCTTCATTGTCTGGTCATTCTGGCCTTATAACCATCCTCTGCCTTTAATTGTCTCTCTCTCTTTCTCTCACCTGTTCACCACATAATAGCTAATTTGTGGTGAGCGTTTTGGTGCAAAAATGGCTGCTGTTGCATCATCCAGGTGGATGCTACTCATTAGTGGTGGTTGAAAAGCCTCCCCACTCACTATGAAAAGCACTATATAAACGTAAGGAATTATTACCTCAAAATCCATAGCCAGTTAATAAAGTTCTAGCATTGAATCATGTACTGTATAACTTATTTCCAATGGCAATGACGATTACAGGTAACCGATTTATGTGACCCATTCAATGAATTGAACATTTTTAATTTTTTTATCACTGTAAATGTAATTTTGTAACCTCTTTGTAACACATACGCTCACAGCCACAGCATTTGGCACTCGGATTCGAGCTTTATAGTGCATTTGCTAACCACAACTTAGTTGAACTTCACTGAACTTTCCTCCTGCTCCGTCTCAGCACCACTATCATGTTGTGTTTTTTATCCCCCTTCTTCACTCGTTCATCCACCCTATTGGTCGGTACTGCTTTTCGTGTGCCCCTCCCATCCCTAGAAGTGACAGCAGTCATATGCATAAATAGGAAAGCTGAAACCAGCCGAGTGGCACTGTGTCTCACAGCTAAGTTTCTCATCTAGCATTAGCATTACACTATACCAGTCCTGCTTGATGTAAAAATCACAGCAAAACAGACATGCACACATATACTCATGGGCCACTTTATTAAGTACACCTTGCTAGTTCTGGGTTGGACCCCATTTTGTCTTTATAACTGCCATAATTCTTTGTGGTGTTGATTCAACAAGTTGCTGGAAACATTGTTCAGAGATTTTGGTCCATGTTGACATGATAGTTTTACACAGTTGCTGCAGATTTGTCGGCTGCACATCAATGATGAGAATCTCCTATCCACCACATCCCAAAGGTGCTCTATTGGATTGAGATCTGGTGACTGTGGAGGCCATTTCTTTACAGTGAACTCATTTATCATGTTCAAGAAACCAGTTTGAGGTGATCTGAGATTTATGTCATGGCACTTTATCCTGCTGGAAGTAGCCATCAGAAGATGAGTACACTGTGGTCATAAAGCAGGGGTGTCGAACTCCGGGCCTGGAGGGCTGTAGTGGCTGCAGGTTTTCATTCTAACCATCTCCTTAATTAGTGATCAGTTTTTGCTGCTAATTAACTTCTTTTGCATTAGTTTTAATTGACATGACTCAGACCCCTTAGTTGTTTCTTTTTCCTTAATTAGCAGCCAAACAATAATGAGACACAAAACAAGCCGCCACATGACCTGCTCACCTGTGCCCATCACACAATAGCTGAAAATAAAGAAAGGTGAAGGTCGCAGTAAAACAGAAAATCAACAGTTTTGGAAATGTCTGCTGTGGCAGAATGAAAGCTGCAGCAAGCCATGAAATTAAATAATGGGTTTAATTAACAGCAAGAATCAGTTTCTCATTAAGAATCTGGTTGGAGTTTGAATCCCCAGTTTAACTGGTCATCTGTTGGCTCATTTCATGTCTCATTTCTGTTTGGCTACTAAAATGAAGGGAAAACAGGTTAATTATCAGAGAAAACTGGCCACTGCGGCCCTCCAGCCCTGGAGTTTGACACCCCTGTTATAAAGGGACAGACAAAGTCAACAACAATACTCAGTTAGGCTGTGGTATTTAAACAATGATCAGTTGGTACTAAGGGGCCCAAAGTGTGCCAAGAAATATTACCCCACACCATCACACCACCAGCACCAGCCTGAACCGCTGATACAAGGCAGGATGGATCCATGCTTTCATGTTGTTAACGCCAAATTCAGACCCTACCATCTGAATGTTTCAGCATAACTCAAGTCTCATCAGACCAGGCAACATTTTTCCAGTCTTCTATTGTAAAATTTTGGCAAGTCTGTGCAAATTGTAGCTTCAGTTGCCTGTTATTAGCTGACAGGAGTGGCACCCGGTGTGGTTTCCTGCCCCTGTTGCCCAACTGCTTCAAAGCTCGACGTGCTGTGCGTTCGGAGATGCTCTTCTTCATACCTCGGTTGTAATGACTGTTTCCTTTCTATCAGCTACAACCAGTCTGGCTATTCTCCTCTGACCTCTGGCAGTAACAAAGCATTTTCACACACACAACTGCCATTCACTTGATATTTGCTGTTTTTCCAGACCGTTCTCTGTAAATTCTAGAGATGGTTGTGTGTCAAAATCCTAGTCAATCAGCAGTTTCTGAATTACTCAGTCCAGCCCGGCTGGCACCAAAAACTATGCCACGTTCAAAGTCACTTACTTTCACCTTTCTTCCCCATTTTGATGTCTGGTTTGAACTTTAGCAGGTCGTCTTGACAATGTCCACATGCCTAAATACATCAAGTTGCCGCCCTGTGATTGGCTAGATATTTGCGTTAACAAGCAGATGAACAGGTGTCCCTAATAAAGTGGCCTGTGATTGTATATTCACTACATAAGAAAATCATATTTGTTACTAGTGTCTTAAAAACAATGTTCCACTACAAAGCTCCTTCCCAAATTAAACAATGAAACTGTATTGTCAGGTACATTATATTGTTTGTTCACATTGTCTGCAGAATTGTAATTAGGTAAAGCAGTAATTTACATTTAATTTATATTCATATCTAATTACTCAACTGAGCATTGCCATCCTTAATGGTTTTCGTTGTTATGTTGACTCATCACTGTCAGAATTCTTGAAGGACCTCTATGGTCAAGTTCATTAATTGAGTGGTCCCTATCAAATATATGTAATACTGTACATCCTATTCTGCTCCTTTACAGTATGTGTCTTAACCAATGTTTAAAATCTACAGCCCCTTTACAGATAGCAAGTGCTTACTAAAGATGCATGACACGAACAGCAATCACGGGTTCCAGGCATTACCAAACAGAAAAACAGAACTTGATTTAGACACTTAAAACAGAATAGCACCTCAGAAATTGCAGTAACAACAATAAGGGCAGGACAAGGAAGTTAACTCTCATTATAATGAAGAGGTAGAATCAATAAGTGGAAAGACACATCCCAAAATCGCTTGCTGTAGAAAAATATCACATTATAATAGTGGTAGGAGTCCCGGCTGAACACATTATTGGTTTTAGAATAGACAAGATTCAAATTGGTTAGATTTTTGAATATCGCTATTATCATCCATCCATCCATCCATCCATCCATCCATCCATCCATCCATCATCCAACTCGCTATATCCTAACTATAGGGTCACAGGGGTCTTCTGGAGCCAATCCCAGCCAACACAGGGCACAAGGCAGGAAACAAACCCCGGGCAGGGCGCCAGCTCACTGTGGGGCACACGCACACGACAATTTAGGATCGCCAATGCACCTAACCTGCATGTCTTTGGACTGTGGGAGGAAACTCACACAGACACAGGGAGAACATGCAAACTCTACGCAGAGGGGACCCAGGAAGTGAACCCAGATCTCCTAACTGTGCCACCGTGCCACCTCACTATTATCATTTTACCTTAAATATTTGGGACAGTGATAACACAAATATCCAAAGTATGAACTGCAGCTTGCAATAAATTCAAATCATTTCTGTCTAAGAGAGAAAAATCTCGTTGCACCTGTGAAACTGGAAAGAGAAGCAGAGTGAGCATTCCTGTGAGGTAAGAACGGGGCCATTTATTATGGTGTGAAAGTTATTCAATCATCTGCACTCTTACACAAATCATCAAAACGTTTCACTGCATTTCTGTGCCAAACTATAAACTGAGACTTCATAAAAGATGAGATTTGAGAACTTGCCTTCAGTTCAAACGTGCCAAATAAAAATTAATCGAACTGAATCATTACAAACAATCCAAGTTCAATTTTCAATTAAAATAATAAAGAACAGGGGAGAAGGACAAAGAATGCAATCACGAATTCAGGCCATACAAATGCACATTCAGTGAAAAAGGGAAGATAATGCCAGACAAATTTTAATCAAATATATATTTATTTATTAATATACAATTAAAAAAACACAATATTGGAAACAGCAGAGGAAAATATACCCATTTCTCTGCACAGCACATTAGCTGGTGTCAGATTAAAGTAACTAGTGTTTATGTGGTTCCACTGGGCACTTGTAAGTCTTAATTTAACTCAAGACATATTAATTTGACATTGACAATTTTGCTGTGCAAAAGCGTGTTAATACACCCTCAACTTCAAGTATATTTGTACCATGCCAATTTGTTGAAAGTTAAATGACTGAGTTGGTCTGGGCTTGGTGTAAACAGTTCTTTTTCATTTGTATATTACCTTTAAAGCTTATTGGCAGCACCAAGAGAGAAAAGAGATGTTCATATGAAAATCTCAGATGTGATAATATAAACCTTATGCACAGTCATTCAAAAATACAAGCTAGGACAGATTGACTGCTTTTGAATTCCAAGTCTATACTCAAAAACTGTAGAACACTGAAAATAACAACCTTCAAATAGTGTTTGAAATTCTATGTCACACTGGTGAGCTTTTCCCAGCTGCAGGGAGACTGTTCAGCCTTCATCTCCACACATTTTGAAATAATAAAAAAAAAAAAAAGGTAGAACTGTATATTAATCTTGGAATGAGACCTCTGCAAGCAGTGTTCAGAGTCTCCCACCTTCATCAGTTTGTGAGGAACCTTCAAAGCCACCTCGTGTGTCTTGGTTTCTGGCTAGTCTGGTCCTAGTTCCATACCTTTTTTTTTTTTAGGACTATGCTTTAACATATATATATATTGCTAAATTAAAAAAAAAATATAGCACACATCTAAAAGCCCATTGTTGCTCGTGTCTGGGGAAAAAAAAAAAAAAATCTAAATCTCAGCAGGCCTAACCCACCCCCCCCCCCCGGGGGGGGGGGGGAGAGAAAAAAAAAAGTAAGACTGGATTTCTTTAAATGTTATTATTATTATTTCTTTTGCTTTTCAGTCAACTTCATCGAAGGCTGGTGCTACTGTTTGGCTGTGAGTTGTTGATGCCTGGGTGATCTGGACTGTGCCGGTTCTGTAAGAGAATAACAGGGCCAAGATTAAAATCTATAATGACCTTTGTGAAAACTTCCCCTTTCAAGCATTTTTTCATGCCACATAATTTGCTAATTCAAACATGACAAGAAGATAAACACAAGTTGTTTTTTTACGCTCTAATCATGCATCGAAAGAACACAAAACAATGTAAAAAGAATAATGAAATTTTTTTTTTTTTACTATTGACAAGTTCAGAGCATGACACATACGTACAGCTACAAAGATAAAAGGCAAAACTCCATTATTAAAACACAAACATACAAATTAGTTACATATACACAAACATTCTTTTTATACACAGTCAATTCTCCTAATCCAAAGGATACAGAAACCATGGATACTGAAGCACTTATCCTACCGGAAAAAATGGAGTTAGGTTCCAGTGGCACATCAGCTCAGGGTGAGGACTGAAGAAGTGAGAAGAGGCTGGGCAGAAGCACCAGCTGATTTCACCCTTTGAGGTTCAGTACTAATCCTTCAATAGGTTGGAAACCTTGTTTTGACTTTTACTTCTTCTATAGTCAAGTATGATCATCTTCTAGATCAGGGGTGGGCAAACTCAGTCCTGGAGGGCCGCAGTGGCTGCAGGTTTTTGTTCCAACCCAGTTGCTTAATTGGAAAATAATTCTTGCCAATAATTTAATTTCATGACTTGTTACTGTTTAAATTTGCCATGTCATTCTCATATCCTAGATTTTTTTTCCATTTCTAAGGATATTGTCCAAATTATTTGAAGTCTAAAATTGAAGAGTAATTCTCAGCCATTTACTTTTTTCTCTTCACTTTCCTTCTAAGTATTTAATTAAACCAAAGAGTGCACATTAAATACACACAGGTGTAAATGGAAACAAGTTAAATGGAGAAATGCTAGTTTCTTTTGTCACTTGCATCTTATTGCTAATAAGGAGCAATTAAAAACCAAGAATACAGCTGTTTAAGACTAAAATAGGCAATAAGGGTTCAAAATCTTAATGAGCGAGACAACTAAAACGGAGAAGTGTTACTTGAGCAATAAGTGCTTCTGATTAAGTAACTGGGTTGGAGCAAAAACCTGCAGCCTCTGCGGCCCTCCAGGAATGACTTCACCCACCGCTGTTCTAGATGCTCTGCTTGAGGCTGAGAATGACTGTAGCAGGGCCGATCTGAGTACATCACTATACTATCCAATTATTAGTGGCGATGGGCGGGGTGACCAAAGGTTTAATCAGTGAAAGCTTATGACCCACACTTACTGGGAATTCCTCATTTGTGGGGAACAATAGTAAGCCCGGGTTCCCCTCATGAATGGGGTTCAACTGCTTACCCATGCGCATTAGCATCAAGTAGACACACATTGATATACTGTATTCAGTGTTGCGTGCGTGCATCCCCAGGCATCTAAGTGCATTACAGACCAGTTATTGCTCAAGAGGCAATTTCACGTATTGCACATGTGTGTGAGAGAGAGACAGAGAGAGAGAGGGGTTAGGAGCACGGACTGATACAGCGCATTGCCGCACCCACCACATGACAAACCAACTCAGGCTCCCAGATTAGGACCCAAGTACAGTCACCACACTAGTTCAGATGGAATGGAACAGTGGGAGGTTTTGTTATGGTGGCTGGAGTGCCAATTCTGCCTATCAGAGTTTTTTCTTCTGCTGCACATGGCTACTAATACAACCTCCTGATGTCCATTTCCACCCCATCCTATGGCCTGCAGCGAGAACTTTATCCATGAATAGGAGTGGTTAGACTGCAGGTGTCGCAAAACGGGTTAGACTTTTATAATAAGTGAATCCATGGGAATAGAATACACAGATAACAAGGATTTACTGAATACTCAATTTTACTTATTGAGAATGAGTCATATACATATACACACACACATATGTAAGTTTTTTAAACTATAGGATGACACGCCGAAGAGCGTCCCGAAGCATGATCACCACATCTGTGGAAGACAGCCTATCAGTTGCCAGGGCAAACGCAGACTCCCAGCGCTGTAGCGGCTGTCAGCAAAAACAAATCCGAGACGATCGTGTTCGCACTATAAGTGCCTGTTGTCAACGGGTGATATAAGAAACATAAATGCAGGGAACAGTACTACTTGGCCACGACCCTACTGGTTTTGCTAAAGTACTGAGACTCAGCCTTGTGTTTTGGGGTGCAAGACAGGGACTCACACATCACAGTACAAACATACATATACACACACACACACACACACACATTATGTACCTCACGCACAAATCAACAGCTCCAGACCTAAAAGAAATCTTTACACTGACATAATTTGCAGGTTTATATTTTCATATTTTCTTCATGCATTCAAACCAATTTTTATGGATAATAATATAAAAAACCTTAAGAAAAGAGATTAAATGAATTCCCCATGATCCACCTAGCCAACCATGTGCAAAATCTCTATAATATAATAAAATACACCTCTAATTAAGGCAAGTCAAGTCAATTTGGGGAGCATGCACTGGTACAGTGCGTTGTCGCACCCACTACAGGATGAAACAACTCAGGATCCCGGTTAGCAACCCCCCCAGGCAGACATGCGGTCCAGTCCCACCCTCTGGTAATGACCCTCTATCTGCCGCAGCCAGGTGTTACGTGGGAGACCCCTTTGCCTGGTCCAGCCACTTGGGTCTCCAACAATGAGGATCTTGTGAGCTGGATCACCCTCGGGGAAACACGCCACATGGCCATAATGTCGTAACTGATGCTCTCTCACAATTCAGGTAATGTGCCTCACAAAGTCAAACCAACGGTACCCAAGGATTTTCTGGAAAGACACAGTACCAAAGGAGTCTGGTCTTCATCTCAGATCACTGGATAGCGTCCATGTCTTGCAACCATATAGCAAAACAGGAAGCACCAGGACTCTAAAGACTTGCACAGATATCGGGAGCGCCACACACCCCTTTTCCAGTGACCTCATGACCCCCCATGCTCTCCCAATCCATCTACTGACTTTATAGGAAGAGTCACCAGAGACATGAATGTCACTGCCAAGGTAAGTAAACCTCTCAACAAGGTCAACACTCTCTCCACAGACAGACACACTGCATTAAAGGCCTGAATCTGGTTTTTATCAGGACACTCGCAAGCCCAGACACTCAGACTCTTCGCTCAGTCTCTCGAGCACCCCGATCAGAGCCTCCATTGACTCCACGAAGATCACAGCATTGTCAGCAAAGTCAAGATCCATGAATCTCTCTTCATCAACAGATGTCCCACAGCCACAGGACCTCATGACCTTGCCCAACACCCAGTCCATACAAGCACCGAACAGAGTAGGAGCAGAACAGACCGCTGATGAACCCCAGAATCAACTGGAAAAAACACAGAAGTTCTGCCTCCACTCTGCACAGCACACACAGTATGGGTGTACAGGCCGGCCATGATATCCAGCAACCTCAAGGGGATCCTGCAAACCCTCAGGATGTCTCACAGGGCAGCTCAATCAACTGAGTCGAACACTTTATTAAAATCAACAAAGGCTGCAAAGAAACTTTGTCGATATTCTCGTTTGTGCTCCATGAGAACCCTCAGTGCCAGGATGCGGTCGAAGGTAAACTTCTTAGGCGTAAAACCAGACTGTTCCGGTCGCTGATAGGTGAGCAAGTGATCACGGATCCTATTGAGGATGACCCTAGCAAGGACTTTTAATTAAGAAGTCTGGTTTAAAACTAAATGTTTTGCATGTACTCAAAGACAACACTAAAATGAAGGTTAAGGGTATTAAGTTAGAAAAAGGGCCTTTTCCCAAAAAGACAAATCAGAATCTGGAACAAACTAATCAATCCCACAATTGAAAAGAAAACCTTCCTTTACTGGGACAACTGCGGTCTTCTCTTTGAAAATTAAAAAAGCATTATTCACAGAGCCTGCCAATTCTCTAGCCAGTTTTATCCAACCTCCAACTTTAGCTCTGGTTCCATGTCAGAGACTTGTGTAAAATTATTAGATCTTAAGATTCCACTTGAGTCCCATACACAGCTGTCACCTGCCTGGTATCTCAGTTAACTTTCCCTACATGCAGACCCTGGGTGGTGGCTTCCATGTCCTCAACTCGATAAGGCCAGGTGTGTTATCTAGCCACGAGGTACTCACCAGCAAACATCACTCACATGCCTTCCTCCAGGAGCTAGTCCCAGTACCACCTTTCCATACAAGGTTAGGTTATATTTATTGGGAAACATCATGGAAGCTCAGGTTTGCATTTCTCTTTATCCGACTTCTCTACTTAAACCAATTAGTCAAGTGTACTCTACCAGCAGAGCATGGATCTCAACAACATCTCTCTATTATAATAAAAAAAATCCTGAGGAGAGACAAGACTTTTTAGCCTGGAACGAGACGTGACTTTATCAGAGAGATACTTTCACGTCCCGCGAAAAGAGACTTTGTGCCAAGAGATTTCATCACGCCCAAGCAAACAAAGTAGAATGTCGTAAAGAATTCAAAAATGTTGGTGTGATACACATGCGGGAGCAGGTTAGAGAAAATGAAAGTACTAAAATTTGAAAGTCTCAAAAAAATGATGGTAAAGATCACATTAGAGCAAACAAATGGAAATTATTAGTCGGTGAAATAACAGAACAGCGAAAAGACATCGAATATATTGCTCGGATTAAAACTTTAAGTCAGAGACTTGTAGATCGTCTAATTCATGGGTGTCGAACTCCAGGCCTGGATGGCTGCACTGGCTACATGTTTTCATTCTAACCCTTTTCCTAATTAGTGGCCAGTTTTCACTGCTAATTAAGTTCTTCTTTCATTTTAATTGCTTTGTTTTTAAGGATTCAGTCCTCTGAATTGATTCTTTTCTTCATTAAATAACAGCCAAACAGAAATGAGATATGAAACGATCCAACAGTTGACCACCTAAACTGGTATTTCAAACTCCAACCAATTTCACTCCAACCAGTTTCTTACTGAGAAGCTGATTCTTGCTGTTAATTAAACCCGTTATTTAATTTCATGGCTTGTTGCTGCTCTCATTCTGCTTCAGCAGACATTTCCAAAAATGTTGATTTTCTGTTTTTTTTTTTTTCTTTTTAAGACGACTGTCAAAATGTTTTGATGACCTGAGAGATCAATCTTACAGAGACCTTCACCTTTCTTTAATTTCAGATATTGTGTGATGGGCAAAGGTGAGCTGGCACCTTGTTTCATTTCTCATTATTGTTTGGCTACTAATTAAGGGAAAAGAGAAAACTAAGGGGCCCAAGTCAAGTTAATTACAACTAAAGCAAAAGAAGTTAATTAGCAGCAAAAACTGGTCACTAATGAAGAAGATGGTTAGAATGAAAACCTGCAGCCACTGCAGCCCTCCAGGACCGGAGTTTGACACCCAGGGTCTAATTCATGTTAACATCAGGGAAAAGTGGTGTTTCTTCGCAATGAATAGACGTATCTGCGAAAATTAAAAGATTTGTTGTTTGGTGAAAGTGAAATCCACATATGCAAGCGGCAGAGGCGCAAAGTGGCTGGCATGTAGCGTGGGCCCATGGGGTTTGGTGAGTGAAGCAAGCAGGGGGCTAAGCCCCCAAGTATCTTTAAAGTTTATCAACAACCATGCACAATAGTCATACCGTATACAGTATTCTAAACAAGTACATTCTTGTAAAATTCATGCTGTTACTTAAATTCACCTTTTTATTGCAAAGTACATAAATTATAGCTTGCAGTAATCCATTTTTGAGCCTCAATGCCATTCTAAGTAACTATTTCTCCATTTTTATTTTATTTTTCATCTCAGTACTAATGCTTACTGATTTTATTTAAATAAAAAAAAACAAGACCTGACATGCTGGTCTGATGCAACATTTTTTTTTGCATACCAACATTTGGCTGAGAATGCATTAAAATTGGCTTCTAGGCATATTAATGCTACATCCTTACCACCTGTTCAGATGCAATAGTGAAATAATGTATCTGTATGTTACATATGCATTATACAGATGGGAGGTAAGGTAAGGAGTAGAACAACAGGAAGGGACATGTGTCATGACTTGATGTTTATTACTCAGCAAGCACAGGATGACTGTAATGCAGAACTGGCAAGTGTTTACAAGTCCCCCTAACAAAAGGGTGGCAGCACATTGCTCCCGTAGAAAACTTACTGGGCCTTCTACCTATTGTGAAGGACAAACTAGCCTTTTGATAGCAGATGGGAAATAAAAACTGCCAGGAATACTTGGGTTGGTCTGATGAATTCTGGAAAGACAGTACCAATACTTCTTGAGCGCATTTCTAGCCTGAGGGGTTAGAAAATTCTGTTCTCATCTGAAAGTAGGAAGATGTCAATGTGCAAAAGGACAGACAGATAGAAGGTAAAGATGGGAGTGTTTAGTGTAGTACATTTGGTATTTAAGTGTTATGCTATCAAAGTAAACAGGAAAGATGATCGCTCTATGGATTGGTCCAAAACATCTGCAGAATATTTCTGTCTGTTGTATTTTCCACTTTTACCTAATCCTTTATATGTTTATGCTCTACCATGCTTATTTATATTAAACCAGCACAATCTTCTTTTCTTTTTTTGGCCTATTTGGTATTGCTCTAGATTAGGTACAAAGCGCTTTCCTTTTTAAAATACTGAGCAGTCCAGCTGTTATTCAGATTGTTTTGTGTCCCCATTTAGCAATGTCACTTATTTTTGGTAATTCCCTTTATGCTGACTCTTGCTATTTTTAAAGGGCTCTCAAAGGTACTATAATTTACACAATTGTTGTTTATCTTAAGCTCACAGCAATGTCACATAGAATAATTTTTGCTCTAGAGAAACACTCCCTACATCGCATTAAGTCAGTCAGGATCTGAAACACATTACAGAGAATAAACGTACACATAAATGCATTTGAATAATACTTTTAGCTGTGACTGGACACTTTAAGGTGACAATATAAACAGGGTTTATCATGTAATTTAGTTTAAGTACTTATTTACCTTGTGGGCAACAACTGCTCTTTTTAAATAAATATATTACTTTCAGTTTGTTATTTTGCAAACTCTAGACCTAACCAGACAACTTAATGCAAAACAAACTTAAAGCACAATCTTGTAAATTTTTGATTTTTAATTCAAGGATTTGTTTCAAATGAACCCTCAACAAATTAAATGCCAAAAATAATGTACAGGTAGTCCCCAGGTTACGGACATCCGACCTACGACTTACGAACGAGGCCGCAGCTGCGACGCTTGCACCTCAGTAACTGCCGCTCCTTCATCTTCGGCCTGGGGATGCTGCAAGCGGTGGCTGGACGGAGACTAGAGGGGGTCGATTTCGCTGCTCGCGCAGTGTAGTGTCCCTCAGGCAGCTCCCTGCGGCAAGTGGTTTCACTGAACGCCCGCCCGCCCACCACACACGGCTGCCCCGTTCGTTCTCAGTGGGCGGCTGGTAATGCTGCAAGTGGTGACCTGGTTGTGTCTGAATGGAGAGGCGGTAGGTAGCATTGTAGTGTGTCTCGGATGGCTGCCTGTTGAATGGGGGCGGTGGTGGGCGATTCACTACCCGCGTTTGGCCGCACCATCTGCGTTCTCGGTTAGCGGACGCTGCAGGCAGCATACTGTAGTGGAGGTGACTGTGAGGTGGGCTGGCGATGAACCTCACCTCGTCGCACCCACTCAATCTCAATAGCAAGCCTGCTTGTACTGTTATGCACATAGCAGGAAGTTGTCTCTTGTCAGTACATCAGACGTGTTGACGTCTGGTGCCTTCCTGCTGTGATCACGTGTACAGTGCTGTGCAGAAGAACTCATCTTAACCTTTTGTCTTTACCCTTCAAGAATGTCTCTTAAACACAAATCTGATGCAAGTGCTGGTGATATACAGTACAGGCCAAAAGTTTGGACACACCTCCTCATTCAATGTGTTTTCTTTATTTTCATGACCATTTACATTGGTAGATTCTCACTGAAGGCATCAAAACTATGAACGAACACATGTGGAGTTATGTACTTAACAAAAAAAGGTGAAATAACTGAAAACAATCGAGATGGTTTGGGGTGAGCTGGACCGCAGAGTGAAGGCAAAGGGGCCAACAAGTGCTAAACACCTCTGGGAACTCCTTCAAGACTGTTGGAAAACCATTTGAGGTGACTACCTGTTGAAGCTCATCGAGAGAATGCCAAGAGTGTGCAAAGCAGTAATCAGAGTAAAGGGGTGGCTATTTTGAAGAAACTAGAATATAAAACATGTTTTCAGTTATTTCACCTTTTTTTGTTAAGTACATAACTCCACATGTGTTCATTCATAGTTTTGATGCCTTCAGTGAGAATCTACCAATGTAAATGGTCATGAAAATAAAGAAAACACATTGAATGAGGAGGTGTGTCCAAACTTTTGGCCTGTACTGTAGTAAAGAAAAGAAAAACCATCACCATTGAAACTAAACTAGAAATAATAAAAAGTTCAGAGAGAGGTGAAACTCCATCATTCATTGGCAGAGCACTTGGTTACAGTCGGTCAACAATAGCATTTATTAAAATAACGTACCTGTTCCGATTTACATACAAATTCAACATAAGTACAAACCTACAGTCCCTATCTCGTGCGTAACCTGGGGTCTGCCTGTATAGTTTTGGAATGTTGGTGACTGGCCAAAATTTGACCCTGTAAGTGGCCCTGGTCTCAACTTTGAATTTCTTCCACTTTATGCAGCATTCATTGACTTAATTTGACCAAGCTGGTCTGCTTTTTCTCAATCTAAAATGGAATGATGCTGCTGGTGTACATACAATAAATAAAATTCTTTAAAGCCTAATTAACAGTTGCCAAAAATGACACAGCTCTTAATTACAGCTTGTATTTAATAGACTGAAAATATGATAACTCTCAAGTGTGCATTTAATGGAATCTTTCCTATTAAATTAAAACAGAAATAAAACATTCTTCTAAAAATCAGCAGAGGCTTATCAACCATCTCTTTCTCTCAACATTGTTTTTGAACAAGCTTTTGGTAAACATCTCCATAAACAAAACTATTGTTCCTACTTCTATGTGATGGACTCAATTAATTACTACATGTTGCACGTGTATCATAATCTGTTTGGCATGTTTTTAATTACTTGCCAGGGTCCAAGAAACCTGAACACTCTTGAATTACACTTTTATGGCAAGACATATTAATATGCTGTGTCTCCTAGAGACCAGGCGATAAAACGTGCTTTTCACTCCTTCTGTACCATTTTTTCATTCTACTTTATTATTTTCCTGCCATTTTAAACTGAATGTTAGTCAAGATGCAAGACTAATTATGACTGAAATGTATTAGGAGAATTTTTTTTTTTTAGCTCTATGCCCATTTATTTAATTTACATTTTTTTGTGTCTCACACTGTCTTTTATTTCTCCCAGTTGTAAAATCTTATAAAGAAATCTGTAATTCTATCATTTGACATTGGATGTGGATACATTTTTGAACAGTTAGGGTTACTAATAAGCAAAATGCTTCCTTCTAGTTGCACCAACCGATGCTTGGTTAGGAAAAGGTGGTGTATTGCTTTGTTGATAAAGAAAGGCGGCACTGTAATGTCTTACTACAATAACACATCTCTGTTGTATCTATGGAAATGTGCAGACAAAATTACTTTCCATTTCTTAGTCTTCTGTCTACATGCTATGTATACTGTATATGTTACTATTTGGTTTAAGGATTTTTTTCTGAGTTGCACTGTAAACAAATGAGAATATATTGCTTCCTAATCACAGTTAATCAAATAATAGCCACTAAAAGTCTGTCTAGTCAAAACAGATATGCTGCTTCAAGCCAACTGTTCTTATGTCCTTGGTTTACAGGCTCTGTGCTGCTGTGTCAGAGAGCAGACAGGACGTTTTGTAGACAGGACTTTTTTCTTCTTCTTGCTTTTATGAACAGTGTGAGGATACCTTTAGGAGAAAATACTTCTAGATAATGGTCTACAGTTGAGGCCAAAACTTTTGAGAATGACACAAGTATTGGTATGAACGGTTTTCAAGTCTGCTGCTTCAGTGTTTTTAGATCTTTTTGTGAGATGTTTCTATGGTATACGGAAGTATAATTACAAGCATTTCATAAGTTTCAAAGGCTGTTATTGACAATGACATTAAGTTTATGCAAAGAGTCAATATTTGCAGTGTTGGCCCTTCTTCCTTTTTCAACACCTCTGCAGTTCGCCCTGGCATGCTGTCTATCAACTTCTGGGCCAAAACATCCTCCAAGAGCAACTTCTCCCAACCATCCAAGAACAGTTTTGTGACCCACAATGCCTTTTCCAGCATGATGGACCACCATGCCATAAGGCAAAAGTGATAACTAAGTGGCTCTGGGAACAAAACATCAAAATTTTGGGTCCATGGCCAGGAAACTCCCCAGACCTTAATCCCATTGAAAACTTCTGGTCAATTAAAAACCCACAAATTCCGACAAAGAAGCATTGATTATGCAAGAATGTTCTGCCATCAGTCAGGATTTGGCCCAGAAGTTGAATGACTGCATACCAGGGTGAATTGCAGAGGTCTTGAAAAAGAAAGAAGGGCCAACACTGCAAAAATTGACTCTTTGCATAAATTTAATGTAATTGTCAATAAAAGCCTTTGAAACTTATGAAATGCTTGTAATTCTACTTCAGTATATCATAGAAACAACAGACACAAAGATCTAAAAATACTGAAGCAGCAAACTTTGTGAAAACCAACACTTGTGTCATTCTCAAAACGTTTAGCCACGACTTTTGGGACATTAAGACTTGTAATTCTGAATATTTCAACATCATCACTAACAGTCACTGAAAAAAAAATTAATTAAATGTGTGTAAATTACAGAAAGTTAATTGTATAAATATGTGTCTTAACAATAAAACTGTTGTAAATAAAAACTGGAAGAAAATTTGACTTTGTAAACATCAACATGATGTAAATGATTTGTTTTACAGTTAAGTATAAAGTTTTAATCTGATTAAATAATTGATATATACTTATATATTTAACAGCTGTAATTGAAATTTTTTAAATATATTCACCACTTAAACCACAGTTACTTTATCTAGTAAAACAGTCACTAACTTTTACACCCGGTTATATTTAAAACTGGGGGCTCTGCCCCCTGCTTGCTTCGCTCACCAACCCCCGGGTTTGGTTCTGTAGAAATACAATTTAAAGTGTTTTTTTTGGGATTGGGGGGAATTGTTACATATGCATTATGTTCACGTGTTATTTGAAAACTTTAGTAAAAACAATATTTGGAATGAACTTTTCTTTAAGATAGTATTGAATTTTGATTCCTTGTTTGGTCTTACAGCGTGATAAT
>JANRMT010062856.1:4202361-4240415 GCA_026402145.1 Polypterus bichir lapradei
TTTACCAAAATTAGTTTCTAATTTCTATATTGTTCCCAAAACACAGAACTTGAGAAAAAACACATCACTTAATTAGCCCAGGAGTCCAATTAAAAACCCCCAGGAATGAGGAACGAGGTTGGGAAATACTGATCTAGACTGTCTTCACCAGAAACTTAAGTTATGATTTACTACAGAAATACAAAGACCTATGGGCCTAAAATAAAATACAAATAAAAAACAACTTAAAGATCAGTATCTGCAGATACTGCTTGTGTTCTCTAAATCGTACATCTTTCATTTCCTCTAGAAGTTGTAATGTATTTTGTCATCTAGAACTAACTGGACTATTCTATTTAGGCAAAACATTCTTTTGTTTTCACCATTAGAAATATAGGTTGATATTAATGACATTGCTGATGTAACTTTGCTAAGCAGTGGTCTTCAAAGAAACACTGGTCTAAGGCTGTAAAAATGCTTCCACGTTGTTATAAGTTTTGACTATCTGTGAATCTTAATTGTTGGTGTGGTTTTCCATCTCTCACTCTCATTCTTGCATTCTGAATTCTGGACATTGTCTTTTATGTTTATTAGCCATCAACCTGCCTGCTGCTCAAATTACTTTTGCTTGTCTACATTGTTTGGCGCTGTGTCTTCTTATAATTTCTCGTTCTTTGACACATAATCGTCTTCTGCATTTTTTCTAGTGATTGATGGTCATTGTAAAACAAAATTTTACAGCAAAGTGTATACATTTGAACTGAAATGGGTAATCAGTAGGAATAAGATATTTAAGTGTATATTATCATTATTGGATCTTCATTCATTTACACTTTTCACTGAAATACAGTATTTGTTTTCATGTTTTTCTTCACTTGTATTTCCTCTTTAAAGTCCAAAAATGTGAATGTATATTCACAGCAGTGCCTGAAGTGGACATACAGTACTTAAGTACCAGTAGGTCAAAGAAGCAGAATGAAAGACCAAGATGAGAAGAGGTACACATCTAAGAGTGAAGGTGATCAAGAGCAAAAAACAGTGCTTGCCAACGATTAAGCTTTGTATCTTTCTTCAGCTTCATTAAAAACTTTCTCTTTCCACTTCAGAATGTGGTCCCGTCTCTTATTTTTTCCGGTTTAAGACACTGCCCCGTCGTTACTCATCCATCCACCCTGTTCGCTGGAGGTGCTATTTGCGTAGGTTGTCAACCACTTCTTCTGCATCCTTCATGTGAATAAAGCATGCTCTCTGGTACAGTGCTGGGCTTGTGAGTTAGCATAATATTAATAAATACTGACAAATTTATTCACCGAAAAACAGGTTTGCTAATTTTCTTTTTTTCTATGGCATCATCTTATTTCAATCAAATCCATTAAGACAATTGTGAGGTTTTTAGTTTAATTTTTCTATTAGTGATGCTCTAATTAATTGTCTGCTGATCTAAATCAGCCAGTTCTCACTACAGAAGACCCTACTGCTGATCGGTAAATTCACAGATGACAAAAAACATTTTTTCAGTATCTTCTTTTTTAACAGTAATTTAGTTGTACTGTTCCTTTACGCAAGATATTATTGCCGATTTTGTATGTGTCTTTCTTTGCAACAAACTTCCTGTAAACAAAGAGAAGAGGATTTTACCATAGAGAGAGGAGACTGGAATATGACCTTTTACATTAAAGAAAGTGGAGTAATAAACCGAGAAAAAAGAAACTGGAGGAGCGGTCCTCCGCAATTTGAAAAACAACAAGAAAAGCTACTTTTATGAATTCAGACCTTTTATGAGTGAGCTTGTGTTTAGTACAGCAGCTCAAATTTCAATTTGAAAACGATTATGAACCACTGGAAATTGCTGCTTAGTAAACAAGTCTTGTTAGCTTAAATGCAAAATGTGTCCATTTTACTTGTAAACTTCTTAAGGACGTTAGCCTTTATCTTTTTGATAAACAACTTATGAACATTTGATTGCTTTGTGTTTTTTTAATGGTGTGCACTGCGTTTATTATTTGTGTCATATAGTGAAAATGTTGATAAAAAAACAAGTATTGCATAATTAACATCGTAATCCATATTTATAATTACACCTCAAGAATTTGGAATGTATAGCTGGTGCACTGCAAAAAAAAAAAACATAACTATAGTAAATGTGTATTTTAACAGCAAAAAGCTGTAGTGCGATTAATTATTAAAAATCGATTAAAACCCATAAGCATGTATTTACATTTAAGCAGTGTTTAACTGTGAAAATCCATTAACTGAATAAATGTGAGAATAAATATATTTGTTAGACAAATGGTGGAAACTATTTTTTTAAATGAAGCTTTATTTTAGATAAGTAAATTACACAAGATATTAAGCAATATGACAGCTTTTAATTATTAGAAGTACTGTATAATTTTCTTTTATGGCATATGCATTATGGATAAATATTTTCTGTACATGTTTATTACTTCAAAACAGCATGTATTTTAGTGTAATTTTATTTCTTTTAGCATTTTTATGACTAATTAATAATCTGCGCACAGAAGTTCACTGTTAATTAAAAATGAACAGGCAACACCTGTAGTCTATAGTTTACTTATAGAAACACCAAAGTTAATACTTTAATATAGAACTTAAGACTTCTACATGATGCAGGAGCTTTTAGCGTAAAAACGTTTTTTAAAGGGATAAAAAAAATAATTGGAATCGATATCAGAATTGTCCACTTCAGTAACATGAAATTGGTAATTGGTATGGGCCCTAAAAAACCTGATTGGAGTATCCCTATCATGGATAGACTGACAGATATGAAAGGCACTATATCATAGATAGATAGATAGATAGATAGATAGATAGATAGATAGATAGATAGATAGATAGATAGATAGATAGATAGATAGATAGATAGATAGACATATTGAATACTATTGACAAGCAAATTCTCATTTGGTAAATAAGAATCCGACACTTAAAATCTCACATTCTCAAGACTTTCTTAGAACATCCAAACATCATACAGGATAGAAGTGTGAAACTATAAACTAACTGTAACTACAGAAGGGGATAAAAACTACCTTGGCATTCAGTAGTGCCAAATTGGGGTGTTACTAACACAAGCATTTAAGCACACTATCTTGAATATCTAACCAGTAGCACAAATCAATCACTGGGTTTTAGGTAGAAATCAATTACAATACGGTTGTAGCTTGTGAGGTAAGGTTTCAGTGTCCCTCCATTAACCGATGCCGAAAATCCATTCTAGGCTTCACAGCGTCTCCTTAAATGTTACCTAACTCGATATCCATATACTTCACCTAGATTTACAAGTCACGCGAGCCGCATACATATTGATTGACAGAAAAATAACGTAAAGTGTATATTTTGCGCTTAGAAAGTATTCTGAAGGCTGAACAAACAAATTAACACCTCCGATTTTTTTAAACTCTGCAGTCAAAGAAATCACAAAGACGCAAAATCTGGAATCGTGTTAAAGTCACAATAGTTACACCCAAATTCATAAAACACATTCCAGTTGCACTCCTGACACAAGCGATGCACAAGCAGTCACTAGCGCTATCGGCACCGCATAGGAAAAAGAACTCCGGCACCCCTTTCATGTCTTGCCAAATACAAAAGAAGTACAAAACAAAGAAAGCACGTGCTGTAGTCTACCAAAAATATTCACAGATCTCTTTCCCCATGTGCCGCACCCCATTACCTGGAAGCTCCCTCAGCAGGTAGAAAGGCTCATTGATCACCCCTTGTTTACGAACCCCATCTTCCCCGACCTGCTGTTGGCTCACGGGCTGCGTCGCTTTTCCTGGGCCAAAACCAGGAGGGCCGGACGGATCTGTCTGGCCGAAGAGCGACGAGAAATTGTCCATCATTTTTAAATACAAAAGTACAAAAATATTTCCTTATTGGAAAACGTTTGGATGAGAAGAAAGCGCTCACATCACCATGAACCGTGAGTCGCCATTACTACGCTACTAGGGAGGAGCTGCGCCGAGTGACGCTATTATTATGCGGAAATGGGCGGAGATTACGCTTCTGGCTTCGGTTTTTAGCTTTACTTATACGCCGTCTATCGGTGTGGTGGACTGAAGAGGCGCATTACTAGAATCAGCAAATATACAGGTAATTAGGTTTCCATAACGTTTCATTTAAGTACAAAACTGAACAAAATGTAACTAAAATGTAATCAATTTTAGTTTATTCATGTATATAAAATTGTAAATCAATTTAACATCAAATATCTAGTCAATCTAAAATTTAAACCTATATGTAAAGAAAACAATATATAGGGGTGAGCAAAAGTATGTTTAGAGTTATTCGTATGGAAAAAGACATGCAGGTTATGATTATTACAGTAATTTTAATAATTGTATTAACTTAAAAGAATGACACAATGGCACAGTGCACTTAGATTCAATCTCCTAAGTGCTCAAATTGTCGGACTCGCGTATACCTACGTTTGCCCACCCCTATTCATTCATTCATTCATTCATTCATTCATTCACATACAGCGTCTTCTTTCGTTATGTGCGGTTTTTCTGATGCGTCCCTATGAATCATCCAGCAGCAGTCCACCTATTTGGATGTATATTGTCACCTAAAAACTTAGGAATCACGTATTTTGATGATACGCGGTCCTCGATTGTTTCAAGTTATTCATCACACCATAACATTCTGCGTCAGAAATGAGTTTTCTAATAAAAAAAGATCTAATAATCCGCCAAAAATGACCTCTTCTAATTTAGCCTGATTTAAACCACAGTTTACTAACCGTAATCTACTAATTAGCACTTCTTCTGTCCTTGACTGACTGTTATTTTTAATTAAATGCTTGACTGTTGGTTTTAATTTATGTAAGTGTACCCCTTAGCAGTGCTGGTTGAAGCCCATATGGAGCCCTAGGCAAGATTCACCTCTGGCAAAAAAGCCAAAGTAAATGCATAAATAATGTATGTAAAAATCACATATACCTTTGTTTAATACTGTGCTATCACACTTGGGATAGGTAAAGCTGTGAATATCGCGCCAATAGTAATGAAGGGGTAAATCGCACAGCTGTTTTCCCTTGATGTTATGAGCATAAATTTTGTCATATGAAACATTGAAAAGTGGTGGGGTGTGTACCTTGGTTTGCGAGGAACGTGCAGACAGCCTTTAAATAATATATAGCATTGAGGAGAACATTTCTTCTCGTCTTGTCTTATGTAAATGGTGCCCCTCAGATGACGGCGCACTAGGTGGCCATCTATGTCGCCTAAAGGGCTGACGCAACCTCTTCCTTAGTATCGTATTGCCATTTGTCACTTATTTATACTTAGTTTTTGATCACATTTTGAATTTCAATTTTCACAAAGGTAATTCTAAATCTATTTGTTCTGTATTCAGTTTTAGGAAATTAGCGCAAGTGGCACAAATAAATTACATTTGCATCAGCAATAAACAACTGTTTGTCTAGGAAAGAGCTCCTTTCATCCTGCGAAACTTTTTACTTCAGGAGATGACATATAATAGAGACACAGGGATACAGCAACCGGACAAACACAGATACACAGAAACGGAAATGTGAGCTATTATTGAGGCCAGCGTTTCTCAACCTTTAAGTATTTGCGACCTGAGTTTTCATAACAGTTTTAATCACGCCCCACTAACGTTTTTTTGAAACCCTAATACAAATTTATACCTATATTATTTGCTGCCGATACACCACTACAAGTTTTATTATACCTACTTAACATTAATCGACATTTATCTAACTCTATATTTATTCTTCTAGTATCAGAATGTAGTTTAAGTTAATTTGTTTTGGTTTCAATAGATGTGTTTTTCATATTTTCTATTCTTGTTTACTTTTTTTCACATCTTTGCGCCCCCTTTTTTGTTACTTAACCCACAGGTTGAAAACGGCCGATTGAGGCGAATGAGCACATTACATTCTGTCTGGCGGTTACTCTTTTGGACGTATTCAGCAAAAACGTTTGCAGTGCGCCATCTATTGGAATGTATTTTGTAATGCTTGTAGTAATGAAATGCATTGCATTTCTTCATTCCAACAAATGGCGCATCACACACACTAGCAGTGCTTTTACGAATCTCATATCAAACAGACACAGAGCAACCGGATAGACAGACAGACAAGACACAGACACGTGCCCTTTTAGTAAAATGGATAGTCCTGTTAATTTGTGTTGCTTTCTAAAATCAGATTTTTCCCTATTAGCCAATTTTACAGACTCTAACGCTAGTAAGGGCGATAAAGAATCAATTAAAACTGTAACTTTCTAAAACTTTATTTCAATTATCCATTCAAGAGCCAAAGAACTTACCACTATTTCACCTGAAAATTTGATCATTCATCCTACATCCTGATACCAAGTTCTTTCTCATATTTTTTTAATATAAAATGCTGGTGCTAGTCAATTTTTTCCTCCGGATCATTGGATGTATCAGTGTATGCTTGTATAGAGTCGTGCTTTCACTTTTATTTAGAATGCTACTGGCAATAAAGTTTGTTTGAATACACTCCTAACGTCAGTGCACAAGCAAAACCCCATATTTGAAGGACAATTGTCCTCGCCTATTATGAGTGCCCGTTTGAGGTTCTGTCCAATGAGAATCGAGGTAAAGGCGGGGCGAAGTACTGTCGTCATCGTCGTGACCGCAGTGACCGTGAGCTCCAGCGGCGCTGGCAATCGCCTTGTTGTTAGTGAGCTTCAGCACTTCATACGCGAATGGCGCTCATTACCCCTTTACTCGCGTTTTTGTATCATTTGCCTAGGGTCTACCAGTGGTTGTTGAGACCCTATTATGTTGCCTCCTTATTCATGTCGGTGGCATTTGTATTGGTGCGCAAAAGCCCCGGACTATGTGAGAATCTACCGTCGCAGAGAGAGGATGGCAATTCATGCGACTTCGACTGGGTAAGATAGCTGCGCCTATCCCGGGTTACCCAAGCTGCGACATCAGCAGATGCATTCTAATTTAAGAACAGTACCACCTGCTCATTTAGCCAGTACCAGCTTAGGTAAAAGTCTTACAGCTTTAGTGTATGGCATGGCCATCACAAAGATTTGTTTTTAACAAACGACACAAAGTAGCTCTCTTCTAGGGGCCATGTGCATGCGGGTGAAACGCTCAGCTAACAAAGTGAAGCTGAAACCGTGATCATCATCGGTGCCCTGCCGGAAAGCAAATTCGTGTCATTCGCTTTCTGCAGATCATGCTGGTCGTGTCCCTTGTGTTTGTTTTGCATCGCCACAAATTCTTGCCTTCTGATTTTTGCACCGCTGTTCAGTATTTGTTTTTATGGGCGCATACATTTTTGGAAATTTTTTGGGGCGATGTTTCTTACACACAGGTAAAATTCCATGTAATTGTTTTTTTACAGAGAGAAGTAGAGATTCTGATGTTTTTAAGTGCCATCGTTATGATGAAAAACAGAAGAGCGAGTAAGTGTTGATAATTTAATATTGTTTTTCTTAGTAGTGGGATCTGTTTGTGCTGTTTCCGGTAACATTTCTTTAAAAAAAAAAAAAAGGATTTTGAATGTCTGTGAAAAAGGTATAATTTTTATACTTGGTCATACACTCACTGAGCTAATATTGGGTTAGGCCTCCTTTTGCTCTCAAAACGGCCTCAGTTCTTTGGCATGGATTCAGCCAGATTTGGAAAATATGCCTTGGAGGTTCTGGTCCACGTTGAACTGATCACTTCACACAGTTTTATCAGATTTGTTGGCTGCAAATCTCCCATTTTACCACATCCCAAAAGTGTCCCGGTGCCTGGGAAGGCCACTGAAGAGCGCTAAACTCATTGACGTGTTCATGAAACCAGTTTGAGATAACAGTTACTTTATCACATGGTACTCTGCATTATCATGGTGGAAGTAACCATTAGAAGATGGGTAAATGTGGCCACATAAAGGGATGCACTTGGTCGGCAATAATACTCAAATAGGCTGTGGCTTTCAAGCAATGATTGGTTGGTATTAACAGGCTCAAAGTATGTCGAAAAAAAAACATTCTCCACACCACTGTACCACCACCAGCCTGGACTTTTGACACAAGGCAGGTTGGGTGTATGGATTCATAATTTTGATGCCCAGTTCTGACCCTACCATCTGTGTGCCTCAGAAGAAATCAACATTTATCAGACCAGGGTGTGTTTTTCCAGTCTTAAGTTGTCCAGTTTTGATTAGCCTGTAACCCACTGTAGCCTCAGCTTTCCATTCTTGGCTGACGGTAGTGGAGTCCGACTGCTCGTCTGCTGTTGTAGCCCATCTGCCTCAAAGTTCGATCTCTTGTGCATTCTCAGATGCAGTTCTGCTCACCACCGTTTTACAGAGTGGTTATCTGACTTACAGCAGTCTTTCTGTCAACTCCAGCTAGTCTGGATATTCTGTTCTGATCTCTGTCATCAACAAGGAGTTTTTCCATCCTTCTGTCACTTGATGTTTTTTTGTTTTTTTGCGACAGGTTGAGTAAACGCTAGAGAAAATCTCAGGAGATCAGCAGTTAAAGAAATACTTAAACCAACCTGTCTGGCACCTACATTAATGCCACTGTCAAAATCATTGAGATCACATTTTTTTCCCTCCATTTTGGTGTTTGATGTTAACATTAACTGACACTCCTGTATCTGTATGATTTCATGCATTACGCTGCTGCTGCTGCATGACTGGTTGATTAGAAAATGCATGCAAAAGCAGATGTACAGGTGTTCATAATACTTTTCTCATTGAGTGAAAGACTGTAGTGTAGTTGTGAGAAACTTGCAGCAATAAAGTAGGTCGCTGTGAATAGATAGATAAATCCACTGATAAACAGATGTGTCTTCTAAGCCTGATTTGTGTTTATTAACTGCTAATGAAGAAGCCCCCATCACCTCAGTATGAATGCTATACTGCAAAAAGTGGTTTCAGAATATAATTGCATAGAAAGAGAAACAGGATATACTTTAGGGCTAATAGTGCTTTGTGGAAAATTGAAAAGTGCGATTTGTGCCATTGAATTTGGGAAATGTGTCTAATACCATGCACATCTTTTTACATAATATAGAGTAGGCCAGTGTTTCCCAACCTCGGTCCTGTGAGTGCTACGCAGGCACGGAGTTTCACACACGCCCCGTCCATTTTGCAATGCACGATGGGATTTGTAGCTTCGTTTTTCCAGGTAAAAGATGATTTTCTACTCCAGATTGTGTGATATCTTCTTCTTCTTTCTTACTATATAAAAGCGGTTGGGATTGTCCTTCCGTCCCGTCAGTGGAAAGCGTAGCGGTATTCCGCTTATCACAGACTTACTACTTGCAGCTTGCGGTACGAAGCGACATGATGTGAGCAGAGTTCTGGTGCTCCCATCGTTCCCTTGCTTTTGTGTGCGATGCGCTGGAAAAATAGACAAAATTATGTTTCTGGAAATAATTAATGTTGATAGAGTACAAATGCCTCACCGCGTAGTAAATATCAGGGGGGTTCAAAAGGGCGACCTCAATATAGAAAAAAAGTTTAAATTTCATCACAAAATTAACAGAAACTACGAGTATTAAAGTAATACCGCTCAAATGCAATATAACCAAATTAATGAGTTTGTATAAAATATCAAATTGATCTACATATTGAATTGCGTTAAGAAGTGGTCAACTTAAAAATCGGTCGCCTTAAAAGGCGGGTCAGCTTAGTTATTCATGAAATATCTGTCAGGCACATGATGATGCACTGCTGCCTTATCTAGAGGCTTTTTGTGCCTTGTGCCCAATGCTATAATGTTACACTTTTCCACAACCCTATGTTGGATTAAAAATAATTTATAAATGTACCATAAATACTGTTAGTTCATAGTGCTTGGTCTTAATGTGTTATTAGCAGACTTAAGACTCTCCACCCTATCACATGAATTTATTTGGGATTAATAAAGTATCTATCTATCTAATCTATCTAATCTATTATCTCCAGTGATTGCTTTTCTAATCATAAAGCACACACACACAAGTTAAAGTTTTTATCTGATAGCAGTTTAGTATTCTCTAAATTGATGTTAAAGGCTCTCATGTTCAAGCCAACTGTGTTGCATTGTTACTCAAGTGGTAAGTGCGTGAGTGTCTCCAGTAATAAAATGATTCTCTGTCCAATGTTGGATTTTTGCCTTAGGCTGGATGATGATGGGCTAGGGTTCAGCTTCCTTTGACCCTCAAATGGATTTAGCAGTTTTAGATAATTTAAGAATGGATGGACATTTCCTAACTCAAGACACATGCCTGTTTTGGTTAAATTTAAGTTTTATGTAGGTTTCAGAATTCTGTACAAGCTATTATGTTTTTCTTTTTAGTAATTTTAAACATGTTTGCCACCGTATAGTGATGCTAAACAAAACAAACTAATATTGGATAAATTGTTCGTAAA
Source organism: Polypterus bichir lapradei (assembly GCA_026402145.1). NCBI lineage: Eukaryota > Metazoa > Chordata > Cladistia > Polypteriformes > Polypteridae > Polypterus > Polypterus bichir. The sequence goes on from JANRMT010062856.1 coordinate 4,212,731, forward strand.
ACTCATGCCCTGTTTCTCATTGCTTTTCGTCTCCGTAATTCTTTTTCTAACAGTTCACTCACATGTGCTCCTTAGGTTAACTTATTCCTAACATGTTAAATTTATTGCATGTACTGAATGTTAAATCATGGATAGCGTATCTTTATCTGGTTGGAGGTAGTACCAGGGTGTTGTACCGTGTTAGCCATTATGAATGTAGAGGTGTCAATTTGCTTGCGTTCTTGTTCTGGAAATAATTAAATATCACAATATGATGCATATCTCCATTTTAATGTCCTAAATATCTTATGTTTGCCCATCATTGGTAAAGTAGATATCCTTATATATAATTTGATACTATCCGTATGTATGGTGTTCGCGTCAATACCTCGATTCAATACAAGTTAGAACCATGCAATGGGACTCTGCCTCTGTAGTTAGAACATAACATGGCAAATGCAGACACAGTATTGCATGACTGGCTAAGGATGTTTTAATTCTTCAGTGACGCCACTGGACGGCCGAGTATAGTAAGTCGGTGTTGGTTCGAGCAGATAACAGTAAGTTCAGTTGGTTTTTGGAATGTTGGTTTGGTGGGGTGTACTTTCCAGGACTAACATCGTCGACTGACTTAAACCCTTCGACAGCTCCGGAACAGTAAGTAATTTAGAACGTATCGCCATTTGCTTGGTACGTCGAAATCTATTTTTGGGCAGTTTGGTTTTGGGATCCGTCATTCTGACATCTGTTGGCAAACTGAGTAATGACGGCTGGGTATTAACAACTGTCATTGTTTAAATTTTAGCCGATCTCAGATCGAAAATGACCGCGCCAACATAATTATTACTCCGACTCTGATTAGAGTTGTAAAATACGGTTTGTTTTGAAAATTTGTTTGCTGGAAAAAATCAAATGAGGTTCGCTGAAGAGCTGAGTTCACGTCTCGGAGCCCCGTTTAAACAGGAAGCTCTTCATTACATCGGCCGAAAAGGTCTGTTTTAAGCACAAATCAGTGCCATGATAACAAAATCATGTCAAGGACTTAAAAAAACAAATAATTCTTTGCAGAGAAAGTATGGATTTCACAAACGTAGAATTTGTAGCCTGATTCGATCGGGCTCCCAATCGCTAGTTTAAAGTAAAGATGGCAAAGTTTCAAGATAAGGTAGTTCTGCACCCTAAATTAAATATCACAATATGATACATATCTCCATTTTAATGTCCTAAATATCTTATGTTTGCCCATTATTGGTAAAGTAGATATTTAAAGTAAAGAAGGCAAAAGTTTCAAGATAAGGTAGTTCTGTTTCCTAATCATAGCTGCAAGGAGTAGCAAGATGTTGCATGTTGACTAGCACATACAAGTAAGAATTTCACTTGCTTCACTCTACTCTGTATATGTAAAAACAGCAAAACTATATACCAATTGTTATAGTTAAGAAGGGAAAGTCATTGTGTTCCCAAACAAGTGTGTTTGTGATGACATTGCCAGTTCTAACAAGCTTATTTATCTCGCTATTTCTGACTACTAGCAAACGCAATTAAGTTTTCATATGACAATTGTAAACTTAGAATGCAGACTCTTGGAGCAAACAGCCAATAAATTGGCTGTGCATTCAGTTCACCAACTGAGCGTGCATTAAATAAAATGGAGAAAATGTTCAAAAGTACACAAGCACTAAAAGATAGGAAACTTCTTCTTCTTTTGGCTGCCCCCGTTGGGGGTTGCCACAGCAGATCATCTTTTTCCATAACAAAAAGATAAGAATCAACCACCGCTTAATGTGATGTGCCTGCACTAAATCGGAAGGGGCGCTGAATTCCTTGGGACACTTTTGTTCGAAGGCTTCAGTTTTCACTGTTAATTGTGAATAGCAGTGAGTGAGAGGTGGTGGGGCTGCTGCTCCATGTGGAAAGTGTGTGTGTGTAATAATAATAATAATTTATTTATATAGCACCTTTCCCTTGCTCAAGGCGCTTAGCAAAGAAATGTCCATAGGGCTCGTCCAGTGTGCCATAGAAAGATTCGGTTGTCCCTGAGGCTGCAAACCCAGTCAAGGAAAAGTCCATTAAAGTAAATCCAAATCAACATAGTTCAAGTCAATTGCATCCATGAACTATACATACAATAAAAAGAAAGTGAACAATTGCAAAAAGTTTAAGTTTAATACGAATTTTAACAAAAAGTGTTGATAACAGGGAAGACTGGCAATAACATACGTGTGCCAGTGTCCCCTCCACGGTTAGGATTCCCTATGTGTGTGTGTACGTGTGTGTGGTAATCTATGGATCTAAACCTGCCTGTCGAAAGAGTGAATGACTTTGAAGGTGCCTCCGATATGGGTACCATGGAAAACAAGTAAAGGTACAGTACAGTTTAAAAATTTCAGAATCGATATTTATTAATACAGTAAATCTATATTTTTTTTACATCAATAGGTGGTACTTATATGTAACTAGGGGGCTCTGCAACCCTGCTCACTTAGCTCGCCAACCTCCCGGTGGGTGCTACACACTAGCCACTTCATGGATCTGCCGCTTGCGTATGGGGAGCGGATGTACAATTTAAACATAGTTTAAGCATAATGAACCTAACAATTTTACATTACAGCGAGTAATTAACCATAGTAAAAAATAGTAAAACATAATAAATTGAAAGAAAATTCTGTTTCATGTTGCATTAGAGGTATCTGTTGCGTTAGACGTTTTCGCTCTGTTTGGCTTTGAAATTAACAGGCAAATACTTTTTAAACTTACACTTTTACTGTAAAGCTTCAGTAAAAACAATACAGTATTTGGAATTAACTTTTCGTCAATATTGTGTTGAATTTTGATTCAGTGTTTGGACTTACATCGTGACAATGCAATGTCTAACTGCCTGTGAGTGAATATCGTTTCTCTCTCTCTAGTTAATAACCTGACTTTTTAAAATGTTTGTCCCTGTGATTTGTGAATTGTCATAGCAAAAGCTATTCTAACGGGAAACTGTAAACATTTTAATGCGAATGGCATATCAAGATCTCCTTTGGTGTCTAATGTTATCCGCGGAAGATGTACTACATTACCTTTCTTTTCACCTGTTAAAATTTTACATGTCATTGCCATGTAACCGATCGACAATTTTCGCGTTAATTCGTTTGACTTCATTGTTTTTCAGTGCTGGGATTGCCCATGTACTCATTTCTTCTGTTGATGACCCTTCGTGATGAAATTCTGCAGTAAGATATGGACATAATAAGTCTTCTTTTACTGGGAACTTAAAGTGAGGAAAATGTAAAAATGTGTAAGAGCTGAGAGCGCAGGCACTGTGTCTGACAAAAGCATTCACAAGAATGAGAAGTGAGAGGACCGCGGGGTGTTGAAAATGGTTGAGAGGAGGGCAGAACTTAAAAATAAATCTCTTGCCAATAGTCTAATCTCAAGATTTTCTTTTATAATAGAGAGATGACACCAATAAATAATATTCAAAAAAAGAATATATCCGAATTTTTAACTGAGTTACAATAAAGCCATACTTACAAAAAAAGCCACATGTGCCAATTTTAAATCAAGTCACATTTATGAAATGTATGCTCACAAAAAGGCATCCAAATTTTTAATTGATTCACATTTTCTTACTTGTTATAATAAGTAGGAGGTCATAACACTGGTGCTTGCTTTGTATCCTAAATACAGCTATTGAAAGGAGATGAGAATTGTGGGAATGCATTTTTGTTTTGTTTTTTATGAGTGGAATGGGGACATTATTGCCCATATGTCCAAACAACCTGCAACAAATTTTAGACTGAAGTCCTAGAAGGTCTTAGTTTTCTAAATTGTTGACACTTCCCTGTTGTTGGTGTTGCCACCGTAAGTGAATCACAGTTCCTGACTAATTATCATAATCCAAGTTTTCATGTTGAGAGCAGCACGAGGTGAGAGCCGTTTTGGCAGGCAATTGAGGTAAAGAAAGGCAGAATAACAACAGGAGCACTGCATGAAAATAAACAGACAAACACCCTAGACCACTCACTTGCAGTGTGCACTCTTTCTGAAGTTTTGCAGTAATAAACTAATTCAATTCATTTTCAAAGTGTTATGGGGGGAAACAAAACTGGCTGTGATGAAAGGCATTGGACCTAGCACAGAATCCTAAGGTGGTTCTACTTTCGCCACAATACTCTCACTATGCTTTCTGTGCCTCGCTGACAACTGTTTGTGGTTCTTCATGCGTTTACACCATTGCAGACTCTTACCGTTCGTCAATGCCTAACTGACTCAATGTTCACACTCTTGCCACATCTTCAAGTAACCTCTCAAACATTTTCTGCAGATCTGTAAATGCAGAATGGAGATTCTGTTCCTTTTCCACGGTGCACTTCTTGCAGTATGCCTGACAACAAAGTTCACATCTGGTTTTTCCCTTCCCTGACATCAAACCAAATTGCATATTGCTGACTTTCACTTGATCCCAGATTAATTTCTGCACTTTCTACCAACTGTTATTACCTGCTTCAAAAGCTCGATTGCTTGATATGAACCACATAGCAATGGACTGCCATTTCCTTGCATAGTGGAAAGAGCACACTTCTGATTTGAGTTGTGACTTTGAGTCTGCCAGATTTCTTCCTATCCGAGTTTCTTCCAGTTTCCTTTGGATTATGTAGGGCACCAGTGTATGCACTAAAACTTGGATATTTTTTTTTTTTGCAATTTCTCCAGATGTAAGGCCCACACTTATAATGGTAATAATACTCCTTTCATGTCTAAATTGCAGTTTTCTTGCAATTTTCACTGGAATATTGTCCAAGTAGAACTTCAGAGGGTGTATTAACACAGTGTGTTCTAACTCTACCTTAAGACAGACAGAAGGTTTTTAAGTAATCAACAGAAGTTGGGACACCTGTGCAAATTGCTTCCTTCATCTTGCAAGGATTAATTTACATTAATTGCTGCAGAACACCTGTAGGTTTTGTAACCTATTAGTTGTTCCCTGAGGAAGGCCCATTTGTAATATTCTGATATTTCCTCTTTTTCAGTTTTGCTAACTTAAACTTTAAATACCTTTTCACCACTTTAGGTCATTCGTTGCATTTCATCTGATTAAGTCTGAAGAAAAACTGAGGTGTTCTAAAACCTTTGGCCAGTAACATACATGACGTAAGAAAACACTGTATGTTTTTGTAAATGCTGGGCCAGCGGATATGAACAAAAAAGGGCATTGATGGCTTTGTTTGGTACTAAATCTTTAAATTCTGGATATAATATCAGTTAATAAAAGTTAATCCCTAAAAGAGATTTTAGGAAAGTAGCATGTTTTTTTTTATTGGTTTTTATTTATTTATTTTGCAGTCACTGTGGAGCAGCATGTTGGCAACATCTTCCTTTTTAGCAAAGTTGCAAATGTCATTTTATTTTTTCGTTTGGATATCCGAATGGGCCTTCTTTATCTAACACTCTGTATTGGTGAGTATGCTTTGTTTTTCCAACTGTTTCATGATACCCCTAGCCCTAACCCTAATATAACCCTAATGTTATAATCATAACCCTTTTTTTGTCTTTCTGACAGTCATTTTTTTTACATAGTTAGCAAAGATGGTTTTGAATTAATTTTCATAATTGTAATTTCTATTCCTGCTTTAAAAAAGAAAAATGACACCTGGTACTTTCAAGAAATTTGAAATATAATGTTACCAGTTTTTACAGCTTTAAATGGCAGCTGTGAAAAATGAAAATTCAACTTGCAGTTCTTTTGTAGGTATGTATGAATATAATTAAAGTTGCATTTTAAACATCAAGACCTTTATAATAATAAAGCTAAAAAGCATCTGTTTGAATAATAAAACCCAAATACATTAGAAAAGGTAAATTTACAATTCAGGGTCTTGGGGCCAGATACTTTTCAAGGAGCATCAAATAGAAGGTATGAAGCAATTCATTGAGGGGTGCCAGTACATCAGAGGGCACAATAACACATACAACTATACTTACACTCATATAGGGCCAATTTAGACACAGTAGAGTTTACTACCACATGGGCACCTGGGAACAGGATTCACGTCCAGGACACTGAATCACTGAAATCACTGAGGCAACAGTGCAAATTACTGCATAACTAGGTTTCCTCTGCAATGTGCTGTTCAGGATGAAATTAGTTACCTAAAGTATAAAACAAAAGAGAAAAGCCATACAGAGAAACGTGGTGTTGTTGGTTTGCCCTCCTCCAGTTGTCCAGTAATAAGCTGTTGCACTGTGTTTAGATCTACTAACGCATAATTCAAGTTAGCTATTATATATAATGTTAGATTAATCCCTCTAACCAGTTTTTCATTGAAAATACAGAGTAATTCCTCTTTGAGTGCATTGCCTTGGTGTTTGAGGAGAAAATAGGGTGAAATTACACCTTTTATTGGCTAACTAAATAAACAGATTACAAATGTAAGCTTTCGAGGCAGCTAAGGCCCCTTCATCAGGCAAGGTGTAACAAAGAAACTGAAAAGTCCTGTAGCTTATATTGGGACAGCAATGTGATTTTTTTTTTTCTTTCATCTTAACAACCTTTTTGTTCAATTGTTAGCAAAATTAATAAACCTTAGATGAATTAACCCTGAAAGAAGAGAACAAGGAACTAATAAAATGTCGAGATAAGATAACCATCACTAGAGAAAGTCCTCTAAGGTTTTTTTTATTTTTTTATTTTTTTTTTTTTTTAAGTGCATTGTCTGTAAGGTAGGCATCTGATGTAGTCAGCTGGTCAATCAGTCTGTTAGTCCACATATCTGGTCATAAAACTCTTGTCTCTGTTCCGACCATTTTGTAGAGTATTAAATTTAAGCATAAGTTTGTATTCCCATTCTCTCTACTCCTGTTAGGTCTTGAATTTACCCATAAGCACAGTGGCCCTCAGATCCTTTATGCTGTGGCCATTACTGTTAAAGTGTGCTGCCACTGGAAGATCAACACTGTTCTGATTGATATGAAATGTGAGTTTATTCGCTGGTGCAGTGTCTGACCAGTTTCTCCTTCATACAGTTGTAAGAGTATGAAGAATAAATCCCGAAAGCCCTAATTGTTCCCCAGTTTCGTTCCAGAATGCAGAAAGCCATGTCACTTTTTGTGATTACTTGTATTTTTCAGTATTTTTAATGCCATGCTTGAACAATAAGAATTTGACCAATTAAAATTAAAAGCCGACTTGAAATAAATTATTTAATAATAATACAGGGTGAGTCAAAATTATGTTAACATTTGAATGGCAGAAACAATTTATTCACAAAACATACTTCACATGTGCAAGATGATTTACAGGAATCTCTCAACCTGTTCGCCATCACCTTCAACACATGTACCATATGTGGTACATAAATTGTCCACAAAAATTGTATACAAGTATATACATAGCAGTACCATTAGTGTTAACATAATTTTCACTCACCCGGGAACTTCTTTACATTTATATTGCGCCTTTCTCTCTATTCAAAGTGCTCTTCATGATTGCGGCCGCTGGTCAGTGTCATTTTTAAAGTCAACATCCATCATTGCTAGGACGCCATTCTCTACATCGTATTTTCAGGCACAGGTTGATATGTGTTTTGTTGTACCCATCTTCAGATTGTTCTTTGCTAGTGTAAAAGGGATAATTCCGTATAGGCAATAACATCTCTGTGAGTGGCTCCCATTACTAGGATGCAAACTCGGGATGGATAACAGAAGAATGACAATTTAGCCAGTAATGTTCATTTATCCAAGTCACTTGTTGGGCTTTTGAATACAAGGTTTGTGAAAAGGTCACTTAATTTGAGCAGGTAGCTTTGTTGCTCTCAGTTTGACGCTAGCAATGAAGGTAGCATCATATGTGGGTCACTAAATGTTAAATGACATGAGCGGTTCACTAAAAAATCAATCATATTCAATCAACAATAAGATAAATACAGTATTCAGTAGAAATTCCAGTGCAGAATTTTATGGCATTAAAGTTTAAAACTCACAGACAAAACTTAAAGGGAGAAACCGTGGGCTGGAAGGAGAGTTAAGCACACATCTACTCATGCTGCTGGGCCTTAAAGTGTCATATGGGTGTTTCCAATCGGGTTAGAAAAAAATTGAGCATTTTAAGAAATGGTTAAACCAATCTTTACACCTCTCTGCATTCCATAATTACCAACAAGATAGATAGTAAAGTAACTTAACTCCCAGCTGCTTTTTTTTTCTTTTTCAAGCTTAGGGAAGTCAAAACACTTTTATTTAACTGCGGTATGTAACACATAATCTTCCCATGTTTACTCAATCCAGTTCATGGTTGTGGGGGTCTGGAACCTTTCCTGGTAGCACTGTATGTAATGCAAGAAACAGCTCTGTGCAATACGAAAGTATATCATAGGAGTGAATTTGGAGTTATAGATTAACCTGACAAGCACTTCTTTGAAAATGTTCTAGAAATGCTGGAGTACTCTGAGGAAAACCCACATAAACAAGATGGAAACTGTGAAGAATTAACACATTTCGGCCATTCACGCCATGGGTGTGGTGTTTGTGCATCCTCCAACCTGTTGTGCAAACCTTATCTCTGCATCATTTGATGAAAGATGGGATCTAGCTCTTCACAGGTTGACCGTTTATTGCAGGGCATACTCCTGCACTTACCCACATCGATTAACACAGATGAGTTTAGAGTTGCTAATTAACCTAATGTATTCTGCGATTAAACAGGAGCAAAAAACCCCCACATAGACCTCCAGAGAATATGCTGACATTACATGGGGTGTTCCTGGGCCAAGATTCAACCCGAGGATTTTGAAGCTTTAAGTCAGGATGGTAACCATTATGCTAATCTACTTAAGATCATAATGTATAAAGTATAAGGACTGAGTAAATAATATGTTCGAGCTTGATGCAAGTAACACTTTGCTGAAAAAGAAAAAAAAAAGTATGTACTGTAGATTTTGGGGTAAAGGGTATGCCACTATCTTCAGAATTGTTCCATATTACATTTTTTGGCAAAACAACTAATTAATATACACCATTTAATGAGCTACTAGTTAAATTTAAATTGATTAATCCTCCCCATCAGCACATACAGCTTTTCATGAGCCGTCAGCTGCATTAAACATCCATGCCAGGAAGCAGTCACATGTGCCCTATAGTAGCTCTCATTAAAAAGAGCAGAAGTGAACCAGACAGCGTATAATAAGATTGAAAAAATTATTCATTGTTTAAAAAAAAAAAGGTAGAGAGAGCAAAATATGTGAAAGTAGGTAAGAATGAAGCAAAATATAAACGACAGCCTGGAAGAATTAAAAACTTATTGCATGTTAACCTTTTATGTGTCTGTAGAACATAATATACATGTTTTTATAGTATTTGGTACTCTGATTCATTGGACTGATGTAAGCCACTGGCATTATTAATGAACGAAGCAGTGTCGCTTTTGTTCTATCGTAGCAAAATCAAGGAAACTAGTCATCAGTCTACACCAAGGCTGTCAAATTATACAAAATAAAGGGTATGAATACTCATATTTAAAAAAAATAAATAAATACTCTAAATATATTCAAACGTAGGTTAATATGTTCTATGTATGTGCCTTTGTATGCTTCATTATTTTAATATTTTTGCTTTTTTGCTTACAGTTTATCTGCGAAGTATGGAGTCCTTATGACTTGTGCACTCATGCTTCTTCACAAAACTAAATTTGTTCCAACCCGTGCATGAAAAATAATGTGATCAAAGAGATAAGTGGAACCGGGACACTTTCCATGCCTGTAGTGCAGATATGAAACTCATACAGAATCACTCAAGTTATTTGAACACATACATTACTTTAGTCCTCCACATCCTTCCCCTTTCTCCATCCCTCTGCTCTGCTATGTGCTCCGTGATGCCAATGTCCATCTATGTTTTATATAAGTTGAGGCACAGTGAATCATGTCATGTTTCACACAAGGAATTACTGAATATACTAAATGTTGCATTGTAATGATCTTGATTTACTCCCAACTTATTTTTTATTTGCCAGACACTTTCATTAACAACTTAAAATGTTTGTTAAAAAATAAAAAAATGAACAAAATGGGATTCTTTCCCCCATTACAGATGCTAAATATAACACATGTAACCTTAATTCTTATTTTTCATTTTGCCTTTGTTTTAGAAATTACGTGTCTTTATTTTATTTTATTTACCTTTATTTAACCAGGCAAAACAGATTAAGAACATGTTTCTTATTTACAACTGTGGCCTGGAAAGGGCAAAGCCTTAAGAGGGAAATGGGGGGAGGGGGGTAAGAAAAAAAAATAAATAAAAATAATAAAACATATTAAGAAAGGTACACATATACAATATAAACAAAATTACGAAAAAAAAAAAAAAGTCATAAAAATATTATATAAACCAGCAGCCTCCAAAACACATGTGTTTGTGAAGGTAGCTAAGTATGCTTTCCTAACACTGAAGATGCTCTTTAAAATGGCAATTTTAAAGCTGTTATTATAATGAAAGGCAGTTATTTCTCATTATTTATGTACAAAACAAATGCAAAATATAGACGTATTGTAGCATAACAGGTCTGTAGTAACAGAATACTAACATTACTGTGAGGTTTAAAAAAAGTCTATTCTTTTACAATTGAATATCAGCATTGCCTTCAAACAGTAATTTTCATATAGATTGATACTCATTCTGACAGCCCTAGTCTACACTAGCATGTTGTAGAATGCCATTTAAAGAGCTAAATGGTCACTTATAACAGACGACATAGAAAAAAAGTGAGGAAAGGTCTATTGACCATACGTCCTAGAGGTTTATTTTCTCTGGAGTTTTATTTTTCCTGTCGTTGCTGACAGCTGGACTTATTATGGTTAAATAATACAGTTCTTCATATACTGTATATATTTACAAATTGGAGATTTGAGAAAATAGTTTATTATGAAATCTGTTGATGTGTGATTGCTTCATTCTCCCCATTCTCCTAACACAAACTCTTTTCAGGTTGCTGAATGTACACAAAGTAACTAATTATCTTTTTGAATCCTTTTTCTTTCTTTGTTGTTGGTGAAATTTTACCTGCTTATTTAGTAATAGTGGACACAAAGCTGCCCTGTGATTATCTGCTGCTTACCTGCATACGGCACTGAACTGAACACAACCCTTACTCAAAAAATATTTTGCTCCTTTGGAAACAAACAAAAACCTTTCTAAGGAGGAAAAGAAATAGGGGAAAAGGTACTGCTAAGTGGCAACCATAGATGAAATTTTTCGGAGCAAATGCTGTATAGCAATCAACTTTCACACAGGAGTAAGATGTAGTGCTCACCTCTCAGTACAATCATTTAACCAGGTTGATGTTCTCTACATCAGCAATACTCTTCTGTTTCTTTTTCTTGTATAGACAATGTTGATAATCACTATCATTTACTGAAGTTTCAGAATCCTTTTCTTTTACCTGAGATGATTTTGCAAATGTAGTTATCTTGGAAATTTCCAGGTCAGCTGGTTATTGTAAACAAATGAAATCTGTTAAATTCATGGGATGGTTAATCCAGGAATTTTCCAGGTTCTCTGTATGAAAGATGTTAGTTAACTGTAGTTGGGCCATGTGGAGATGGAGGTGCAAACCCTCGGGCTTCTGTTTCATTTATGCTGTTCTTAATAACCAAGGTGGCCAATATTTATGATTGCAGTTTTCCTGATGACTTGCAAACCTCCCTTGTACATGGGACCGGAGTATGTAAAGTACTTCAGCGACAAGACCATTGATGTGAGTGCTTGTTTTTTTCCCCCCCTTTTTGGATGCATGTTTGTCAGGTTTCAGAAGCCTGGACTGCTAGGTATTATTTACATTTCTGTGCAGGGCTGTAGCATGGAAGTAGCAACAACTGCAATGCTAATGATAGAATGAAAAAGAAGGATGATTTATACAACAAAATATGCCTACAGTCATGCAGAAGAGCCTTAGATTCCATGAAATTAAGTAAAGGCAGTGTCCCCTTATAATAAAGGACACTTTGCAGCTGTGTTGGGATGGTGTGTTTTAGTTTTCTTTTATTGTGTGACTTTAGACTTTGTATGGTTCTTTCACTATTTTTTGCTTCATTTCTTTTCTAGGAAGAACTTGAGAAGGATAGACGTGTAACCTGGCTCATTGAGTTCTTTGCCAACTGGTCTCCTGAATGCCAGTCCTTTGCATCAGTTTATGCAGACCTTTCTCTCAAGTAAGGCACATTAGTAGCAGGTAATCTTGCTGCCCCTTATCCCAGTAATGTAAACATGGGAAACACAAACTGCACAAGGTTTTATGCCTGTGATTTCTCTCTCTCTTTCTTGTCTTTGCTCATTTGTATTTACATAATGTAAAAATATAATTATTAGTTCTGTGATTTCAGGAGAAATATAGAATGTGAGCTTGGATTCTGCAATATTATTTGGATATATGTAAAACCAAGTTCAAAAACACACATATCAAAATTAACTTCCTAATTTTGGTTGACATTGTCTTGAAAAAAATAATTTTGAGATTTGAATATGCCAGTTTAATAAATAAGGCCTTGAAATACCAGCTATGGACTACCGCAGAGTGGAAGAAAGTGTTATGGACCGATGAATCAAGATTTGAAATTTCGGTGTGTGTGTGCCATCGAGTTGGTTTAACTCTTTCAGGGCTGTTATCGGCTTTAGTCAAAAGGAGAAGTTGACGATGGTAATCGACTGTAAACTGTGGCAAAACCAACTGTTATGTTTTAGGTGGACTCTCGTTGCTAGAAGGAAAAAGTTAGCTTCATTGGTTTGACCGAGATTTCCTGCGCTTGTGTGAGTAGCAAGGCATAAACAACGGCAAAAATGGCACTGACCTGTAGCGAGAGATCAAAGTGAATGCATAAAGTAAACTACTGTGTGGACGATGTTTTGCCTGTTATCTCTGAACTGGACTGTGACTTGTCGGACTCCGATTTTGATACAAGTGATCGAAAACGAATGTGAGGTTCCAGCTTCAGTTGACTGGTCCCCTGCTAATTGTGGTGCTGAACGTGTTCATGTAGCTGATACACCTACAGCAATGTTCGCCAGGGGGGAGTGCCACTTAACAATGATAAGAGGTAGAAACTAGATTGCAATGCCTCAGCCACGTGAAGACAGCTTGGCAGCAAGCCTACCACACATTCTTGTCAAACTGGCTGCCGCAGCATGCAGCAACAGACGTTTTATGTTGAATTCTGTGTGAAACCATAGCTTGTCAGAAAGTGTTTTTTGGAAAAAATATTCAGTCCTCAAAGAGTTAAGGATGATTCTTCAGTGTGTGACACCAGCTGTCAAACACGGAGGAGGTAGTGTGACGGTCTGGGGTTCTTTTGCTGGAGGCAGAGTTGGTGACTTGCACAGAGCGACTGGCATTCTGAATCAAAAAGGTTACCACAGTTTGGTTGTTGTACAGTATCTGCAAAAGGTGCAGGCTACTTAGATGAATCAAAAAGTTGAACCAAAATTTGTACAATTAATGATTCCTTGACTTATTTTTTTATTTGCCATTGTTTATTTGTTCTATGCCTTTATTTTATGAAACACGAAGATAGTAAACTGTGTGCATTTCCATAAAAGCTGAAAAAAGTGACTTGTTCGAAATCTTTTGACCAGTAGTGTACATGTGCAGTCTGGTATGTGTCTCGGATAGCTGGAGCATCCTGATTGTATAATTGCTGAAAACCGCGTAAGTTGATCATTTCAGAATATTGTCTGTCTTATCACATTTCTGCATTAGGTCATACACTGCCTGTCCAGGCGCCACCTGGATTTAACTAAGCAAATAGGTACGAGCCCCCTATTGGATAATTACTGCATGGGCGATTATGTTTCAGCTGGCAACAAGTTATTTAACCCCAACTGGTGCAATGAGTTGCTTCTCATTTCTTAAACAATCATGTCGAAAGACACATCTCGTGGTCGTGGAAAAGATGTTAATCTGTTTGAGAAGGGTCAAATCATTGGCATGCATCAAGCAGAGAAAACATCTAAGGAGATTGCAGAAACTACTAAAATTAGGTTAAGAACTGTCCAACGCATTATTAAAAACTGGAAGGATAGTGGGGACCCATCGTCTTCGAGGAAGAAATGTGGCCGGAAAAAAATCCTGAATGATCGTGTTTGGCGATCACTTAAACATTTGGTGAAATCAAATCGAAGAAAAACAACAGTAGAACTCGGGTCTATGTTTAATAGTGAAAGTAAGAGCATTTCCACACGCACAATGCGAAGGGAACTCAAGGGATTGGGACTGAACAGCTGTGTAGCCGTAAGAAAACCACTAATCGGTGAGGCAAACCGGAAAAAAAGGCTTCAATTTGCTAGGAAGCATAAAGATTGGACTCTGGACCAATGGAAGAAGGTCATGTGGTCTGATGAGTCCAGATTTACCCTGTTCCAGAGTGATGGGCGCATCAGGGTAAGAAGAGAGGCAGATGAAGTGATGCACCCATCATGCCTAGTGCCTACTGTACAAGCCTGTGAGGGCAGTGCTATGATCTGGGGTTGCTGCAGTTGGTCAGGACTAGGTTCAGCAACAGTATGTGCTCCAAGAATGAGGTCAGCTGACTACCTGAATATACTGAATGACCAGGTTATTCCATCAATGGATTTTTTCTTCCCTGATGGCACGGGCATATTCCAAGGTGACAATGCCAGGATTCATTGGGCTCAAATTGTGAAAGAGTGGTTCAGGGAGCATGAGACATCATTTTCACACATGGATTGGCCACCACAGAGTCCAGACCTTAACCCCATTGAGAATCTTTGGGATGTGCTGGAGAAGGCTTTGCGCAGCGGTCAGACTCTACCATCATCAATGCAAGATCTTGGTGAAAAATTAATGCAACACTGGATGGAACTAAATCTTGTGACATTGCAGAAGCTTATCGAAAAAATGCCACAGCGAATGCGTGCCGTAATCAAAGCTAAAGGCGGTCCAACGAAATATTTGAGTGTGTGACCTTTTTTTTTGGTGGTGACTTTTTTTTTTGCCAGGCAGTGTATATTCTCTTAATTTGATTTTTTTTTTTTTACATTCCTTATTGTGTTGTTGAGAGAACCAATGGAAATAAGTCTTACAAAGTTAGTTATATATGGCATATAGTAAATTGCTGTGGTCTTCCAGGAGCAGTTTAGACTTCATGCTCACCAGATTTGTATTGACTTTAATTTTTTCCCTGAAATCTTGTCTATTTTAGGTATAACTGCGCTGGGCTAAAGTTTGGGAAAGTGGATGTGGGGCGATATAGTGAAGTTTCTAAAAAGTGAGTCTGTATTTTAAGTGGTAATTTGTCTGTTAAAAGCTTTATGATCTCAGTCATATTTGGTGCTGGGCTTACTTTTAAACTCCTGTTTCTTTTAGGTACAAAGTGAGCACATCCTCTTTGACCAAACAGCTGCCTTCTCTCATTTTGTTTCAAGGAGGCAAGGAAGTCATGAGAAGACCCCAGATTGATAAGAAGGGCAGAGCTGTGTCCTGGACTTTCTCTGAGGTAGTGTTTTTTCTGTTTATCTGTCTGCGGTTCCTGTAGCTTCTCAAATAAACCGTTTGGCTAACACTTGGTATAGTTTTTATACATCATTAATCAAACCCCTCAATAAAAATAAATCTTAAGTGTCTGTTCAGTTTATTATACTTACGATGGGGAACCCAAAAATAACGAGAATTTTTTTTCTGGAGGCCAGAGGGGCGTTAGTTCTGACGTTTGCTAGCTAGGTGACTGTCCTAGACTGTCTTCTGCATCATTTGGCCAAGCAGAATCCTTGGGGAAAGGTCTGTAAGGTCTGCAGTGTAATTTTTTTTTTTTTTTTTCTTGAGCCACTGTTATCGTCTTCATCGATTTTATGATGGCAGACTTGAAAGAATAGCATTTTTGGATCAAGTTCTGTTTCCTTTTGGGGGAAAACAGCAGCAGAAGCTGTCAAAATGCTTCTAGAGGCTTTCAAAGAAGAAGCTTTGAGCCAGGCCAGGGTTTTTTACTTTAAAGCACAGGTGTCCAACTCCAGTCCTGGTGGGCTGCAGTGGCTGCAGGTTTTCATTCTAACCATCTTCTTAATTAGTGAGCCATTTTTGCTGCTGATTAACTTGTTTTGCCTCAGTTTTAATTGATGTGACTTAGACACCATAATTGTTTATTTTTCCTTAATGAGCAGCCAAGCAATAATGAGACGCAAAACAAGCCGCCACATGACCAGCTAACCTGAAAATAAAGAAAGGTAAAGGTGTTGGTCATGTTGGTCTGTTCAGGTCACCAAAACATCTTGACGGTGGTCATAGAAAAAACAGAAAATCAACAGTATGCTGTGGCAGAATGAGAGCAGCAACAAGTCATGATATTCAATAACGGCTTTAATTAGCAGCAAAAATTGGCTTCTCATTAAGAAACTGGTTGGAGTGAAATTGGCTGGAGTATGACATTCCAGTTTAGCTGGTCATCTGTTGGCTCATTTCACATCTCATTTCTGTTTGGCTGCCATTTAATGAAGAAACAAATGAATTCAGAGGACTGAATCCTTAAAAACAGGGCTATTAAAATAAAGGGAAAAGGAGTTAATTAGCAGTAAAAACTGCTCGGTGATTAGGAAAAGGGTTGGGATTAAAACCTGCAGCCACTGCGGCCCACCAGGACCGGATTTGGACACTACTGCCTTAAAGTGTTCAAGCGATTGCGTGATGCTGTGGGGAGAAAACGACCCGAATTGTGATGATCAGGCGAGTGGCTTCTGCATCACAACAACGGGTCCCACCCACACAGCACTGAGTGTGTGGCAGTTTCCCACAAAACAGCAGGATAACAAAGGACCCCCCACTCCATGGACCTTGCACTCTGCGATTTTTTTTTTTTTTTTCTTTTCTTATTTCCAAGAATGAAGAAGGTCCTTAAAGGAAAGTGTTTTCAGGATGTAGAGGAGGTTAAGAAGCAAAGGCCCAGAAGGCTTTCACTTTGCAAGAGTTTTATAACAATTTTGAACAATGGAAAAAGCGGTGGGACAAGTGTAGTGTGTCTCAAAGAGTGTATTGTGAGGGTGATTACATTTTGAAAATGTTCAGAGAAATATAATATTTAAAAAAAAAAAAAAAAAATTCTTGTCATTTTTGGGACCCCCCTTCATAGAAGTTAAAGCCAAATATCTTATTACTTATTCATACTCTGTTCTGTCTTTAGGAGAACATAATTCGTGAGTTCAATCTAAATGAACTTTATCAGAAGTTAAAGAAACTGCCTAAAGGACGTGTTCAAGATTTTGAGCCCAAGTATGAAAATATTCCTGAGGAAGATGCCAGTCAGAATCAGGAAAATGGAACAGAAAAGGTGACACCAGAAAGCAAGAAAGACAAGTAAACTTATTTCCTGTTATACTCTGGTAAAAGGAAGTATGCAAAGTCTGTCTGAGAAGAAAAAGGGAGGCCCGGCAAAACTTGTATTATACCTAATACATGCTGCTCTGACATTACATTTTGTCATAATCTTAATGCCTACCTTTACCGCTAGTGAATAAATGTCTTAATTTTAGCACTCCATCAGGCAGCTTCCTGTCATCTAAAAGTAAGTTACTAATCAGTGCAAATTAAAAAAAAACGTACATGAGAGATGCTTTAACAGATATTTGTTTTTTACGCACTATCGATGTTCAGCCAGCACATTCCTCTTTGAGATTTTTGAGTTCTGCAGAACTGTATTTTTTGGATTGGGTAATTGCTGGTAGACAGGACTGAGTAATTTTGAAATAATTGTGTTACTTAATTCTAGGTTAAGTTGTAAAATGATAGCTTCACCTTTTTAGTATTATCATGAAATTACAAGTTGCACTTAAGAGTGTGCTTGGTTTTGTTACAGTCCCATTCTGAAAAGGGAGTGGGGAACAGAGAGGGGGGAATGTCTGTCTAAGGTGTAAATCTAGCAGTTTTTTTTTGTTTGTTTTTTAACCAGCATGTTTTTATTTATTTGCCAATAGAAAGATTTTAAAGATTTGTTTTGATTGTATAAGATCATAATTATTGTTTGAAATCAGAAATAAATGTATTATAATTGAGCATTATCAATAAAATGTTGAACTATTTCTATCTATGGTCTTGGGTGTAAATTATGTAAATATTTGTGTCTCAAATATTTGGAATGACCAGGTTTATAATTAAGGTAACCATTCACTTTGGTGGATCTTGTTCTTGATTGGAGGTAGAGTTGATCCGAAGACTGACAAATGAACCAGTGCAGCAGTGGGGTATAGTATGTGTCAAGTTTGTAGCAATTTTGGTTGATGAAGCAAGAATTAAGTCTTCTGACAAAGCTTTTAAGTTTTCTGGTCGCACTACATCCCTGTCCTTGCCCACCTACATTTGAGAGCTGGGCAGTGGCCGAAAGAATTGGATTGCAAGTAGATTGGAAGTTCCTTTGTAGGGTTTGCTTGTCTCACCCATGATGTGTTATGGACCTAGGAGGTCATGAAGAGATTGAGAGGAATATTAGAAAAATGATTAGGAGACGAAAAGAGAAAGAGGGGCTGAGTGGAACAGTTCTGTAATGGAAAAAGATTCCTAAGCAAAATATCAAGGTGGAGTAAACTAAAAGGGCTGAAACAAGAAGTGTGGTACGTGCAAAAAAGTTCACAGATTTCTAAGCAAAAGGCTACTAAACTTCCAAAATGTTCTCAATAACTCCACTAATAATGGTCTACACTGTGTTGACATTCCATCAATCCCTTTAACTCTTTCAGGGCTGATGTCGACAATTGTCAAAAGGAGGAGCTGCCGATGGTAATCAATTGTAAACTGTGACAAAACCAACCGTTTTAATTGGACTCTCGTTGCTAGAAGGAAAGTTAGCTTCATTGGTTTGACCGAGATTTCCGGCACTTGTGTGAGTAGTAAGGCGCAAACAACGGCAAAAATGGCACTGACATAATGGTGAGAGATCACCGTGGACGAAGTATTATCTCTGAACTGGAATATGACTTGTCGGACTCCGATTTTGATACAAGTGATCGAAAACGAATGTGAGGTTCCAGCTTCAGCTGACTGGTCCCCAGCTGATCGTGGTGCTGAACGGGTTCATGTAGCTGATACGCCCACAGCCATGTTCGCCAGGAGGACTGCCACTTAACAATGATAAGAGGTAGAAACCAGATTGCAATGCACTGTGACCGCGACCGCTGCTGCTGCTGCCCCGCCACGCGAACACAGCCTGGCAGCAAGCCTGCCGCACATTCTTGGCAAATTGGCAGCAGCAGCATGCAGCAACAGACGTTTTATGGTGATTTCTGTGTTAAGCCATTGCTTTTCAGAAGCTATGTTTTTTTTGGAAAAAAAATATTCAGCCCTCAAAGAGTTAAGAATAATGTATAAAGTGGGATTTTGTAGTAGAAAAGTGTTTGGCATCCTCGCTCTCTCTCTTTTTTTCTATCTATCTTTTATATATTTATATAAAATCCAACATCTGTCTGTATGTCTGTCCGCTTTTTAAGAGAGAACTACTTAACGGATTTGATCGGGTTTTTTTCTAGAATTTGCTTGAACATTCCGGTTGATGTTGCGACTTCTGTCATTGTGCTAAGAATCACAGTTTGCTTGCAGGAGCGATGTATTTGTGCTTGTCCGAGACACAGGCTGCGGACCGAGGGGTGGGAGAAGTGTGACATCAGGCGTGGGGAGCTGGGCAGGGCCATCTTCACTGTTCTGTTTCACTTCTTCCTGGGCGGAGCCGCGGGGGACGGCTATTAAGTCATAAAGGGAGGCAGTCGTCAACAACATTTACTTCTCCAGTATATTTTCATACTTGGGATGTAGCTCAAAGTGTTTTACAAAATCTCAAAGAAATAGTTATAAGAATAATCTATATATAAAATCCAACGCCTGACTGTCTGTCTGCATGTCTGTCCACTTTTCACGAAAGAACTACTTAATGGATTTAGATCTGTTATTTTTTCTATAGTTTGCTTGAACATTTCGGTTGATTTTGCGACTTCTCTCATCATGCTAATTATTGTAGTTCGGTTGCAGTACCGATTTATTTGTGCAAATCCGAGGGAGAGGTGGCGGGCCAAGATGAGGTGGAGGTGGGACCTCCTCACAACCGCACCAGCCACCGTTTGAGTCACTCTACCTTTTGCCACATGTTGGAGCGTACCTTGACTCCGCTTAGCTAACGATACCTGTTCGTTCAGCACACATTATCATATAGAGATTGTTAAAGAGTAACGTTTTTGAGAGAGAGATACAAATTATTACATTTTTTTTTTTAATTGATTTTTAAAGTTTGACCTGTTTTACTACTACTTGGGCACAGCCGCAGGGAACAGCTAGTAATGAATAAATAACAAAAAATAAATCAATACGGCTTACTTATCATAGATCTATAGAAAGATAGAGTGCCTATCTATAGTATTGTATTCCAAATCTCCATAGATGAGTACATGGCAGTGACAATGCTAAACAATGATACAAAATGGCATCGAACCCACCGTTTTGAATGGACGAATTTGCCAGTTTACCCTTAATAACTCATAATGGAAGAATGAAAACATATTTCTGAAAGGCTTGCAGATTTATTAAAAATCAAAAACTGAAATCTGTCTTTCCTATAAATATTCAGACCATGTATTACCGCACTCCAAATTGTGGTCAGCGGCATCCTGTTTGCTTTAATTCTCCTTAAGAATTGGCTTGGATTCCTCCCTGTGGCAAACTGAAATGATTGAACGTCATTTAGAAAGGCACATGGGTACCTGTTTTGATAAGGAAACCCACAATTCACACTGCATGTCAGGACAAAAATCAAGCCATGGAGTCCGAAGAACTCTCTGTGATCAAATTGTGGAAAGGCATAGATCAGGGCAAGGAGACCAAACCATTTGTAAAGCTTTGGAGCACAGTGACCTCGATAATTGTGAAATGGAAGACGATTGGAACCATCTGGAGTCTTCCTAGAGTCGGCCATCTGCCCAAACTGAGTAATCTTTTATCTTCCTACTTCGGTGAAGAAGGGTCTGGCTGCAGACACTGTAAGCCGTGGAGCTCCACGTTAGACGGGAAACACATGACCACGACTCGATCTTGTTTTTGCGACGTTGAGTCAGATAAGCCTCCCCAACCCTGATCTTAACCATATTGTACCCACACACAATACTTGAGTTAGCTAACCCCTCCACAACTCTAGTCTTAACCATAGTCTAATAATGTGAATCGTCGAATTTCAGAAGGTTGAGCATGGAAGTCACGTGTTTGGCGTGGGCCTCCAAATCTTCCAATGAACAGTGGAGGTCACGTGTTTCTGGTATAGCGTGGAACTCCACAACCTTCCAGTAGATACTTTCCTTTCAGTGTGTGTATGTGAATTTCTCTTGGACATTTTGGAGAAATGTGAAGTAGTTATTGATTTGTTACTTTGCAAAACAAATTACTGTAAAAAAAACTGCTTTTTTTATGGAAATCAAAGCAAAATATATTAAATATTAAATGTGTATCACTCTGCTCCAAATGTAATTTGACCAAACAAATGACATTTAGGGCGCTGACCAGGTTGTATGTTTTATTTTAAACAACTGAGTAAGTTGAAAGGTCGGTGTTACGTCACAACTCGGATGAATCGGGTAGCTTTATTTTGCCTGAATTGTTCCAACTTGTATTTCTATCTTTGTAGTGGGTTCACCTGGAATTTCCAACTCAGCAACTCTCGTCTGGCTGAGAACACGTTAGTTCTTTCCGTCATGTGACTACTGTGTTGTTAATGTTCCTGGGCGAAAGAACCATGGGATGATTTTTGCAAGCAGAATATAAAAATAAGTATGTGTAGCCATAACAATGTAATTCCATAGAAATTGGATTTAGTGATACTCTTAACAAATAAAACACAAATGCAACCATCCAACATAAGAGCAATAATAAATCATGGGGAGCTTACTATAGATTAGATTATTACAGGGATTCCCAAACTTGCTCCAGGGGACCCCCTGTGGCTGCAGGTTTTTATCCCAACCAGATTCATAATCGGTGACAACACCTGATAACACTGATCAGATTTCATTAGCTGATATTTTGTTCCTCTTATTCTACATTCAGAATAGCACAGCAGCATGATTTTTACATTTATAAGACATTTAGAAATAGTTCTGCTTTTGCTATAGATTTAAATGTGTAACTCTCTTTTGTTGATTTCATTCTATTTCACCCTTTCTCTGTGCAGTTTGATCTCTTCATTGTATCTTAATAATGAAGACACCCAGAAAAACAACACAGAATCATCAAAGGCTGCAACTACTGTAGTGTGAGTCCCAATAATTAGAAAATAATGGATTAATTTAACAATTAGAACACCTAGAAAAGTGGAAATTGAGATGAAAATGTTAAAAAGAAAGAAAAATACATTTTTCCCATGTAATTGCTTACGTACATATACCTGTATATAATATATATATTTTTTAACCAAACTTAGTTTTCTAATTTCAATATTTTCCCCAAAACACAAAATCCAGAAAATAACAGTTCACTTACAGGTTCATCTTAATAAATTAGAATATCACTGGAAAGTTAATTTATTTCAGTAATGCAATTCAAAAAGTGAAACTCATATATTCTATAGAATCATTACACGCAGAGTGAAATATTTCAAGCGTTTATTTCTTTTCATTTTGCTGATTATGGCCTACAGGTAATGGAAACTCAAAATTCAGTATCTCAGAAAATTAGAATATTGCATAAGACCAATAAAAAAAATAATTTTTTAATACAGAAATGTTGGCCTTTTGAACAGTCTGTCCATGTACGCACTCAATACTTGGTCGGGGCTCCTTTTGCCTGAATGACCGCATCAGGGGACGCAGAGGGGACTGGGCAGTCTAATGGTCTGGAATCCCTACAGATTTTATTTTTTTCTCCAGCTGTCTGGAGTTGTTTTTTTTTTTTTTTTTTTTTGTTTTTTCTGTCCACCCTGGCCATTGGACCTTACTCCTATTCTATGTTAATTAACGTTGACTTATTTTATTTTCTTACTGTGTCTTTTATTTTTCTATTCTTCATTATGTAAAGCACTTTGAACTACTGTTTGTATGAAAATGTGCTATATAAATAAATGTTGTTGTTGTTATAAATGCGGGGTGGCATGGAGGCGATCAGCCTGTGGCACCACTGAGGTGTTATGAAAGCCTTGTTGGCTCTGCTGTCTCTCATCTTCCTCTTGATAGGTTATCTGTGGGGTTTAGGTCAGGCGAGTTTGCACAGTGATCCCATGGTCATTAAACCAGGTATTGGTACTTTTGGCAATGTGGGCAGGTGCCAAGTCCTGCTTCAAAATGAAATCGGCATCTCCATAAAGCTTGTCAGCAGAAGGGAGCATTAAGTGCTCTAAAATTTCCTAATAGACGACTGCACTGACTTTGGACTTGATAAATAAAACACAGTGGATCAACACCAGCACATGACGGGGCTCCCCAAATCATCACCGACTGTGGAAACTTCACACTGGACCCTCAAGCAACTTGGATTCTGTGCCTCTCCAGTCTTTCTCCAGACCCTGGGACCTTTGAATTCCAAATGAAAGGCAAAATTGACTTTCATCTGAAAAGAGGACTTTGGACCACCGAGCAACAGTCCAGTCCGTTTTCTACCTTAGCCCAGGTAAGACGCTTCTGACGTTGTCTCTGGTTCAGAATTGGCTTGACACAAGGAATGCTGTGACAGTTGTAGCCCACGTCCCCGATACACACGTCTGTGCGGTGGCTCTTGAAGCACTGACTCCAGCCGCAGTCCACTCCTTGGGAATCTCCCCCAAATTCTTGAATGGGCTTTGCTTGCCAATGTCCTCAAGGCTGCGGTTATCCCTGTTGCTTGTGCACCTTTTTCTGCTGTCACATTTTTTCCTTCCACTCAACTATCCATTAATATTCTTGGATACAGCACTCTGTGAGCAGCCAGCGTCTTTAGCAATGACCTTTTGTGGCTTCCCCTCGTGGAGGGAGGGTGTCCATGACGGTCTTCTGGACAACCGTCGAGTCAGCAGTCTTCCCCATGATGATGTGGCTTACAGAACCAAACTGAGAGACCCCCCCCTTTGCAGGGTGCAACAGTGGGTAGCGCTGCTGCCTCACAGTAAGGAGACCTGAGTTCACGTCCCGGGTCTTCCCTGCGTGGAATTTGCATGTTCTCCCCGTGTCTGCGTGGGTTTCCTCCCACAGTCCAAAGACATGCAGGTTAAGTGCATTGGCGATCTGAAATTGTCCCTAGTGTGTGTGTGTGCCCGCGGTGGGCTGGCGCCCTGCCCGGGTTTTGTCCCTGCCTTGCGCTCCAGCAGACTCCCGTGACCCTGTGTTAGGATATAACGGGTTGGACACTGACATGACTGACTGACTGACCCTTGTGCAGGTGTTTTGGGTTGATTAGCCGAGTGCAGTGGGACACCAGGAGTCTACAATATGGAACTTTTTCACAATATTCTGATTTTATGAGATACTGAATTTTGGGTTTTCATCACCTATAAGCCATAATCAGCAAAATGAAAAGAAATAAACGCTTGAAGTATATCACTCTGTGCGTAATTAATCTATATAAAACTTTTTGAATTGAATTACTGAAATAAATTAACTTTTCGATGATATTCTAATTTACTGAGATGCACCTGTAATTAGCCCGGGAGTCCAACTAAAAACAGAAGCTGGTTGGAACAAAAACCGACCGAGTTTGGGGATCCTCAGATTATTAGATTTGATTAGATGCACTTTATTAATCCCAAGGGTAAATTCAGAAGCATACAGCAGCAGAAACATAAAAAGAAAACAAGGATACAAACTCACAGGGCAGATAATACGGCTCATCAATCAGTCGATAAATAAATAAACTTAATGAGTACATCGGGTGGAAGCCTGATAGCAAGTGGGCAGGAAAGACCCCCCAGTGTCGCTTCTTAGCACTCCATGCTAGCTGACTGTGCTCCGAGAGAGCGCCCCCTGAAGGTGATTTTTCCAAGTAGGCCCAATTCTCTGCACTGCTCATACATGTGGGTCAATGGGAGAATGACAACATTATTATTACTATTTTGAACTAAAATCAGTTTCAATTTTATATAACTTAACCCTGTTTCCAAAGAAAGACACAGTTTACACGACACTTTCTCGTAATAATTTATTTTAATGACATTTCAGAGCCTACTGTACATTTCTTTAGACTAAGAACACAAAGTAAAAGAGGCCTACCATTCCGCAAACCGACACTTAAACACACGGTTATTTCATGGCTTTAAATCCCCACCACAGTGCTGTCTAAATAAATACAAATAAGTGCTCATTGTGAAAAACATTCTTGCAAGTAAATTGTTGTGTTCAAGTCATTTTTTTTTTTGGTTTGTTTTTGGCACAGGAAGTTTAAGGCACCTTGTGTACAATACTTCGTATTAAAAACAAACCCAACGATTAATCAGAACAACACACACACACATATATATATATACTGATAGGCAAAAAATGGCATGGCTGTCATCTTTTAACGCTCAAGGTTATTAAATAGAAATGCACCAGTGACTTTGATCCCCAGATGTGCTGACCCCGTAATCCCAAGACAGTCCACTTTGGTGGCAGGAGTGCCTATAAAAGCTCCTCGCACTCCCTTGGCCTCCCCGTTTTTGGAATGTCCATTGCGTGGCTCAGGATGCAAAGTATCGAAGGCTGAGGCGGGACGGGGGCTTACATAACACTTGAGGGGTGGTTTCTATTGTTTCATTGTTGCTCCACAGAGCGGCAAGGCAGTGTGCAAATGTTAAATTGGAGGGTCACCCGTTTTGACACACAAAATCATTGTTAACGTTTATTAGGGATTGTATTGATACTCCAATTTATTGATTTTTCTGTTTGTTTTTACATTCTTCTTAACGTGACCTAAAATGTACTTAAAGTCTCCAGTGTCAACTTTGCCATTAATAGCAGACAAAATTTCTCTATCACTAAACACTGGCGATACGAACAGTGGCCTCGTATGACATTACCACACGACTGGAAAGGAAACATAAAGGCAAACAACAACGTCTTTCGTCGAAAGAATAGGAAATCTAAAACTGGAACTGCGGTTTAACACGACATGCTGGCTGCACTTTGGTACAACTGTGAATCACTGCCCGTAAAAATGACACAAAGGTGAAAGTTGCATCACCGCCCAATCCTGTGACACCTCTGCCAGCAGTTTTAAAGTTTTGGATCGAATTAAATACAAAATGGAAATTAAAAAAGTTGTTCTTTACCCAGTTTCTCTACAAATGACAGTCACTTACAAGTTCACATTTTCCATGATAAAAGTACAAAATTTGTGTACAGCTATAACATCTAGCCGACTCCAATGCTTTTGGAACATTTCCCTGTTCCTCCAGGGATTTACATTAATGCAAAATCTTCGACTTTTTATTCAAGCAGTTCAGTTTCAACATGACACATGACGGCTAATGAATTATCATCTTGTACATCTTAGCAAGCGGCCCGGCTTCTAACTAGAAATCAAGCGGTTTGAAGCAATTCTTATCTTTATAATGTAGCAACATTTAACATTCACTCTGTATAAATACTTGAAAAAGTTATTTAAGAAAATAGTTTGCAACAGAATTACCAGAAAATAAAAACAAAAGCCTGTGAAATGTCAGACGCTGTTTGCTTCTGCTACATTTGTTAGTTTGGTGTACCTTGGTGAGTTTTAATAAATGAAATCAGACGGACACATTGAGCTAATAAAATGGTGCAGTCTTTAAAAGTCTTAACGGAAAAGTAGGTGCACAGCACCGCAAAAGCAAAGTCCATGTGGCCATCTTGTCTTTGGATTATAAATAGAAACCCGAGGATCTGAGCCATCATTACGTAACAAATTGAAGAAGGGAGAAGCACCTCATCAGAATTCAAAGAACACCCACGCAGTCAGAAACAAAATGATCAGCTTAACATGACTTACAACCCTGAGCTGTCTCTTTGGTATTTCATAATGGGACAGAAAGCTGTAGTGTAGTTTTAGTGTGTACAGTGTGTAAAATAGAAGTGGAGGACAAGATGGCACAGGGATTGGCACTGCTGCCTTACAGATTCAACACCCTGGCTTAATATTTCTCTCTTGAGCTTCTTAATTTTCCTTTGGGAAGACATAAATATCTATCTATCTATCTATTATACCGTCCCTTTCACGTCTATCTGTCAATCTATTTATTATATAATGCCTTTCATGTCTATCTATCTATTGAGGTGGTGCATTCTCCTTGCATCTGTGTGGATGTCTGCTTTTTTTCCCACATCCTAAAAATGTGTATTCAGTTCATTGGCGATTCCGAACTGGGCCCCTTCAGGGTGTGTGAGTGGGCCCTACAGTAGATTGGTGCCCCTTTCAGGGTTGGTTCCTGCATTGTGCCCATTGTTACTGGCCCTGGTGACACTGAATTGGATTAAGCAGATTTGAGACTGTTAAGATCTGTTGTTACAGCACTTTGGTATTTGGTATCAAGAAGATTCGAACCACCTTGTTTTGAACAGAACAATTCTGTTGAAGTATGAATGGATTTTTGAAGTTGGTGTAATCTGAAGTATTTTTAATGTCAACGCATTTAAACTTGAAGTTGCTATATGCTGTAAGTATAGTCTGTATTACCTGTAGGGAGAACTTTAAATTACACTCAGTTTAGTTAACAACTCTGTTGTCTGAGATTAATGTAACTCACTCTATCTATCTATCTATCTATCTATCTATCTATCTATCTATCTATCT
>JANRMT010062856.1:4323580-4334315 GCA_026402145.1 Polypterus bichir lapradei
AAGAAACCTTGGGAAAAGCAGTTCAAAGAGAGACCCCTTTCCAGGTAAGTTGGGCGTGCAGTGGGTATCAAAAAGAAAATGGGGGTCAATACAATACAATACAGTAGAACCTCTGGTCACGAACGTTTCCGAACACATACAAATCGGGTTACAATCAAAAAGTTTGCCAAAATTTTGCATCTGTTCACGACCACACGCTCTGGTGGCGAACAAAAACACTGGCGGCCAGTTTCCCTACGCGCCAATGATTTCCCATTCTCAGTTTTCCATTTTCTTTTGTTTGCATATACAGTACAGGGCATAACAAAGCAGCTGATGTTACAAAAGGAGTTACAATGTTAACCAAGCAGAGGCCTCAAGTGCTGGAAGAGGTGGAAAAACTGTTGCTAGTGTGGTGGAACGAGAGGCAACTTGCAGGGGATAGTGTAAGCGAGGCGATCGTATGCGAGAAAACCAGGAAGATTCATGGCGATTTGCTGAAAAAAAACCCTTCTTCAAGTGGCGAAGGTGTGGAATTTAGCCAGTAGAGGATGGTTTGAAAAATTTCGCAAGAGAAGTGGCATTTAATTTTTTTCCCTGTGCTTAAAACTCATAAAAATAAAGTGTTTACAGCGAGCAGTTCGTAGGCGTCTAGCACGAACTCTTACAATGTTAGTTTTCTCTGTTGTTCAAGGGTTTCTCAGTGTTATTCAATGTTTTTACATTTAGTTTACTATTACACTGTGCATTCTATGGTATAATTAACTATTTTTGTGCTTAAAAATATATATTTACATACAGTTTGTACGGTCTGGAACGGATTAATTGTATTTACATACAATCTTATGGAGAAATTATATTCGGGTCGCAACCAAATTGGGCCACGTCCACAGTTTTGGAACGAATTACGGTTGTGACCAGAGGTACCGCTGTACACAGAACAGAACACAAGTAATCCTCAATACAGTATAATAGTAAAATAAAAATATTACAAGTGCATTATAGTTATTATTATAGTTTGCTTGCGGTACCGATTTATTTGCGTGAATCCGAGAGACGAGACCCTCCTCACTCAAACGTCTGCCTTGGGGCGTACCTTACCTCCGCTTAGCTAGCGAAACGAGAGAACTACTTAACGAATTTAGATCATTTTTTTTTTTTTTTTTGTCAATAAATTGCTTCAACATTCCAGTTGATTTTGCGACTTCTCTCATCGTGCCAAGAATCATAAGTTGCTTGCATATATTTGTCCTAATCTGAGACAGAGGCTGCGGGCCAAGGGGAGGGAGAAGCGTGACGTCAGGAGTGGGGAGCCGGGCAGGGCCCCCCAGCACTGTCCTGTTTCACTTCTACGTAGGCGAGGCCAAGAGGGATGGCTAGTATAACATAAAGAGGAGTCACTTCAATGCTGATGCGACGGCAGCCATTTTGCACCAGTACATTCACCACACATTAGCTTTCAGGTGAGTGAGATAGTTAGCCAATAATGGACAAGGGATGATTAGGGGGCCAGAATGACCAGGTCATGAAGGACAGTTTAGCCATGACTTCCAGAAACACTCTACTTTCTTCAAAGAATGCCCAGGGGTCTTTTATGACCACCGAGAGTCAGGACCTCAGCTTTACATCTCTTCTGAAGGATGGATAAAGAAAGCTCTTTATTTCCTGGTCTGTCTCTAAATAAAATGAAATCCAAGGGGGCTTGTGATGTTTTCATTTGCCCATCACAGAATGAATGCAGTGTTGATGGAAGACCTGTGAGTCCCTCTGATTTTTAGCCGCCGTGGTCATTGAAACTAGAGGATAGAAAAAACAACTTATAAATCCAAACTCAAGTAGTCAGCAGTTTATTGTTTTCTGGAGGATTTCTAACTCCTTTACTGGCAAGAATTTGTGCTTACTCACCATTTACTTTCAAGATCCAGGATAGCGCCAAGAGGTGGCATCTTTCCAAAGGTCAAACATTCAAATCTCTTTATTTTTTTCTTCCATTCCTTTTCTTTTTCCTTTCACTGTACCAATTTGTGGCTGCTTTCTCCTGTGGATACAATGGGCCTGCAGGGCAAAGGTGGTTATGGGGAGGTTCCACGACCTATTGAGTTGTCTCACTTCTTTCATTCAGCTTTGTAATTACTGTATTCTGTTATTATGTCTTTAGTCATTTCCGTGTCTTGGTGACTCAGTAGGCTACAGTTCAACAGGCTTTTCTGTCTCTGATGAGATCTTCCAGTTTTTGGAGTGCAAATTAATTGTTTTCCATGACGGTATCCATGATTGATTGTCCACTCCCTTGCAGCGTCTTGTATAGGAGACTTCTTTTATCATTTTAGCCAGGCTGACTATTGGTAAGACGAATGCTTTACCTGTTTTCACATGCATGAGCAGGGTGAGTCTCCGAGGGACTGTTATTTTTTAAATGCACTGGGTAATGGGTGTAACATGGTCACTAATCCATCCTCTGCTGGCCTATGGGCTCCTCCATCCACCAGACCTGCCATATGCACCTCAGAGGAGATCATCCACCTGAAGGTAAGCCTGTTCAGGAGACCACCTAGGAAAAGCTTGGGTTGATGTTGAAAGAGGAGTTGGTGAGGATGGCAGGGGGCGCTGACCCTGTGGTCTGAATGTGGATCTCAATACACTAGTGTAGTGACGAGGACACTGTGCTGTGAAAATAGTGGCATCCTTAAGATTAGACAGAAGGCTGAGGTCCTGACTCTCTGTGCTTATTAAAGATCTCTGATCATCCTTCATAAATCATGATGTTCAGGCTTAATTGTCCATCATGGACTAGTCATTCTGGCCCCCTAATCATCCCATGTCCCTTATTATCTAACTATTGCTCTCATTACTTTAACCCAAACCAGCTAATGTGTAGTGAGTGCAAAAATGGTTGCCATCGCATCATCCAGGTGGATGCTGCACTTTAGTGGTGGTTGAAGTGGCTCCCCACTCATTTTGTAGAGCACTTTGAGCAGCGAGAAAAGTGCTGTATATATGCAAATAATTATTATGATTATGATTATTATCTTGGGGCAGGTAGAGATGATGTGGCTGGGATCCCCACATTTTTAGCAGCAAGGCCGTTCACTGCCAGGACTGGGTCTCATCTTCATAGTTTTGGCAATTGTTGTTCTCTTTGCTCAGCATGATGTACTTCTACTCAACCAGGATGTATTGTTTCTTGGTGTCAGCCAGTCAGATAGATGAGCTGATGAGTTCTTCCAAGGGTTTCCAGTTATGATGTTGGGCAAAACCTAGCAAGAAAATCCTGGAGAACATGCACAACAAATTTGTCTGGTTTAGGTTTGACATTTGCTTGCCAATGTCTTGACCATGCTTTACCACCAGATCAAAAACTTGCACCTGTACAAGTCTGACCAGATCAATTCTTTACATTTATTTTTCTGCATTGACACATTAAGTTACACCTTAATACGTACAGATCTCATTTTTCAATGTCTTGCAATCCCAAGCGTGTCGCTCCTCCAAATCGTTATAAGTCTTCAGGGTGTTTTTGAGTGAGAAGAGGCACAATCAAAGCTATGGTCTAAGTATTCAAACCCAATAAATAGTTTGCTAAATTGTCCTTGAATTTGAGCAATGCTGATACTCGGGTCCCAATCCAGGTGGTTCATCTAGTAGTGGGTGCAGCAGCCCGCTGTCAGTGCCTGCTACCAAACTAATACCTGGGCAGGGTCTATCTCCCATCTGCGACAGGGTTGCTTCTCCATTGTTCTCCATGACTCCTCCTCAAGTCATGTCAACATAGTCTGTTGCCTCACAGCTTCTAGCTTGATGCTTGCCTAGAGAGTAATCAACGGGTCAGAACCTTTAAATGGAGGCGGTTCTGAGTTCCTGTGCTCTTTCTTGACTACTTGGGTCTGCTGTTGAACAGCATCTTAACTTTACTTTAACATGGCCTTCTCATAACTTCACTGTAATTAAAATCCTGATACTCTATATCTCCAACTCATTATAATAACTATTCATGGTGGCTCTAAAATTTGTACTAACCCCTACTCTCTCTTCTGTTTCCTTTTCCGGTGTCCCACCACCATCTACTCAAAGCACCGTGATGTTCCAACAATGATGGATGGATTAAAAGCCAGAAGTCTGTATGACCATCAACATCAAGTGACTCCGTGAGAACCCTAACTACAAAGAGGACTGTTTCATTTATGTTAGGTAGAATGCCCAGAGGGCACTGGGCGGTCCTGTGGCCTGGTACCCCTGCAGATTTTTATTTTTTTTTTCCAGCCGTCTGGAGTTTTTTTTTTTGTTTTTTCTGTCCACCCTGGCCATCGGACCTTACTCCTTTCTATGTTAACTAATGTTGTCTTATTTTAATTTATTTTGTCTTTTATTTTTCTTTTCTTCATTATGTAAAGCACTTTGAGCTACTTTTTGTATGAAAATGTGCTATATAAATAAATGTTGTTGTTGTTATCTGTTGATGACATCTCTGCATGTTATCAAATCTCAGTCCAGACTCTTTTCATGACTAGCTCCTAGCTGGTGGAATGAGCTGCCCACTTTCATTCGAACGTCTAACCCCCTTAATGGGTTTAAGAAGCATTTGAAAACCCTCATTTTAGTTCATTTTAGTTTAATCCTGATGCTCCGTATATTCAACTAGCTGAAATACCCAGCATTGCCCGGGTGGAAAATAAAGGTTTTTTTTTAATTGTTTGAGAAAAACATAATTAAAAAAAACACAACTTTAAAAATAAAAATAAATTAACAAACGATAAACCTCGGTTCGCTTCCCAGGTCCTCCCTGTGTGGAGTTTGCATGTTCTCCCCGTATCTGTGTGGGTTTTCTGCGGTGGGCTGGCACCCTGCCCAGGGTTTGTTTGTTGGCAGCGATTGGCTCCAGCAGACCCCTGTGACCCTGTAGTTAGGATATAGCGGGTTGGATAATGGATGGATGGATAAAGACTCACTGATGTGCTTGTCTTGTGGTGTTGTATGTATGTTCTCATCCAGCTGACACTCTGAACCTGCCAACTGTGTTTAATTTGCGCGGTGGTGCTCAAACATTAAGAATGCTTTTAGAAAAACATAATTAAACAAACACAATGTTAAAAATAAAAATAAATTAAGAAACAAAGACTCATTAATATCCTTGTGTTGTGGTCTTGTATGTATGTTATCATCTAGTTGACGCTTGCAGCCGGCCAACTCTATTTAATTTGAAAAGCAACAGGCCGGTGTGGTGGCGCTCAAAAAATAGAGAATGTTGGCAGTCGCCTGGTATATACTAACTGTGTAAGCCCGTGCTGTTGAAAGCACAGGATCCTAGGAAGTATTTAAATTAATAGAACTACTCTGGGTATCTCTCTGCTAGAAGGATTCCTGTTGCCGACGCCCTTGCATCGTTTGTGAATTAGCAGTTAAGCAACTGTCTTTCTAAGAAAGGTTCAGTTTGCCGGTGTACTCGCCTCGCTTGCTTATCCTCGGAGCTGGAGCCCTCACCCTGACTCTACGTCTCACTCCAGGGCCGGACAGACACACACACTTCCATGCGTAGAACTCTATTTAATTTCAAAAGCAACATGGGCGCGGTGTGGTGGCGCTCAAACATAAAGAATGCTGGCAGTCGCCTCCAGTTCGCCCTCTGGTGGTCGTTCCGAGTGTCACTGGATGATAACATGCATACAAGACCGCAAGATCACCCCCCACCCTACCCAGAAAAGAGTGGGTTAGGGCTAATTTCAGCCTATTCACCCTACAGTATTTTTAGTTGACCAATTTGGAACATGTGTACCAAGTTTCATGAAAATCGCTCTAGCCGTTTTGACGTGATGCTGCAACATACATACACACATTGACTTTTTCCGGATTTCTGTGGTGGTGATCTGCACCACCACCACCCGATCAAAGCACCGTGCTGTCCCTACATTGATGAATTAAAGGCCAGAAGTCCACATGACCGTCATCATCAAGTCCTTCCATGTGAACCCTGAATACAATGAGGATTGATTGAGATCATTCATGTTAGGTAGAATGCCTAGAGGGGGCTGGGTGATCTCGTGGCCTTGGTACCCCTGCAGATTTTGGTTTTGTTTTCTCCAGCCGTCTGGAGTTTTTTTTTTTTCTGTCTTCCCTGGCCATCGGACCTTACTTTTATTCTATGGTAATTAGTATGGCCTAATTTTATTTTCTTATATATTTTGTCTTTTTTCTCTTTCTTCATCGTGTAAAGCATTTTGAGCTAAATTGTTTGTATGAAAATGTGCTATAGAAATAAATGTTGTTGTTGTTTGGTGAATTTCTCTCTAGCTGCTGTTAGGCTTTGTAACTCAGGAAGTGTAACCAGCTTGTGTTTTGTTTTGAGTTCTTAACTTGCGACGATTAATTTTGTACCCTTGTACTGCAACAACATGTTCTCAAACTGTCCCCCGGAGTGATGTTTACTTGATTATGCTGACCTCTTTTGTAAGCCGCTACTGGAAAGTAGCTCTTTATTAGTTTTGACTCCTTTTGACTTTTGATGCTCTGATAGTGATTTTTGGTTACAATCTTCGCATGTCTCTTCTTCCGATCCTGTCATTTCTCACTGCAGTTCTTTTATTCCTAGCTGAACAGTTGTAGGCCTCAAAACAAAAACACACATACACAAAAGTCAAATCTGCATTCACCACTAGTCTACATCAAGAGAGTAGGCCTCACCACCATAAGTAGCCTAGCCCCAAACTCAAAAGGCAGGCTTTCTGGTCCCACACAGGCCTAATAGTGGGGGGGGGGGATCAAATCTTTAAAAGTCATACATATCAAACGGAAAAAAAATATATAACAAACCTTCTGCCCAAAATTAAAAGTCATTTCCTTAAATAGTTCAATATTTTTGCAATAAAAAGGGCAAGAAAATGAAACGAGCAAAAGTCAGTCAAACCTAAAAGTGAGCAAATCCATTAGATGAGCTACGGAAACAGTAAGGTGTGATGATCCGTACCCGTATCCATGGGCATCTTTCTGCCTTTGGAGTAACTTGCAGTTTGGAACCGAGGATGGACTAGGGCAAAGTAAGGACACGATAACAAGTGTGCAAAAGTGCATACTTATTAAACAATACACAAGTGGTGTCATTATGCAGGGCAGTTCAAAATTCTCAGATAAATAAGTATTCAGAAAAGCAATGCTGTGAAGAAGATAAAAAAGGTCAAAACCCAATAAATAGATGAAACCAAGAGTAAAATTAGATTCCAAATCTGCTTTCTCAACAACAACAACAACAACATTTATTTCTATAGCACATTTTCATACAAATAGTGTAGCTCAAAGTGATTTACATGATGAAGAAAGAGAAAAGAGACAAAGTAAGAATTAAAATCAGAGAACACTAATTAACACAGAATAAAAGTAAGGTCCGATGGCCAGGGAGGACAGAAAAAACAAAAAAAAAGCTCCAGATGGCTGGAGAAAAAATAAAATCTGCTGGGGTTCCAGCCCCCTCTGAGCATTCTACCTAACATAAATGAAACAGTCGTCATTGTATTCAGGGTAGTCACGTGGACTTCTGGCCTTTAATCCATCAATGTAGGGACATCACGGTGCTTTGATCAGGTGGTGGTGGCGCAGGTTGCCACCACAGAAAACTGAAATAAGAACAGAAGAGAGAGTAGGGGTTAGTACGGATTTTGGAGCCACCATGAATAGTAATGATAATTAATATGCAGAGCAACAGGATTAGCAGGATTAAATTAAAATGAAGTTATGAGAAGGCCATGTTAAAGTAATGTGTTTTCAGCAGTTTTTTTAAAGTGCTCCACCGTATCAGCCTGGCGAATTCCTAATGGTCAGCTATTCCAGATTTTAGGTGCATAACAGCAAAAGGCCACCTCACCACTTCTTTTAAGTTTTGCTCTTGGAAGTCTAAGTAGACACTTATTTGAAGATCTAAGGTTATGATTTCGAATATAAGATGTCAGAAACTCCGATATATAAGATGGAGCAGATTATTTAAGGCTTTGTAAACCCTAAGCAGTATTTTAAAGTCAATTCTGAATGACACAGGTAACCAGTGTAGTGACATCAAAACTGGAGAAATGTGCTCGGATTTTCTTTTCCTAGTTAGGATTCTAGCAGCTGCATTCTGCACTCGTTGCAAATGATTTATGTCTTTTTTGGGTAGTCCTGAGAGGAGTGAGTTTCAGTAATCTAGTCGACTGAAAACAAAAGCGTGAATTAATTTCTCAGCATCTTTCAATGATATAAAAGGTCTAACTTTTGCTATATTTCTTAAGTGAAAAAATGTTGTCCTAGTGATCTGATTAATATACGATTTAAAAATTCAGATTACAGTCAACAGTTACCCCTAAATTCTTTACCTCCATCTTGACTTTTAATCCTAATGCATCAAGTTTATTTCTAATTACCTCATTATATCCATTACTGCCAATCACTAAAATTTCAGTTTTTTCTTTATTTAGCTTGAGAAAATTGCTACTCATCCACTCAGAAGCACAAGTAAGACATTGTGTTAGTGAAACAACAGAGTCGGGGTCATCAGGTGCTATTGATAAATACAGTTGCGTGTCATCAGCATAGCTGTGGTAGCTCACGTTATGCCCTGAGATAATTTGACCTAATGGAAGCATGTAGATTGAAAAGAGCAGTGGACCCAGGATAGAGCCTTGTGGAACACAATATAGAATATCATGTGTCTTTAAGTATAAATATAATTACCACAACTAACAAAATTTTTTTACCTGCCAGGTAGGATTCAAACCAATTTAAGACACTGCCAGAGAGGCCCACTCACTGACTAAGGTGATTTCTAAGGCGATTTCAACAACTCATTCTGCAGTGTCTCTCTTCTTCTGTCTCCTCTGCTCTCCCTTGCAGGTGTGAAACACCAACACCCATGGCCCCCTTTCCGGCTCTCTTCTGCCAGCCATCTCTTTCAGTTCCTGCTGGGTTCCTTCAAGTGCAGTTTTCTCTTTCTGCCACCTCCTTTGGTAACTTTAGGTATCTCCTGGTTCCTCTTGATCAGAATTCCCCTGGAGTGACATTTCACCCACTCCACCATGAAGCATGTCTCAAACAGTTTAATACCTTTTACCCTGGATTAATCGCCCAGTTCTGATCTTTGTCTTTTTCCTCTTAGATCTTTATTGCTTCAGTGAGTGTAGGTGCTTCCCATAACGATCCACAGAGCACTAATGAGGGATGGCTACACCGATTACTCTCACACAGTCCATTCCCCCATTACATACTCAGTGGCCACCCGTCTCTCTTGCACCCATCTGAGCTGCACTGTTTACAAAAACCTTCACCACACTCTTCTCCCGTAGACCTACTGACACACTGTACTACATAAGGATGATGTCCATTTATTTGTTCTGGTATCAGAAACTAAATAAACTAAAAGAAGTGGGAGTTCAGGGCGTGGTGTGCAGATGGGTGCAAAATTGTCTCAGACACAGGAAGCAGAGGGTGATGGTGAGAGGAACCTTATCAGAATTGGCTGACGTTAAGAGTGCTGACCAGTAGGGGTCAGTGCTAGGGCCGCTGCTATATTTAATCTATATAAATGATTTGGATAGGAATATAAATAACAAGCTGGTTAAGTTTGAAGATGATATCAAACTAGGTGGATTTTCAATAATCGAGCATCTACTGAATCATTGCAGAGGGACCTGGGCAGCATACAGGCCTGGGCAGATTTGTGACAGATGAAATTTAACATTAGTAAATGTAAAGTATTACACATTTGATGAAAAATGTGAGGTCTGACAACACAAAGGGAGGTTTGAAAACCAAAAGTAAACCTCATGAGAAGGATTTTGGATTTGTAGTGGACTCGACACTATCAATTACCAGACAGTGTTCAGAAGCCATTAAGAAGGCTAACAGAATGTCAGGTTATATAGCGCCTTGATGTGTAGAGAAGAAGTCCAAGAAGGTTATGCTGAAGCTTTATAACACACTGGTGAGGCCTCATCTAGAGTCCTGTGTGCAGTTTTGGTCTCCAGGAATCAAAAAGGACATAGCAGCACTAGAAAAGGTCCAGAGAAGAGCAACTAGGCTGATTCCAGGGCTACGGTAGATGAGTTATGAGGAAAGATTAAAAGAGCTGAGACTTTTCAGTTTAAGCAAAAGAAAATTAAGAGGAGACATGATTGAAGTGTTTAAAATTATGAAGAGAATTAGTTCAGAGAATCGAAACTATGACTTTCAAATTAGTTTATCAAGAACAAGGGGACACAGTTGGAAACTTGTGAAGGGTACATTCAGTTCTTCTTTACACAGAGAACCATAGACAAATAGAATAAGTGACCAAGTATTTTTTTTGAAGAGTAGGACTCAACATGACGTTATTTAAGAAGAATTAAGTGGACAGGACTGGCGAGCTTTGTTGGGCTGAATGACCTGTTCTCATCCAGATTGTTTTAATGATCTAAAGAAAAAAAGAAAAACAACTTATTATACAAAGAAACCTTCTCAGAAGGAAATGGTGATTTGTAAAGCAAAGGTTCTACAAGGAACCACACAACCCAGTTAAGAACTCACCGGTGTACTTCTATTTGTGCTCACTGAATAGACACACTTAATAAGTGACCAAGTAGTGTGGTAGACAGTAGAAGATAACATAAATTTCTACGCGGTGGTGTGCTGGGGTGGCAGCATAAAGATGAAAGACGCCTCACGCCTGGACAAACTTGTTAAGAAGGCAGTCTCTATTGTAAGAGTAAAGTTGGACAGTTTAACATCTGTGGCAGAGCGACGGGCATTAAGCAAACTCCTGTCA
>JANRMT010062856.1:4343862-4356141 GCA_026402145.1 Polypterus bichir lapradei
ATATATACACATACACACACACATACATATACATACAGTGTATCCGGAAAGTATTCACAGCGTACCAATTTTTCCACATTTTGTTATGTTACAGCCTTATTCCAAAATGGATTCAATTCATTTTTTCCTCAGAATTCTACACACAACACCCCATAATGACAACGTGAAAAAAGTTTACTTCAGGTTTTTGCAAATTTATTAAAAATAAAAAACTGAGAAATCACATGTACATAAGTATTCACAGCCTTTGCTCAATACTTTGTCGATGCACCTTTGGTAGCAATTACAGCCTCAAGTCTTTTTGACTATGATGCCACAAGCTTGACACACCTATCCTTGGCCAGTTTCACCCATTCCTCTTTGCAGCACCTCTTAAGCTCCATCAGGTTGGATGGAAAGTGTCGGTGCACAGCCATTTTAAGATCTCTCCAGACATGTTCGATGCGTCAAATGAACGCTGGGAACGGGTGGTAGCCATGATGCGTGCATGTACGCATTCTGAGCATGAAGTATAAACCGGCCCTTAAAGGGCCACCTGTATATCACAAACCATTATGTGATCTGAAAGTCATTTATTTTCTGCTGTTCTGAGTTCACAATTAAATTTTAACTGTCTTGCCTGTAGTTTATTGTACTTAACTCTGAACATCATTTTGAATTTTATTTTCGTACAGAGAAATAAATACTCTTACATTTTAGGAAGAAAAAGCAAAAGGACAATGCAAAAAGATGATTTTGCTAATTAAACTGAATAAAAATAAATTATTTTGTTAAATGATTTTACAATAGATCTTTACTAATGCTTTGTGTTTTTTAGCGAGCGAAAAATGCCAAACACAACTTATCACATTTTTTTTCAATTACAAGCCATCATTTTAAGATAAGCTCATTAATCAACTAATCATTCTAATGTTTGTCTGCATAATTAATCTTCAGCATTTGTTTAGTGCAGCCTTAGATAAATGTTCCCTTTAGAATGCAAAAAATGTACAAGAAAACAAGGAGGATGCCTAAGCACTTAATATCATTCCGCAATCTAACTTTAAAAGTTTTTTTTTAAAATGGAATTAATAGTCTGGGATAAGTAGGATTACTCCATTACATAACCTTGTAGAGCCTAGCTATGAAACAACCTTGGCACAACTTGCATGTTACACTTAGGTTTACATTGGGCACGTTTGACTGGAAGAACCAACAACAAAAAAACAACTTGGGGAAGAAAAAAAAAATCAATGTGTCCAGCACTATCAATAGGTTTATATGCATGGCATCCTGCTACAAGATTTAAATGTAGTACTCTGCTTGATTATAAAAGCTTCCTGTTTTGTTTGCTACTTACAAAAAAATAACCACCAGAAATTAAATAACGCGTGGGTGCATCTGGATATTATACAAGCCTGAATGTAACTTGATTAACTTACTATGATGGACGCATTTGCCCAGTGAAATTTATTCTACTGTTCATCACTTTAATTATTTGTCATTACAATTTAAACTGTAAGCTGTGCAGTTCAGAAAACAAAAGAATGTAATGAAATAGCCCCCCACTTGCAGACAAATTTAACTGCTATGCTATATTCAAAATAAAACACTCCATTTGAAAGAAAAACAATGTTATAGCCCCAATAAAATAATACTTTACTTTTGGTAAATGCAACGCTCTTAAAAATTAAAAATAGAAAGACTCAGAAAACCTTACACAGGAGGCGTGGCAGTTTGAGATAAAATTTTTGTAAGATGAATGTCAAATGTATAAGCAAGTGTCTATCCTAACTAATGAGTTGTTCAAAGAGTTGTTTGTATATTAATACTTTGGCTAAAATATTATCAATATTCTATAACATCTTGCTGTTATTTTTTTTTCCTGCTTCATCATGTATCCCTTATATAAGAGCGATGGGAACCTGGTGTCTACCTTTAAGTTTATCTTTTTTCCAAATTCTTCCACAATATTGTTAAGCTCTCCGTTTTCACAATTTCATTCCAGGCCAGCTCAGAGTAATCTGTCAACCTGACCACTTTAAATTGCAATTTAGTACTGCAACAAAAATAAAAGGAGAAAGGTTAAAGAAAAAATTAAAAATTAATGTCGTAGAGCCTACAAACTGTTGGCTTTGTTCCTGCATTCATTAAACATAAACGCTTATCCATTCTGACAGTTAATTTTTAAAGCCAAACAAAAAGAAATCACAGAAGCATGCATAATTAAATACTAGCCAATTTTAAGCAGTTCTTGCACTGCCAGTTGCAAAAGTATGGACATTTTAGGAGACTTTTTAAACAAATAATTTTTGGGGAGAAAAACAACCCAGAGGTTTCAAAGTAAAGTCCATGTTGGACTAGTATAACTTGCAGATCATAGATCCAGAGAGTGGTGATGTGTTAAAAAATTCACTGCACTATGTAATCATGCGAGATATTAAATGCAAAGTGTGTTACGTAGTGCTGGGAGGTATACCGGTTCATACCGAAAACTGTTTTATATTTTTGTTATGATATGGATTTTTCTTATACCGCAACACCGGTTTAAATTGCCTAAAAAACGTTCAAAAAACGACGCACAGCGGGAAACTGTTTTTAACTGCTACACCGATAAACAGGCAGGCAACGGAGTACATGCGGTAGTGGAAGTATTGCGCGGTGAAAAAGGACAGAGAACATTCCAAAACTGAAGCAGGCGATAAAGTTGAACATGATGACACAGAAGAACTTTTGGTAGAAAAAGGAGTCAAGTCTGTTGTCTGGAGATACTTTGGATTTAAAAGGTCGGATGTGGACCATTATGTTCAAATGTGTGAATACTTTTTCTATACTACTGGATAATACTGCAAGCCAAGATGTACTTGTTTTATTTTTTTCAATACTGTGTAATGTACCTGGGTACTGTGTAATAGTGTGATGACATGTTGATTTTATTCTCGACATTTCTATTTTATTCTCGCCGTTTGTCGAGATTTAAGTCGACATATTGACTTTATTCTCGTAATTTGTTATTAAAGTAGAATAGCGTAAACTAAACTTCATCTTAAAATGAATATTTAATTTACTAGATTTTCTCAAACCTCGTCACAAGTTATGTAGCACATTAAATGCTTTGTGTTAAGTGTTCCCAGAGCCATGTTAATCACTACGTGCTTCTTAAACTGACTTCCTCTTACACTAAGAGGAGGTGCAGGCAGCACACGGAATACATTAATTTCATGATATTCCTGATCCCTGAACATTTAGAATGCTAAAATAAGTACTTGATACAATTTTCATAATGAAATGCATTAAATCATGTATTAATCATGTAGGGGCACGGTGGTGTGGAGGTTGCACTGCTGCCTCGCAGCAAAGGGGTCCCGGGTGTTCCCTGCTTTGAATTTGCATGTTTTTCTGGTGGGTTTACTCTGCGTGCTTCAGTTTCCTTTCAAAGTCATGTAGGATGTGGGGTTTTGTTATGCTATATTGACCCTGTTAGTGTACGTATTGCTCGTATTCACCCTGCGATGTGCTGGAGCCCCGTTCAGGACAATGCTTGCTGTGATGGGCGCAACCCTGTATGGATGGCATAATTAAACATGTATAACAAAGATTTTTTTTTTAAACTTCTGAACACTCCGTGGTCTAAGTTTATAACTAGTTTTAATTTCACAAAGATGTTTATTGTGTGGTGATTGGTTATGTGGAGAAAGAAAAAAGAAGGATAGGAACTGGGGGTTTGGTACGTCAAAAAGAGACGCAGTAAAGAAAGCCCGCTCAGATGAACATCCATTGAATTCTGTGTTCGAGTCTCTGAACAGCAGATCACGAATCCAGCATTTACACAATATTTAAGTTAAACCTGTGTTATACCCATTCATACATCCAGTTTTCTGGAGACTCGTCACACCTGCCATAAAGTTCTCTACACTGAACATACACCTGTGGACCCCTTACTGCAAGGGAGCAGCATTACCGCCACACTACCGTGCATGTTTAATACTTACTTCAATGCATTTCATCGTGAAAATGATAAAGTATTTATCTTAGCATTCTAAATTTTCAGAGAGCAGGAATATCATGAAGTGAATGGATTCTGTGTGGCGATCGCTGCCTGGACCTCCTCTTAGTGTAGAGGAAGTCAGTTTAAGAAGCACATAGCGATTAACAACTGGGTCAGGGAACACTTAAAACAAAGCATTTATTGTGCTACATTAACTTATGACGGGGTTTGAGAAAAATCTAGTAAATTAAACATTAATTTTAGAATGAAGTTTAGTTTACGACATTCTACTTTAATTACAAAATAAACTATGAGAATAAAGTGGAAATGACAGTTCTTTTTTTTTCTTACTTGTGTCCCTAATATGATTCCGTAGGGCTATACCACAAATAGCATTATAAATGCAAGTTGCAGTTTTATTATTTATGTATATAGCTTAGCTTGAAGCAAGGTCCATAAAGATGAAATCTGCCTAAATGATGGTTCAGTTGGTAAAGATGTCATCACCAAGTTGTTCTTGTTTTATTTTATGTTTATTTGGTGAATATTGTGTAATACACCTGGGCTTGAAGTCTTGAAGTAATAGTATTATTACTGGAAGTTGCACTATCATTTATTTTATTGTTATTATTTATTAATTTAAATATTATGCAGTTTAATTATGGGAAAGTTGTTTAAAAAGTCACTTTAACGTGTCAGTGGACAGAGATTGTTAACATTAACAGAAAGTGTAGTTGGTTTACAAAAAATATTTACTCCTTTTCTGAGACATGTTCAGTGCAGTACAACTCTTGACAAGCACCTCTGGATATTTTACTAAGTCTATATGTCTCTTTGGATGGTTGAAAATATGTTGTCAAAATTTTAGTTCAAGTTGTTTGCAAAATTTGTTCAATAAAAAGGTTCTATATTTTGAATGCAACTGTCATCAAATGTGATTCACTGTCTTCATTAGTGCCACCCCCTTGAAAACTATCACTTAATGAGGCCATGCAAACCTGTATTAATACTTGTGTCCACATTAAAATGTTTTTTTGTACAATGTACAATTCTCATGACAGTGGAACAGGTTATTCTTAGCCAGTCTACTGCAGCAATTGAAGTGGAAAATAGGGTTAACATCCACTCATGCATGGGAAAATAATACCGTTGAATGACGTGAAACCGGTATAATTTTGAAAAATACCATGATAAAGAATTTTGGTCATACCGCCCAGCACTAGTGTTATGTACAATAAATAAAACTAGAGGGGCATGATTAAAATAAAGTCATTGCCTTTCATTATAATTTGTT
This sequence comes from Polypterus bichir lapradei, assembly GCA_026402145.1. NCBI lineage: Eukaryota > Metazoa > Chordata > Cladistia > Polypteriformes > Polypteridae > Polypterus > Polypterus bichir. The sequence continues at coordinate 4,349,124 of JANRMT010062856.1, forward strand.
AATATACTTGTGATTAATAATTTCAATTAAAAGTTTTATACACCATGTCATGCCTACCAGATATGCTGTATTATGTTTACACAAAGTACAGTTAAACCTCCATTTTGTAAGTAAACATTAAAAAAAAAAAAAAAACAGGTGATCTAGGTTCAATATTCATTTTTTAAAAGCTGCTGCAAACAGAAATTAAATATACAGTAGTCAGACTTTTTAAAAGATGTGATTGGGGATAAGGCTGTTAAAAATGCATTTAGCATTTACGAGCCTGGATTAAATGCCCCAAAAGAACCATGGGTGGCGTAATGAATAGAGCTTCATACCATTGAATCAAATATGCTTTTAACAGTACAGCATATGGCTACCTCAACATTTCATGCAACATGGTAATTACCACATTTGGTCTTGCCACATGGACACTCAAACGTTTCAAAAAGCCCTTGCTTATGGCAAGTTTATCATACAAGGACACTTGACCTTTTGACCATTTCACCAAGCACATAGTAAGGAGTCTCAATCCTTACATTGAGCTAGGAGCGTGCAGGGCTGTATCTGATGGTAGGTCCACCCCTGGCTGTGGGTGTATCTGATTCATCAGTGTACTTCTGCTTAGTGATTATGTCTGCTTAATTACAACACCCATTTACTGCTTATAGCAGTCTGTAACTAAGAAAGCCCAATCCCTGAGAAAACAGGAGTACTATACGAAATGCAGTAATTCTCACATTCCATGATCAGAAGACTGCGGCAGTTGTAATTGTAATCACAATCAATAAACGATCAATTGTGCAGACACTAAATAAAGGTTTTTATGAGACTTACTTTTGTCTTCAAATGTAATGGCATAATATCTTTTTATATAATAAGCTACTGTGGCTGTTCGTTTGTCTGTCCAGGATTTTAAATCACCTGTAGCTCGCAAACTGTTTGACATATTGACCTGAAATTTGGTACACAATACTATGTGATGTTTACTATCTGCTTCCCAGGTGATGATTGACCTTCAAAGTTATTCATCTTCTTATTTTTATTTTATTGTAGAATGAACTCTCAGCAGCGGGCAGCAGGGTGGCCATGCGGCGTACGTGTACAGGTGTCATTCTAACTCCCTACCACCTTCGCTGTCACTTCCTCTACCTCTTCATATCTTAAATCATTTTTGAGGCAGATTGAAGACTTAAGTGCCAGCTTAAGTGAAAAGTTAAGGAAAACGTACTAAATAACTGCAACACAAACACTGACTGAAAAAAAGAGAAGCAGGAGGTCACTAGGGTGGAGAAAAGAACAGCCTCTCAGGAAGCAGCAAGTACATCAACCTCTGAGCAAACGAATGCTAAACATACAGAGAGAGAGTATGAAAACTATGAATGCTCAAGTCAAGTGTATTCACTGCATGTTATCGTGCAGTGCGCCATTTCTGCTAAAATATAGTTAAACTGATGGAATATACGTGACCAGGTTAACAATTGGACATGGAATATACGTTGTACATGATCAGGTTAACAATTGTACACAGGCCCAGCAAGTGTGCGTATGCGTATGTGAGAGTGGGCCTGGCCATGGCGTAGCACCCCATATATAGCTGGTTTCTCTCTTGCACCCGACGGTGCGAGAACAGGCCCTGGCTGAGCACAACCCTAAACTAGATTTAATAGGTGTGAAAATGATAGGGTAATTTGCTTAACTGTTCAAAGTAAAACTAAACACGGTCAATATCATCTGCATTTCCCGAATTATATTTTAAAAGACAGAGGGAGAAATTAAGTTCAACCATAATGTTACTAAGAGGAAAATTAATTATATAAATAATAAATTAGATAGAGAAATATATTCATTGTAAAATTTGAAACATTCTAAAATGCGGACAAGTGCCATCCTTGGGCCATTAAGAACTATGTGCAAACAATGTTCAAGGTAGTACTTGAAAAGGATGACCCAAGTAGTCAAGGCAGACAAAATTAAATTACACCCTAAGTAGACTTTACAAGTATTGCTTGAATATTTCATGCCTCGTAATATATCCACAATACATAAAAATGTGCTAAGGCCTATGTGCGTACCTGGTCCCTCAGAGTAATCCGATTGGTCAGTTTGGCTTTGGTGACAACAATCAAAAGAGGAAGTGAAAATGTGAGACACATGAGGATAAGTAAAAGCATACAAGGCACACCGCGAGTTGCCTTTAAAGACGGGAAGCATAAAAGCAGACAGGAGGCAAAGCACCTCAAAATAACAGTCTGAGAAGCAGGCTAAACAGAAGGAGCGCCAGTCAAGAGAGTTTCAGACATATTAGCATACAGAGGATATGCGCTGAAGATTCACATAAGTCAAAAGACAGAAAACATTTAAAAATATCTGATATTGCATGATACAAGTTAAACACAGATGTACTGTAGAAATCACTGTTTAGAGCACTGCAAAGACACAATTACAGATATCAAACTATCAATTGAATGATAAAAGTTTGCTCACCTTACAAATGATGGACCAAAACTAGATATTTTTCTACTATGACCCAACTGAATTTGTACATATATTACAGTACTGGTGACATGAAACTGCTCTTGGTGTGGCAGACTTTGAATCTTGGAGCACAACTTGCATAATTCAATAAATTGAGTGCTTTATGTCTTAATACAGTCGATGTTATACACTGATTAGAATTTTTATTTCCCCTATATTGTTAGAAAGGAAAATGTTCTGTTTTTTAAATAATTTATCCTGAATATTTTTCATACAGTGAGAGGGTGACAGAGTCTTGTGTACACACCAAAGTAAAACAGAGCATGCTCAAATGATGTAGATTTTTGACATCTCATACTTTGCATCACATTAAGAATGTAAATGGCATATATTTCTTATTGCCTAGTATTGATTAAATAAGACTATGACGTGCCACTAGATTTTTGGGTAGGTGTTTTGTTGGACAATGTAGATGTTTAGAAACAAATTATATGTGATGTTTTACACATGGCTTTGGTTTTAATTGACTTAATCTTAGGAAGGTGTTTGGTACAAAGACATAATTTCAAAAGGTTACAAGCAAACAATTCAACTGACAGGCGAACATATTCTTCTCACATGAACAAATGTGATGTGGCTGTGCAAACAATCCTTACGAGTCCGGTGTTCTTGTACCATGATACCATACATCATGCCCAAGGGGGACTGCTTTGACATTATAAAATTGTTCATACAGCAATTAAAGGAAACAACTGCGTATTTTTCAAATATTAATGGTATTATGGCATTTTTCTTTTTTAGTCATTGATACAATATTAGAAAGAAAAATACTTTGCAAGGTGTCTTCAAGATAATTCTTTGTAGAAGAAATTAAAGTTGCTGCTATAGCCTGTTTGTTTGGGCAACCAGTGCTGCTATCGATATACCATATATAGCAGCAGACCGGAGACATTCCATGACTGGCTGCCCTGCTTTCCATTAATTTAATGCAATGTGTAGGGAAACATATTACAAGATGTTCACTTGACTTTAGAATTGATGGGGATATTCACAAATGACTACTGATGATTTGACCAATCAGTTACATTCTTAATAAAATTAGACTTCACATCCTTTATGCTTTTCTACTTACTTTCAGCCATTGAGTATTAATACTTATTAAGTGACATCAACAGAGAGGAGTCTTTGGAGCTAAACAGATATTTTGTCTGCATAAACTTCAGAACCGTTATCATAAATGGTCATACCTAATTAAAGGATGTGTGGTATAACAGAGATGTATAACAAAGATGTAAATATTAACATTACAAACTAAAAAATGAATGCTTTGCCCACTTTTCTAAATACAGTGAATTAAAATATTAAGATAAATTGTTTCATCCAGGAGAAGTAATAATGCCATTGTCTGAATATCTGCAAATGTATTTTGTGGATGCTTCTACCGGTTGCTTCTAAAATGTCTGCAAAGCAAATACATGTGCAGGGTGACTAGAGCACAATGGACATGCACAGACTACAAAATCCTTAACAGTAACCTAGGCAATGTTTTACATGGCCACATAATTGGGTTATTCGCCGAGAAAGCTACCTGTTTTAACCCAGTTTCTCAAACTGGAATACAGGTTTAAGTGGCATTTTAGAATGCAACTTTCTGTGAATAACGGGTTATTGAGGCACATGTAAACTACTAACTAATATTATTAGTGGAGGGTCTGTGACTAAATGTCATTCAATTTTCTTCAACATAACATTTTTGAAAGCACATTGTATACTGCCACACATGTGTGTATGTCAGGCAGCTAGAAGTTCCGAAAGAAGCCGATTCCATGCCAGGTCAGGGGGTGGTGGGGTGCAGTAAACCATTCTCTTTCATCTGTGCAGACCAGACACGGGAAATTCTGCGTGATCCTGGCGACCTCACTTCAGGTTCCGGGCCCTGAGGATGTCACTTCCACTGACCTGCCTTAAAAGCAAGACAACCTCCACTTTATATTTACTTCTATTTTGGACTCAACCTTTACCCTTCTGTGTGGCCAAATTTGCAATTCTAGCAGCCTTATTCAAGTATATGGGTGGCTGCCCCAAACCTCTTTTGGTGTCAAGGTCAATTCATTTTACAATACCCAATTGAGCAGATCCCAATATTTAGCAAATGAAAAATAACTTATTTACAAAATGACCAATACTAGCATAAAATCATTCAATATTACTCTTTGAAAGTAGAGAATCAACTAAAGCAAGCTCTCCATCTAGCTTTTAATAGTTAAAACACAGTCATTCTTTAAAGTTACATAATTGTGTAAGGATTTGGAAAGGAGACTATTTACTGCATAATAGGAATACAAAAGGTGACCATTACCATAAAGATTTTAAATCCAATCTAAAGACACACAGAACTAAAAGTGGCTCTTCGGGTGGGGGTAAACTAACACACTGTCAGTCTGTTATTGTTGTGTGTTATACTGCAAAGTAATCAGCACAGCAAAAACTGTAATCTTATCCTTGCTATTAGGGGCCACACTGGTCCTTGTTGCAGGGCCAACGGCTTCAATCTTCTATTCCCAAATCAAATGAAGTTCCATTTCTTAATACATCTGTTAGCTGTACCTTTCCTGTTAATTAGTTTAAACACCATTTAGCTACAAGTTAATACCATTGGTTCTTCACAATAATATTCGGCAGATAGTAGTAGTTCAATTAAGTCAGTCATGCCTATGGTTACATAATTACTTTCCCTTTCCAGAGAAGTAACTTTTTCTTTTCGTTGGACACCTAAGCTTAACTTACCCAAAGCAGCCAGAGAATGGTGCTGCTGTCTGACTAACTTGCATTGGGAAGACTAGCGGCTGTCAGAAGAGTAACAAAGGAGAATATACAAGTTCAAGCAATCTGCTCTCATGGTAAAACTGAAACAGTAAACTAATTCATATCTGAAGTTGCAAATTTACCAATGCTTTTCGGTCAAAGATTTTGAAATTCCAAAACTCTTTAAAGTGTAATGTGTTATATCTGAATGAAAACTGAACTGTCTCAACAAATTTCCTTGAAGAGTAAGTGTGCCACATTTCAACAAAGGTGGTCCATGTCGTGCAGAGTTGTTTCAGACAGGGAGACAGACGTCTACCACAATAGGTGTTTTGCTCATTACATGCAAACACACCTAAAACAAGAGCCATAATGTAACCTAAAAAAATAATCAAGCCAAAACTGTATTAAGTCTTAACCTTGTTTCAGGCTGATTCTTATTTCTAGACTATTTTTTTTTTTTTTTTCTTTACTTATTCTTGTTTCAGGGGACATTTCCAAAAAACATTGCACTGTGCAAATTAAAAATCTGTATGAACAGTTTTAATTAGTTAAACAAAATGTCACTTTACTGAATAGACAAGTTTGACAAATGTTTGAATGGAAAACTCTGGCACATGCATATATGTATCTAAAGTCTTTTGTTTCTTTTCCTTTTATTTTTTGCAAGCAATAGTAACTCTTGATAATCATACTAGACACAGGATAATCATACAATGAAATCTGAAACTCTTTTCAATAATAATACATTCCCAAAGGGTATGCTTCAACAAGATCCCTTTATGAAGCTTTAAAAAATATCCTGCCGCTTAATCACCTTTTAAGACTGCACGATCAATAGCTTACTAAAATGACTAAAGAAAGTGTCAGGCGCACACAGTCAGTACAAAACAATAACATCCGAGGAACACCGAGTTTAAATGCCTTCACTATGTATACAATAGCTGGGTAGTTAAATGTCCAACTGCAGAGGAGGAAACTGAAGACTTACAAACGATACAGGTATGTGCTGCGCTTTATAACAACATCACTGCGTCGATGCCTTCTGGAGCAGCCTTACCTGAATGTTGAGTGAAGACATTGATCCCTGGATCGGGCGCACCGACGGCGGCGGCGTTCCTACCCTGTGGAGCGCCGATCACCAGTGGGTCCCGCGGTTTCCTCCCAACATTGCTTCCCCGGTTAGCCCGTCCTTGCTGCTGTTGTGGTGGAGTGATATGGGGTGGCTGAAGCCCGGCGACAGCGCCTTCTCCAACGCGGCCTACCTGCTGCCCCATTTCCGTGGGCTTCGGTAGTGTTATTAGACAGGACAAGCCTCTGGCTCTCTCGCTTCACATTCCCCAACAGCTCAGCGGCCTATCCCCAAAACGATTCTTTTCGTCTCGGAGCCACCTTAAAAAAAGGCTTGCGCGGCGTTGGTACAGTCTGGGCGTAGTTGACTACTATGTCACGTTTGGGTGCCCCCTCTCCCCTGGAAGACAGTATCTTCAGGGTCACACTGTCGCTCCCCAGCTGTTAGCCGACTCCGCCGACGCCGCCATCTTTCTCGTGGCAGGTTTGCACCTCCTCGCCAGCAAGGGGCGTCCACGTGCTCGCTGTCGAACACGTGCATGGGCGAGGTCGACTCCCCGGTTGGAATTGTGTATGTACGCGCGCGCGCGCGTCACAGTGAAGCACGCGTAGAGAGCGAGAGCGCGCCCTACTCCGATAGATAGATAGATAGATAGATAGATAGATAGATAGATAGATAGAT
>JANRMT010062856.1:4369327-4380442 GCA_026402145.1 Polypterus bichir lapradei
TATATATATATATATATATATATATATATATATATATATATATGTCAATGTCAATTTATTTATATAGCACATTTAAAACAACATGGTAATGCTGTGGCCAAAGTGCTTTACAATAATAGAATAAAAGAAAAACACAACAATTAACATAACAACATAAATAGAAATAAAATATATGAACATAAAATAAGATACATAATAAATAGAAATAATGTTATATAATCATAAAGAGGAAACCATCAGTATTACTGAAGGTCACGGAATGCAAGTGAATAGAAATGAGTTTTTAATCTCATTTTGAACAGTTCAATTGTAGACGACTTCTTTATATGATGAGGTAAAGAGTTCTACAGAACAGGGGTAGCAGCTGCAAAGGCTCTGTCCTCCTTGGTTTTACACTTAGTACAAGGGACAACAAGAGACAACTGACCAGAAGATCGAAGAAGAATATATCTATACTAATAAAAGGCAAAGCCCTTACTGACTGACTGACTGACTGACTCATCACTAATTCTCCAACTTCCTGTGTAGGTGGAAGGCTGAAATTTGGCAGGCTCATTCCTTACAGCTTACTTACAAAAGTTCGGCAGGTTTCATTTCGAAATTCTACGCGTAAAGGTCATAACTGGAACCTACTTTTGACCATATATATACGGCCATAGCCTGCAGCTCGGTCGCCGTGTGAGGCGGAGTTGCGTCCCGCATCATCACGCCTCCCATGTAATTGAGTGCCTGCCCATATAAGGTAAATATTCGTGGGTGAAGGACTGTTCTTATGCAAACGAAGATGAGTTGGTCTAGTGTTTGGCACAAACTCAGTGAAAGTGCGAGAGAAACCTTTAAGTGCCGGGTCTTAACTAACATTAAATAAAGCCATGGACATCGCAAGATCACACAAGAGAGCGGCTCACGTGAACTGACTGTGAACGCAGTACGAAGAGAACAAGGAAGAGCTCCAAAGAGCGCTGAACAAAAAACGCATTACACAATTGAGAAGGCAGCAAAAGAATATGAAGCGAGTGACGCATACAAGCATATTCATAAGTGCAGCTACTGCGGAAACAAAGCACGGTGTAAACCGTAAGTTTAAATTAAGTTTATAGACACGCTGCCGCTGGCGTTTGTTATGCCTACGACGAATACGATATTTGTGAGATACAAGTTTAATGAGAAGACACGAGGTATAAACAAATAGAAAGCAAATGTTACGTTATTTTTAAAATGTTTCCTTTTTTTTTTTCATAACTTCTTTAACACACTTCTTCCCCGCTGCGAAGCATGGGTATTTTGCTAGTATATATATATATATATATATTGTGATTGACGACTGGCAGCTCAACCCAGCCGACACACCTAGGACGCTAGATGGCGACTTCCCTGCAGCTTAGCGGTGCCCCAGATTCCTGCAGGGCACCATGGGTGCCGTGCCGCCAGGTGACGCTGCAGGGAGACACAGGGATTTTTGTTTCCCATATAGCTCGGAAGTATTCCAAGTCATGGGGACAGAAGGACAGAAGTACTTCCCAGCTGAAGAAAATACAAGTCTCCATCTGACCCGGAAGTGCTGACGAATCACATGAACGGAAGGACAGAAGCACTTCCGGGTCAAGGACTATATAAAGAACTAGTGGAGACCCAGCAAAAGATCCGGAGTTGGGAGGGAGTGTAACAGAGCTTGCTGGGAGGAGAGGAGGAAAATTATTGTATTGATTTGTGGTGTGGTTGGTAGATGTGGTGCTTTGAAGGCACTATTACTAAAGAAAAGATTAAAAATCTGCTTAGTGCTTTTACACTTGTGTCCAGAGCATCTGTCTGTTGGGTTTCACAGGGCAACAGCGCCCTCTAATGTCCACTATATATATATATATATATATAATGTTTTGATCATTCAGTATCCCATCCAGGAAGAAAGCTGTCCTCTTACCAGAAGAGGAGGCCAAAACAGAAAGACAGCAATGGACTGGCATCCCAACTATGTTGGGAATTGATCCCTTGTCTGAAATGGATGCCAGAATAATAGAAGGATCAGGGCAGTTAGCCTATTTGGATTATATACTCATCTGACACACTAGAGGGCAGCATCCATGCGGTGCTGCTCCCATTTTCCTGATGACTGGGAATCATAGTCCTATGAGACAGATCTGCTCTGTGTCGTGGATGCCACCAGGGGAGCTGCAGGGATTCATCATCCCTGCTTTATGACACATATGACTTACCTGGAAGTACCTCCTCTGGACTTTGTCCAAACACTGGAAGTAAGTCAAGGGTCTGATTTAAATGAACCCCTCTGCCTCATCTTAGGGAGTCAGGGTCAGTGGAGCCTGATGGACTGAATGGTCTCCTCTCATTTCTTATGCTCTTCTTATGTTCTTCTGTATCTCATATGTTCTTATGAATTGAATTCATTTCTTCATTTCTGTATTCTAGTGAGTACGCTGGAGTTGACATGTCCTTGGATGTCAAACTTGGGCACAAATGTTACATATCAGTAGGGTTCCCAGGACGAGGAGGAGGTTACAAAGAATGGAAGCAGCAGAACCAACGACATCTCAGTACCGGGCCACTGCACAAAGCTGGGTAAGCCATTTGTAATTCTGACATAAACATACCAGTCATTTACATGAAGCATTTGCAGCTGACATTTGTAATAAATGGCAGTCTGAAGAATAAAGACCTGACCACTTGGTTGGGTAGGTCACCATAACTGAGGTTGATAGACGCTCACCTTTGTACTTTAAGCTGGGCAGGTTCCTTATCAGACTTTCCAGGCCCAGGTTTTCCCTTCCAAACTGCAGAAAGAAGGACAGGGGTGTCAGTACATTCCTGCACTTGCTAATATTTTGCCCATTCATTCAAACCAACTCCCCGCTCCTGGTTGTCGACGCAACTCCTCATACCCAAAGTAGCCCACACACAAACCTTATAGAGGACTGCCACTACCGCCAGTCCATTCTGCTGTCTTTTTGCGTATTCAAAACGGTAATATTTGCCATTGTAGAAAACCAGGTGCATCTGTGGATGAGAGAACAAGAGACAGAGACAGACGGAGAGTCAGAAAGTGGACGACAAACATAAGGTTAGACTTACGGCTTGTCTTTCACCAGAATTCTGTGCTTTCAAGGAGCATCTCTCTGCTTCTCTGCTCAGGTACTGAGATCTTCCTTGAAGCACCTATGGAGGCAACCCGGCTTCTTATTCAGGCTCTGGTTCTCTCTCAACTGGACTTTTGCAGCTCCGTCCTCATTGGATTTTCTCCAGCTCCTCTAGAATGCATCTCCTCTAAAACTGCTCAAATCATGTGACACCATTTTGTCCAATGAAAGCTCGAATAGCAAGTCAGAATTTTGAGATACTAACTCAAACTTATGAGCTAGTAAGTTATAATTTTAAGATAGTAAGTTGTAATTATGAAATACTTAATCAAAATTATGAGATACTAAATCATAATTACGAGATAGTAAGTCATAATAATGACATATAAAATTGAAAGTATGAGATACTTAATCATAATTCTGAGATAGTAAGTCATAATTCTGAAATACTTAGTCAAAATTTTGAGATACTAAATCATAATTATAAAATTCATAATCAAAATTTTGAGATAGTAAATCATAATTATGAGATAATATGTCAGAATTATGAGACAGTAAGTTGTAAGTATGAAATACTTAATCAAAATTATGAGATACTAAATCAGAATTATGAGATAGTAAGTCATAATAATCCATCCATCCATTATCCAACCCGCTATATCCTAACTACAGGGTCACGGGGGTCTGCTGGAGCCAATCCCAGCCGACACAGGGCACAAGGCAAGAAACAAACCCCAGGCAGGGCGCCAGCCCACCACAGGGCGCGCACACACACACACACTAGGGACAATTTAGAATCGCCAATGCACTGAACCTGCATGTCTTTGGACTGTGGGAGGAAATCCACGCAGACACGGGGAGAACATGCAAACTCCACGCAGGGAGGACTCGGGAAGCAAACCTGGGTCTCCTAACTGCGAGGCAGCAGCGTTACCCACTGCGCCACCGTGCCGCCCAGTCATAACAATGACATATTAAATTGAAAGAATAAGATAGTATTCATAATTATGAGCTACATAATCAAAATTATGAGATAATAAATCATAATTACGAGATAGTAAGTGGTAATAATGCAATACTAAGTCATATATACAAGACAATAAGTAGCACTGGGTATGACATGGATGGACAGGATTAGAAATGCGTACTTTAGTGGGTCAGCTCAGTTGGGACAAAGTCAGAGAGGCGAGATTATGATGGTTTGGAGAGATGCTGGGTATATTGGGAGAAGGGTGCTAAGGATAGAGCTGCCAGGGAAGAGAAGAAGAGGAAGGCCTAAGAGGAGGTTTATGGATGTGGTGAGAGAGGACATGCAGGTAATGGGTGTGACAGAGCAAGAGGCAGAGGACAGAAAGATATGGAAGAAGATGATCCATTGTGGCGACCCCTAACGGGAGCAGCTGAGGGAAAAAAGAAGAAGGAGTAATTCTGAAATAATTAATCAAAATTATGAAATACTAAGTCATAATTATGAGATACTTTTTTTATTTTTACTTTTTTGGGGTTAACGGGCTCCCAAAGTTAGCTCATCTGGTTAAGGATGAATTTTGCACAAATAGTACAAAAGATTTGCTCATGCAAAGGATGACTTGTGCAGCTGAAGGTAACATCACGTGGACCTTGAAATCTCAACTAAATAGTATTGCAGAAACAATACATGAATAAGAATTGAGAGGAGAGCTGGGGTGGTTACTCAAAGAACTCCTCCCGTGATCTTTCACTTTAGAGTTTATCAACAGCAAATCCTCAAGGTGATGTTGCCAGGGTTTCTCAAGTGTAAACCAAGCCAGAGTCATATTTTGACATATGTAAGAAAAGTGACCACTTTAGATCAAACAGCCAGTGGAAGTCCTCACACTCTTAACCAGAATACACACGAAGTGGGACCATGGGGCCCAGAAATACACATTCCACTAGCAGGCTCTCTATCGTATTATGTTGGCTGGTCTCTGGTCCAACATAGACTGGCATGGCCCTTGGATGCAATGGCTTGTTTCATGAATGGAGGAACTGAGAGACAGAAAGAGTGAAATGGCCTCTCCTCAGGATGGTAAATGGCCTGCAACATGCAAACCTCCAACTGTTGCAGCTCTGCAGCCCTAGCAAACTAGTGAGGGTGCAGCATTCACCAATGAAACTGTCATGGTTAGGGTGTATGTGAATCCCTTTGGTGTTTTCTAACATGTCCAATGCTATTTTTTGGGTCTTTCTGTCTCCACCATTTTGATTGTCATCATTGGCTCAGCTTTCCACGTTGCTGCGGGTAATCAGAATGACAAGATAAAAGGTCAGGCGGGAGTTCATTTAGTTATGTGATCTGCACATACAAACATCCTAAAATAAAATACTTGAAGCAAATAATTTGTTATAGTGCTTTTGTTTGGTTTGACCTCTTGCCCGTTTTGATTCTTGACTCTCGTTAGGATTCGGTGGCTAGGTTTATTTTTATTTAGAACATTAAAAACATTAGAAAAATGTAGACGAGAACGAGTCATTCAGCTCAATAAAGCTTGCCAGTCCTATCAACTTAACGCTCCTAAAACAACAACAAGTCGAGTTTTGAAGGGCCTTGAAGTCCTACCGTCTACCACAGGGGTGCCCAATGCGTCGATCGTGATTGACCGGTAGATCGCAAAGGTAGTGCAGGTTGATCGCGTTGCATTCATTAAAACATTTTTTTAAACGTTCATCTATCATATATCGTCTCTATGGCATTTGCCACTTGATTGACATATAGGGCGGCCAGTCTGAGGTCTCTTTTCTTCTAACACACTGGTCATCCCGCACGCACGATCAAATGCGTGAGCTACTGCAAAACTCTGGCTGTGATCTAGTTAGCCTTCCAATTTATATCGACTAAAGAAGGGATTTTAAAAAAAATTGTTTGGGGAGAGTATGGGCTGGATGTGGAATTGGAAGAGGATTTTTTTCTCACAATGTCACAATCAAAGTGCGTTTTTCTTGTTTTATCTGTCAATCTGTCATTGTTATTCCAAAGAAGGAAAATGTGGAAAGGCACTGTTCATAAAAACTACGAAACTGACTTCCTTCAGAAAAGCGATCTGAGAAAGAGAAAGGAGAGGGAACTAAAATCGCAGTTAATTGGACAGCCGTCATTTTTCACTCAGCTGAATTCAAAAGCAAAGGCAGACACACTGAAGCATCGTTCTGGGCGAGTCACTCGATCATTAAGCATAAGAAGTGTGCCACCTCCTTGACTGCATTATTCGGCTCTACTTATTTATGTGAGTCAGCCTTTTCCCACATGAAGATTATTAAATCCAAATACTGTAGCGATCATAAATATATTGAATTGTTATTGTGCCATAAAGGTTATTCAGTTATGCAATGTACGACAACATACATTTTATATATAAAGTATACTCAATATGTACAGTGCATCCGGAAAGTATTCACAGCGCATCCCTTTTTCCACATTTTGTTATGTTACAGCCTTATTCCAAAATGGATTAAATTAATTTTTTTTCCTCAGAATTCTACACACAACACCCCATAATGACAACGTGAAAAAAGTTTACTTGAGGTTTTTGCAAATTTATTAAAAATAAACAAACTGAGAAATCACATGTACATAAGTATTCACAGCCTTTGCTCAATACTTTGTCGATGCACCTTTGGCAGCAGTTACAGCCTCAAGTCTTTTTGAATATGATGCCACAAGCTTGGCACACCTATCCTTGGCCAGTTTCGCCCACTCCTCTTTGCAGCACCTCTCAAGCTCCATCAGGTTGGATGGGAAGCGTCGGTGCACAGCCATTGTAAGATCTCTCCAGAGATGTTCAATCGGATTCAAGTCTGGGCTCTGGCTGGGCCACTCAAGGACATTCACAGAGTTGTCCTGAAGCCACTCCTTTGATATCTTGGCTGTGTGCTTAGGGTCGTTGTCCTGCTGAAAGATGAACCGTCACTCCAGTCTGAGGTCAAGAGCGCTCTGGAGCAGGTTTTCATCCAGGATGTCTCTGTACATTGCTGCAGTCATCTTTCCCTTTATCCTGACTAGTCTCCCAGTTCCTGCCGCTGAAAAACATCCCCACAGCATGATGCTGCCACCACCATGCTTCACTGTAGGGATGGTATTGGCCTGGTGATGAGCGGTGCCTGGTTTCCTCCAAACGTGACGCCTGGCATTCACACCAAAGAGTTCAATCTTTGTCTCATCAGACCAGAGAATTTTGTTTCTCATGGTCTGAGAGTCCTTCAGGTGCCTTTTGGCAAACTCCAGGCAGGCTGCCATGTGCCTTTTACTAAGGAGTGGCTTCCGTCTGGCCACTCTACCTTACAGGCCTGATTGGTGGATTGCTGCAGAGATGGTTGTCCTTCTGGAAGGTTCTCCCCTCTCCACAGTGGACTTCTGGAGCTCTGATAGAGTGACCATCGGGTTCTTGGTCACCTCCCTGACTAAGGCCCTTCTCCCCCGATCGCTCAGTTTAGATGGCCGGCCAGCTCTAGGAAGAGTCCTGGTGGTTTTGAACGTCTTCCACTTACGGATGATGGAGGCCACTGTGCTCATTGGGACCTTCAAAGCAGCAGAAATTTTTTTGTAACCTTCCCCAGATTTGTGCCTCGAGACAATCCTGTCTCGGAGGTCTACAGACAATTCCTTTGACTTCATGCTTGGTTTGTGCTCTGACATGAACTGTCAACTGTGGGACCTTCTATAGACAGGTGTGTGCCTTTCCAAATCATGTCCAATCAACTGAATTTACCACAGGTGGACTCCAATTAAGCTGCAGAAACATCTCAAGGATGATCAGGGGAAACAGGATGCACCTGAGCTCAATTTGGAGCTTCATGGCAAAGGCTGTGAATACTTATGTACATGTGCTTTCTCAGTTTTTTTATTTTTAATAAATTTGCAAAACTCTAAAGTAAACTTTTTTCATGTTGTCATTAATGGGGTGTTGTGTTGTAGAATTCTGAGGAAAAAAATGAATTTAATCCATTGTGGAATAAGGCTGTAACATAACAAAATGTGGAAAAAGTGATGCGCTGTGAATACTTTCCGGATGCACTGTATATATATATATCATTTTTAAAGTAGGTAGATCATTTCAACCTGGTCATTTTAAAAGTAGCTCGCAAGCCAAAAAAGTGTGGGCACCCCTGGTCTACCACATTACTTTTGTTAGCTTCGCTTTTTTAGGCACTTCTCCCAGTTTTGCACAGTAGACAATCACCTGTCCGTTTCTCAGCAGGACTGAAACATCTCATACATGATGCAGCCCTGAGTCCAGCTGTTTTGTTTCTGTATGTCAGCATCCTCTCCAATTTCAGACAAACAAGAAAAAGAAAAATAATGCCCTAAACTGTCTTGTCAAACCTGCCTCTCTTCCTGAGTCGTAAGTTTGGTTGTTCCCTTCCAGTCCAGGATTTCTTTCTTAGGAGGATGAGGTCATATCCCTGTTTTTGATATTTGGAGCTGATATAAACTTAAACAATGCCTTGGACATGTCCACACTGCCTCACACAAACACTCCAACACCCCATCACAGAGCACTTTCCAGATGTTTTGATGTTCTTATCAGTGTTCACATTGCTAAATCCTAGGGCAGTTACAATGGCTAATTTTCAGAAAGCTCCTCTTTCTTTAAGTTACCAGTTCATTTCCTTAAATGCCATTTCACTACACTGGATATTACAAATACACAGCAAATGAATATTAATAAGTCAGTGTTTCACAAAACAATTGTATTCCTGTAATCCTTAACTCTGTTCATTTCTCTTCTGCATATTTTAATGCCCCCCACTCCTTTTCCCACCATGATATTTAAGAACATCTTCATTCCATCCCAATAAACGCGTCCAAAAGTCTCCAGCTTTTACAGCCTGAAATTTAAAGACGATTGGAAACCCAACCTTTCCCAGCCTCAAGTCCTACTCTTTGTACTTTCGTGACTTGGTTTGACGACACTTCATGAAAGGCCATATAGTCATTGTTGGTGTGATCTCCATGCCCCCCCCAGACCCAACATTCCTACCTCCAAAGGAAAGCTCTGGCCATTTATTAGGTGTTCTGATCCGTGCTCGTTCAGCCCTGATTTCCCAAAATGAAAGTGGAAGGAGTCAAGGTAGAAACGCCCTGGCAGCCCTGCTCCTCGGAGTCTGTACCGAAAGCCCACCTTCACAGAGACTGCAAAGTAACAGAAGCAAGTAGAGTCCATCAGTCATCATTTTATAGATGTTATGAATTGTTTCCTAAATTGGGGAGGTCAAAACCACCACAAACACTTCAGAAGAGGTCATCCACCTGAAGTTAAGCACGTTCAGGCCCGGCCAGTACTTGGCTGGGAGACCATCTAGGAAAAGTTTGGGTTGCTGCTGGAAGAGGTGTTGGTGAGGCCAGCAGGGGGCTCTGAACCTGTGGCTCCCAATACCCCAGTGCAGCAATGGGGACACTGGGCTGTAAACATGACACAGTCCTTTAGGTGAGACATAAAACCGAGTTCCTGACTCTCTCTGGTCATAGAAGGCCTCTGGACATCCTTCGTAAAGAGTAGGGTGTATCTTAATGTCCTGGCTAAATTGCTCTCCATGGCCTAATCATTCTGGCCCACTAATCATTCAGTCTCGCTAAATTGGCTGTCTTTCACCACTTCACCATCTAATAGCTCATGTGTGGTGAGTGTACTGGCACAAAAATGGCTGCCATCACATCATCCAGGTGTCCAGAGCCACCACCATTCAATGGAGTCTCTCCAGATCCTGGTAGCCATCATGTAGAAGAGTTTATTTATGGTGCGCTATTTAGAGAGGAAAAGAGTCTTACCACTGTGTCCATTGTTATTCGCAATCGCTGGCACCAACCCCAAGGGTCCCCAGATAGTCATTGGCCCAAGCTGCCAGTCATGCTGTGTCTGAGAAGTCACAATGTTTATTGGCGATTGGCGCGACCCGCCACACTTCTTATACCAGATTTTCCATTTGGAGGGACCTAAGAAGAGGAGGACAGCTTCTGAATGAGTCTTCCTGTTCCCACACATTTCATTATCTTAATCTCTAATATCGTTTTCATTGTCTTCTCTGCTCCATTAATTACTAGTACCACCTTGTACCACCACCATTCTATCAATGAGTACTTGAATTAAGTGTTTATTCACAAATACCTTTCTTCAGAAATACCATGTTAGCCCTTATTCCATTTAGAGAAAACGGCATATTGGTCTCTGAGAAACTGGGTTAACACAACTAGATTTCTCAGTGAGCATCCCGGATATGTGGCTATGTAAACCCTTAACTGGGTTATGGTTAAGGAGGTTGTGGTCTGTGTATGTCTGTTGTGCTCTGATAGCTGTGTATGTGTCTTTTCTTTGCTCAGCAGCCATGGGTAGAAAATGGTGGAAGCGCCCACCATGAAAATTTTCTTGTGGCAAATGCTTGGGCGATTGCATTATTCCTTCTCCTGGTTGAAATAATCTGCCTCAGCATTTCAGAAATGGCTAAATTTATGTTAAGGAGCTCAATGCATAGTGCTAAGCTCAGCAGCGCAAACGTGGGGGACACAGAAACCATGCTTGTCTTTGGATTCATGGTGGCCATTGATGGTGTTTGATCTGTTCTATGGTGCATTTGTACTACAATGGAACATTTTGCCAGAGTAGAACTCCATAGTGGAGTTCAAAGAGTTCTTCTTGGGCCTGACATGGAGCTCTTGGTAGTGTGTCTGTCTGTGGAGAGAGTGTCAACCTTGTCAAGAGGTTTACTTACCTCGGCAGCAACATTCACGTCTCTGGTGACTCTTCCTATGAAGTCAGTAGAAGGATTGGGAGAGCATGGGGGGGTCATGAGGTCTCTGGAAAGGGGTGTGTGGCACGTCCGATATCTCAGCAAAAGAACGACGGTCCAAATCTTTAGATTCCTGTTGCTTCCTGTTTTGCTATATGGTTGCGAGACATGGACGCTATCCAGTGACCTGAGATGAAGACTGGGCTCCTTTGGTATTGTGTCTCATCATTGTGGGCTCTGCTGGTTTGACTTTGTGTTGTATGAGCGGTTGCTCACGGAGTTC
>JANRMT010062856.1:4380542-4394712 GCA_026402145.1 Polypterus bichir lapradei
CAGGTTAGAGATTATGAAAGCAGTGGAATTCGAAAGGCTCAAAAAAAAACATTGGCGCGATACAAATGCAGAGACCCCCCCCCACCTTTAAATTTCCAGCAAATCAAAGATACAAGCGTCTTTGCAGTTGTTCAGTGTTGTACTTGAAAAGGTAAAACTTTTGTAGTTTTTTGCAGGTAAGTATTGAAATATTTGTTTTACTATAACTTTAGCCAGGTTGAAGCCTTTTTTGTTTTAAGTGACTGTTAGGTCCGATTGAGGGAGGGCGGAGTACAGCACGGAAGACTGATGACGGGGTATCGATTGATGCACTGGGGGGGCGAGACCTGGGGGATGAGGGGTTGGAGAGGGTGCTAGAAAGTTGTGTTTGGGGGTTACGAAGTTGGCGATTGTTCAAGTAGAACTTTTGTGACACTTTATCATGTCAGTCGCTACAGTATCAAAGAAAAGATAGTAAAGATTGCATTAGCGCAAACAAAAGGAAATTAATCATCAGAACAAGGTGTAATTGAAAAAAAGAGCAGGACAAATCGAGGTCAGAAATAAAAGGCAAAGAGCAGAAAACAAAGTCTGTTCACCTTCGCATCATTCAATGCACAAAACGTGGAGTTACACAATAATGGACCATACGCTATGAGAATCTGTGGTCCCGCAACAATTAAAGCAACGACAAGTTTAATTTCAAAGGAAACACAATTCGGTCAGGTGTAGGTTTATGATCACGGAGAAGCGATCACAACGCGAGCAGAGGAGACATGAAGTGGCAAAATGGACAGCGGCTGTACAGGCTTTAAAATGATTGACGCTGCCCCCCCCCCCCCCATTTTACAACGTGAGCAGCATTATACGTCCTGCGAGAAAGACTTGTAACCACATCCAGGGCCGGAAATAAAGAACAAGTACTGTTTTTACAAAATTTTTTGAAGTAAAAGTAAAAATAATGCATATGTAACAATTCCCATGAAAATAGCAATCTCTTTAAATTGTATATCCGGTAAACCAAACACGGGGGTGGGTGAGCGAAGCGAGCAGGGGGCAGATCCCCCTAGTACAATAATAATCATCAAATAATAATAGAGGTTAATGATATACTGTATATTAACCCTGCAAATACAACAAAATTCAAATCTCGTAAATGCCACATGGTCCACTGAGGCTCAGGTGATTGTTCTTGTCTTGGTCATGTCGGCGGTCGCGTTCAGTCATCCACTGAAGCGCACCGTTGCCAGATGTATGATAAGTATCATATATGTGCAATTATATTATGGCATGTACGATAATACATAGCATACCATTATCATGGATTCTATATGATAATTTTGAAAAAATGTTAATTTGTATGATTTATAAGGAAAGAAAAATGAATATTTTTAATGTGTTTTAAATTTGCACACAGAGATTCCCCTTATGACGTGCGGTGCTTAGATATGTATGGGGACACCAAATTCTAAGTGTGTTGGGCCTCCAGTGGTCGTATTCCAGCCCGGTGTACAGGGTGCTTCCACTTATTGTGACAAAACACTGAAGAATACGGCGAACCAACCACAGGTACACCGTACGCCGTTCACAAACACCTGCCAAGCATTCCCATGCCTACCTCCCTGAAAGAGAAATGGGGACATTCCTGTTACTTTTCAATCAGTGGAGCACCGTAGTAAATTGTAAATACCCACCTTGTTGACGCACACAGCGAGATTGTTCGATGTTCTTATCCAAAGGGACATCTTAGACTTGTCACTTCCGCTCTGTCAAAAGCACTAGGTTCACCAAGGGGGATCAAACAAACCCTATCCTAGTATGACGATCATGCTCAAATCACCAGGGAAGCTCACCAAACTTCCCTCAAGTGCTGACCATATGACTGAGCTCAAATAAACATGGTTGCCAAAGGTGGGTCATGAAGACACTTACAAGGGGAAAAAGCGGATCACGACACCAAAAAGGTCATAAAACACTGATATGAAGCTTGGACTTTATTGTGAATTTTGTGCTATGATGGGACATTCTTCATGAATATTAATGTCCAGCATCTGTCCGGGTGTTTTCTACGATTTGGTGACTGTTGAATTAATTCATTTACAAAGATGGGTGTGTAATAAATTGAAAGTATCAGCTATTCTGTATTTTTTACATAATCGGAAAATGAATTACAAAAAAAAGATTAAGACCCCCAAGGACCCCACTGTGTCTCACGCATACACACACTGGCCACTTTATTAGGTTCACCTGTTCAACTACTTTTTAACACAAATGTCTAATCAGCCAATCACAGTGCAGCAACTCAATGCATTTCGGCCTGTAGACCTTGTCAAGACGATCTGCTGAAGTTCAAACTGAACATCAGAACGGAAAAGAAAGGAGATTGAAGTGACTTTGAACGTGGCATAATTGTTGGTGTCAGACGGGCTGCTCTGAGTATTTCAGAAACTGCTGATCTACTGGGATTTTCACACACAACTATCTTTAGGGTTTACAGAGAATGGTCTGGAAAAAAAAAGAAAATATCCAGTGAGCAAAAATACCTTGTTGATGTCAGAGGAGAATGGCCAGGCTGGTTTGAGCTGATATGATAGAAAAGCAACAGGAACTCAAATAAGCACTCATTACAACTGAGGTATGCAGAAGAGCATCTCTGAACACACAACACATCTAACCTTGAAGCAGATGGGCTACAGCAGCAGGAGACCACATCAGGTGCCACTCCTGTCAGCTAAGAACAGGCAACTGAGGCTACAATTCACACAGGCTCACCAAAATTGGAAAATAGGAGACTGGAAAAACATGTCTCGATCTGCTGCGACGTTCTGGATGGTAGGTTCAAAATTTGGTGTCAACAACATGAATGCAGGGATCCATCCTGCTTTGTATCAACGGTTCAGGCTGCTGCTGGTGGTGTAATGGTGTGGGGGACATTTTCTTGGCACACTTTGGTCCCCTTAGTGCCAAATGAGCATTGTTTTAACTGCCACAGCCTACCTGAGCATTGCTGCTGACCATGTCCATCCCTTTATGATCACAACATACTCATCTTCTGATGGCTCCTTCCAACAGGATAACATGCCATCCCACAAAGCTCAGATCATCTCAGACTGGTTTCTTGAACATGACAATGAATTCACTGGACTCCAATGGCCTCCATAGCCACCAGATCTCTCCATTTACAGTCTTATCATTTTGAGTCCATTTTAGGGTTTGGAGAGCTGGAAGCCAGCCTTTCAGCACTGGTGGAAGTTCAGGACTAGCCCCAGATGAGATGGTGGTGGGATTCTAGGTTTGCATTACTTGACATCTCCCATTGTGGCTGAGACACCCCACTCAGCAGTGAACTTGATGGGAATCTTTGAGAATTTGTAAGAAAAATGAGGGGTAGACCAGGAGAGAAGGTAAAGGTGGATTTGTAACATTGACATTGCAAGGATATTGAAGGTGGTCATTTGAATGAATATGGAGGGTGACTAAATAGCAAAATATGCTAAAACCTGTTCCTGATTTTTCATTTGGTGGGCAGCAGACCCTCAGGTCCTCACCCATTGTGTTACATTTGGTTATATAAATGTTTTTGCCCGCTCTTCCCCTTATCAGTGTAACAAGGTGATGCATTTCTCAAACAATCACTGACCATCTTGATTCATTCTCAGATTGTGAAGATAAGGCACCAAACAAACACGGATGGGTTTTCAATTCATTTTTTTTTTATTTTGTTTAATTAATGGCCTATTATATCCAAGTGGCGTAAAGATCCTTGGCACTGTTCACCTTGAGAAATGGGTAATAGGGCATGAGGAACAGTAGCACCATTGTAGTGACCATGAGCAAGAGTTGGGCAGATGAAGGATCCAGAATTGTCCTACCTGCTCTGTAGCCCCTACAGTATCTTGGAGCAGAGAGTGGTGCTCGCATCACATCGGTGATTCAGGATGCCCGAGGATCTGAGTAAGAATGATGGAGTTGAGGGAGAGGAAGCCTAGTGCTGGATCCTGCGTACAGACTGGATCTGCGGTGTCTGGGCATGGGAGCCCCAGTTCTTCCAGTGCTGATAGTCCCCACTGTGTCGCTCACACTCCAAAATGTATTGGTATCCTCGGTATCCAGGGTACTGGTAGCACACCCACCTGACATGGACAAAGAGAGACATGTGATTATTAAGTAGCAGTTCAGATGGTCTAAGGCTACCTAGCAACATAGTCTTAAAAGATTTATTAGCGAGAGAGTAAATATTTATAAACGGGGCTTGATAATTGCTGTGGACTCCCACCTCAAAGCATCTCAGTTCGAAGATCTGCACTTTAGTGAATGGCTGGTGGTCAGCTGCAAAATTGCAACATCTGGCCCAGAAGTGATCTCCTTGCGGTGTTAGTTAATAGAAGAACTCCACTATTTAGCCGCACAGAGACTGTCTCTGAACGCTGCGAGCGGAACGCTTCCTGGTGATGTTGGCCTCCTCCATTTCGCAGCACTATGGGTCGGAGAATTAGATGCAAGTCTAAACTGAGTAAAAGCTCTTAGCCAGAAGTCAGTCCTGTGATCTACCAAAACCTAATCAAAAAGGTTCTGAAGGACTGCTGAGAATACAAGAGAGGTTGAGACATGCAAGGAATACCGAGAAGAGCTGCAAGAGGAATTCTGTTTTAAAATGTATTCCATTAGACGAAGCTAGTTAGTAATAAACACAACATTCATAAATATGTTAACACATAATAAATAACAATAAAAAAATGAATTTTCATTAAAAAAATTACTTTCTGTGAATAAAGGTGAAATAATTTTAATATGACCTTTACAAATGAACAAATTAACAAAAAGATTATACACACTTTTCCACTTGCAACTTTCAACATTTGGAGCTCTAGGCAGGGTGGAATGATGTCGTTTATTGTTGTCCACAACAAGTAGTTGGGATTATTAGATTTTGATAATCTGTGGGGGAAGGGGGGACCCCCTTGCAATCTGGGGCATGCACCCCTTTTGTATCATCAATGGTGCCCTTATATATATATATACCATGGATTTTTTGGTGTTGAGTTTGGTGTACAAAATGTATGCACTTTTACTTTCATAAGCTGCACCCTGCGGGTAAACACCACCCACTCAGCATCATCAGATCTGGATGACCCAGTCCCCCTCGGTGTCCGGCTCTTAACTTTCCTAAGTGGTGCCCCTCAGATGACGGCACTCTTGGCGGCCGCCTATGTTGCCTAATGGACTGACTGGCTCTGCATAGGAAAAGGATTTTGACGCAGATGTTTACTGATTACCTTTCAACAGAACTCCCTGATGCGTCTCTCTCATTAACTTTATTTATTCATCTGCCCCGGCCAAACTCTCCTTCTGACTTGAAGCACATTGGGTTACTGGTCTAAGGCGGCTTTAAACCCACGCCTGGGGTTACGTCGGACCATGTCTAGAAACATTTCCGGAGTCAGGCATTGGTCTTCATTGTTTTGAGGTACATCCAGTCTCTGTGAAACCTACTGGTTGCAAGACTATTGCAACTTGAACCTTCCGTAGCCCTGAAAGGACCAGAGGCCTCATGTGAAATGCCTTGCATAGAATTCACACTAAAACATGGCATACGGACAAAACAAGCAATGTGTGTATGCCCAAAAAAATTCAGATGCATAAAACTGTGCGTAAGCAAAGTTCTACACACTGTCTCTTTATAAAACCCAATCAATGTGAACTTTAATGCACATGCATGAGCCTTTAGCCCCACCCTGACTCCTATCAGAATCTCTACTATTTAAATATGCAAATCAATAAAAATAACCCCATCTCTACAGTGTTTTGTTAAAAGACAATGGCAAAAGCACATGTAAAAAATAATTTCAGTGGAGGCAAAGAAAAACATAATATTTGGTGCCTTAAGCAGTGGTATAAGCAACAAAAGGAAAAAGCAACAAAAGCATGGTGCAGGCACTCAAAAGTTCAAGTTCAGTAAGTCATGCAGTGCCTGAAATAAACAATAAATGGTCAGATATCAAAGTTGACGTGAAAAGGTGAGTCACAGCCCACTGCCTGAATGTTAACACCACTGGAGGAGGTAGCAGAAATTGGAGCATCACACCACTTGAGCAGGGAGCTGCTAGAATTATTGGCAGGACACTTATAACTGGCATTTTACTACCATCCGAGCCCAAGAGTGAAGGCCATTATAACATCACTCTTGTTCAGTCAGTGGGTTGGCCAGTGAGAAGCCACGTCTTCAGCAGGTACTCGCTGTCACCTAAGTAATCGTGTTATATGGTTACATCATACAGGTAAGTTACAATTTTGACCAAAGGGGTAATAGTAAATGTCTTATCGTACCGAGAAGCCGAGAAGGGTATTGTTGCACCAAGGAGCAAAGTTGAGTGGGAGGGGCTACAGTGTTAAGTAGTAGGGGTTTATGGGCTGTTAACATCTAACCCTTCCACAACCCTAATCTTAACCATAGTGTAATTGGCCATGCAATATGTCCCCTTCTACTCGATATTCAGCTCTTGGCTGCAGACATACATACTTGGAGAAGGCAGCCATCACACACAACACCATTTTCAAGCTTGTTCCCTACATTACTATTTCTCAGAATGAATGAACCATGAGTTGAGCCAGGCCACTTTGCCACAACATTAATGAGATGCATTTCACAGCACAGATAATATGCACATTAATATGGTAGAAATGCTTTCTATTTATGTAAGTATATAAGTAGTACTTTGTTGGACAGTTAACTTATCCAAAGATCTTGACCATACATTGCTCTTCTCTCTCATGTTAAATTAATCTTAGCCTGAGTGAACCTATTAATTTTTTACATTTAAAATTTTTCATTTAAAGATTTACCAATGTTGTTTCTTGTCCTAGTGTGTGGATATAAACACAGGGAACTTCAGTTTCTGTATTACATCTTGCCTGAAGAAGGGGCCTGAGTTGCCTCGAAAGCTTGAATATTGTAATCTTTTTAGTTAGCCAATAAAAGGTGTCATTTTGCTTGGCTTTTCTCTATATTTATATAAGGAAATTCATTCTCTGACGGTGCCTTTATAGCAAAGTATGTGAAGTCCACTGCTCCGATTACATTTGAAAAACCGGACTTTGCTGCAAATAATGCTGTGATGTTTGCCCGTTCAACTACAGTGTAAGAAAATCTTATATATCTGGATGACAAGCAGATAATACCAACCCACACAGCTGGCATGGCGCGACTCAGTGATGACTGGTCAGGCAGTTCACACTGAAAAGCTCCTGTGGCTAAAAACCTGAGGATGGACAGAACTTGCAAAGGAGCAGGTAGAGTGCAATTCCTCAACGTCTGCCTTTATAAAGCCGGCCCCAGTTCAGCATAGAGCTCCAAGTGGATAGATCTTGGAAATCTGAATCGACTTAGAAGCCAGTCATCATTATGGCACAAGAAATCAGTATGATCTCTAAATACGCAATCTCTTCTAATTCCTCCGTTTGCAATGTCTTCTAACAATGCGAAAGCAGCCATGGTAGTTTGAATAGTTTGGCCATTCGGTGCACCATTATATTGTTACAGATTGATCATAATCAAATGCCTTAAATTTGTAAACGATATGCAATTAATTTTGGTGTATTTGATAAAGCCCGCGTCATTGATGCAAATCTAAAAAGGTAAGGGAAACCACACAGAGACAGTAGCTCTGCTTTGATGCTCGGTGCCGCCTGTTTATAAAACCGAGCAGAAATGTGAGTACGCATGGCGTGAAGCTGCTGTGAAAATGTGTTTAGTGTTACGCCAAATTTAGTTTTTATACATCTCGACGTGAGTGTGGAAATGGGAGTGCGCAACATTTTTGTACATACGCACCGTTTATCCATGAGGGTTTATGTTCTGCATTATTTGATGGGGCCATTCAGTTTCATTCCTTCAATTGTGGGATCGTGTGCTGCCACCTCTCTGGCTGGGGTGTACTGACTAGCCTTTGCTCAGTCATCCAGAAACGTACCTTTAGAAGGATAATTCCTGAGTGAAGATCAACTGCTGCCCTCTGTTGATCAGGAGGTGTTCGGGCTTTCACCTAACCCTCCTTGTCCTAACTCTTTTTCCTGTCTTGGCACCCCTGCATACTGACATTTAGGGACACCCGGTACACTTTCAGGGTTATCATATTCTAGCAATGCCCTTTGTCTTTCCTTCCTGGTCCAGTGTCAAACTTTCCTGGCAAACCCATCACAGTTCAGCATCATCTGGAAGTTAATTTGAATTCTCATAATCACATGGCCGCATTCTCACGTGAACTCATTTTGCTCGGTGGTAGACCATCGGGGTGTATGTTCACACGGAGATACTTACGCTCCAGACTGCACATGCATCGAGCCGACCTCATTATTCATCCAGCCCATGGCCTGCAGAGAGGGGTAATCATCACAAAGCTCAACCGTGCGACCCATGAAGTTCTCTTTCTCGTAGATCATCATCCGAGAACTTCTGTGAGACTGCAGAGTAGAAAGAACAGAGAGGGATACTTAGTAAAGGATAATCTGAAGACAAGATCAGCAAAATGGGGTTTGAATGAACTGAGAAAACATTGGAACGTACTGCACAGTAGACAGGCCGGAAGGACATGAACCTTTCAACGTGATAGGATAGGCTGCCACTCCAGCCAGACCAGTGTGGGTACTCTCCCCTTTCTAGGATAAACTGTTGTCCTTGGAAATCATGGTGCTCATATCCAACCCACCTAAGAAAGAATGACATAAGAGAAGGAGTCTGAGAGGCTGTAAGGAGAGAGGAGGGCAAACGGAGGAGGTGGAGCAGGTGAACAACTTACGCGCCACTTTCTATCCGAAGTGAGCGGATGTTATCGAAGCCGCAGTTCATGATGTTTGTGCATTCTGAGGTGAACTCCTGACACTTTCCTTGGAAGTGCTCCTGCTCCCAGACAATCACCTGAAACAAAAGCAATGGGGGATTAGGAAGGAGAAGAGTTAATGGCCGTCTGCAGAGAAAGGGTGTTTTAGAAATCGGAACAGAAATGTCTAGATGGGGCATTCTTGTAAGCATACGAACTGATAAGAAAGAGGCAGGGTGAGCAGAAAGGACTAGATGGAGTGTCTTTCAGTACGGAAGAGAAATCTAAACACAAATCACCTCTACTGCATTTGGACATTGGTGTTTGGAAGATCAGGTCCAAGGACAACTGTGGGAAATTTATTAACCAATCCTTATTTACTCACACATTTACTCACAAAAGCTTCCAACTTCAAGCATCACAAGTAGTCGGATAGTATAAGCTGATACTGTAGCTCATTATGTGACAGTCAGGAGACCATCTTGTGACTGTAGGCCATATTCTCTTCAATGACAGCTCTGTGATACAGCAGGTAGGTCCACAGCGATGCCTTTCTTTCTTTCTTTCTTTCTTTCTTTCTTTCTTTCTTTCTTTCTTTCTTTCTTTCTTTCGTTCTTTCTTTCTTGCTTGCTTGCTTGCTTGCTTGCTTGCTTGCTTTCTTGCTTTCTTTTTTGCTTGTCTGACTTCCTGTCTAGTGTTTAATGGAAATGATCCCTGCTGAGGCCTCCATAGCCATCAAAAGGCTAAGTCCCTTAGATAGCTTCTGGGCTGTGTTACTCAAAAGGATCACTGAGTCTCCTTCCTTCTAATCTGGGATTGTATGGTGCTACCTACTGGACCTTTAACAACCAGTCCCTGGTCAGCCCTCTGGGAATCCATCTTAATAAAAGGATAAGTGTCTGTGTCTATCCAGTTGTTCTGTCCATGTCATTCTAACAGATGACGATGCATGATTATTAACACTGCTTTAATGAATCCCATACCTAATGGCATATAACAGAGACATATACAGTTCAATTAAGGTTTTCCTGGAGGCGTCTGTATTGTTTTTACAAATGTTTCACAGGAATGCAGTCAATTCAGGTGTAACGTCATTCCCAGCTTCAACATCTGACTTCTGAAGTCAATGGAACTCAGTATTAGACGTAGTGAGATGTGCAACCGCCATTTTAAATCCTGTGTGCGTAT
The DNA here is from genome assembly GCA_026402145.1 of Polypterus bichir lapradei. NCBI lineage: Eukaryota > Metazoa > Chordata > Cladistia > Polypteriformes > Polypteridae > Polypterus > Polypterus bichir. The sequence continues at coordinate 4,390,526 of JANRMT010062856.1, forward strand.
GACGTCATGGATCAAGTAAACGTCACATACATCACATGGGCATGGTAACTAACAAAAACTACACAGGGTGTACAAATAACGGGAGCCAACATGACGTTGCTATGATATGAAAGAAGAACGTTATTAAATAATAAAAATCCTAATGTTATGTTAGGCCTCATCTGCTACAGGTTGAGTAAAAAGTCAAATTTCCCCCCTGGGGATAAAATCAATCAATCAATCAATCAATCAATCTATCTATCTATCATATAGTGCCTTTTTCTATCCTATATGGAACAATTTCCCTACCTATCTATTATATAGTGCCTTTTCCAATAGACAGATAGGTAGATAGATAAGGAAAGGCACTATATCTCTATCAATCTATTATCCATCTATTATTCATCTATAATATATAATCGGTAATGGATACTGCCTGAGACTTGATGACACTAAGGTGAATGGAAATTTGTGTGGAACATCTCCTCTTTGTTCAGGTATTCCACTTCTAGTGGGATTCTCCCAAAATGGACCCCCCCCTCTCCAACATCACACAGCCCCCCTTCCACCACCTTAGGTAGATTTCACAAATCTAACTGGCATTGGATGTTGCCTGTGACACTGTAAAGACTGAAGGACATTTGTATGGTACATCTCCTCGTTGTTCAGGTGTTCCACTTATGGTGGGATTCACCTCAAATGCCCTACACAACCCCCACCCCCATTTCACTACCTTCAATAGACTTCACAAATCCAATCGGCAATGCACTCTGCCTGAAAACTGACACCGGTAAAGGGGATGAACATTTGTGTGGAACATCTCTGGTAGGATTCTCTTCAAATGCCCCAAACACAGTCCCCGTTCCACCACCACAGACAGACTTCACAAATCTAATCAGCAATGGATATCGCCGGTAAGGCGAACAGACATTTGTGTGGAATGGTGGGATTCACCTCACACGCCCCTCCCCTCCCCTTTCACTACCTATGACAGACTTTATAAAATGCTGGATCTACTGGTTTGTTACCTTCCAGAAAGGTGCATAGCCCATTCCCTGAGGATTTTCAACAACCTTCTGCATCTTGAAATTCAAAAAGAAACCTGTGAAAAGCAAAATAGAGAAAGTGATGAGAAATGATCTGCAGTTGGATTTTTCTAATCTTAGCATACTGAAGTGCTGCCCGGCCCCCCGACACACACATACACACACAGACACACAGTGACACACAGTGAGATAGATGGTGGGCCTCCACTCGGCTCCTGACAAATTCTTTGATCAGGTCTCAATGCCCACCTCATTTTGCTCCAAATGATGGCAAAGTTCATTAGCAGAAACAGACCTTAGCATTAACATCATGCACGCCAACATCACCTCCATTTGTGCCCCCCACACCTGTCCTGCTTCACACACGCTCATCCTGGCATAGACTAATCAATGGCAGACTGTTTTTTTTTTTGTTTTTTTTTTCATATTAAAGCCCCTCAGCTCTAGCTGCTCATTTATTCAAAGGCTTCGAATGAACTGAGGTGACGTCCTCCCTTGTGGTTGTTTGCTGCCCCATCAGTCACTTTTGAGACCTGACCAGCCTTTAGTTCCAAGAGGGCTAATTTACGAGTGCCAGTCTGATCAGTGAAAGCGAAATTTCCATCCTTAATTAAATAGTGAAGGTGCGGAATAGCTGAATGAGTAAAAATAGAAAATAATAGATAACGACATTTCAAAAATTGCCTCTGTTGTTCTTACCAGGCACTTAAAGGACAGGAACTGTTTGGCAAGCACCCCGGTGTCTCAGGTCGTGCTGCCTGCTGGCTGCTTGGTTTTATACTGGCCAGTCTTGCAATGGCAAACACGTGGGCACCAATCATAGCCCATGGTCAGCAATCCTATGGTGGGAGTAGGGAGGCCGCGTCTGAATAATAGTGTCTGCGCAGCACAGCGCATGTGTGTGTGTGTGTGTGTGTGCGTGTCAGCACAATCCAGTGGCATACAGACCTGGGGCCCCCCAGATTCCAAATCCCCATACAAATGACAGGATTGAGGCAGAGAGAAAGACACAGAGAGGAAAAGAGGAGACTTGACACGTGCCGGGCCGCCTCGTACAAAACAATCCATTTTATCATAAAGTGTGACATCATTAACTCTCATTTTTACTGCAATTATTTATCTGCATGTGTCTTGTTAACCTGTAATGAGAAAAGCAAATTCAGAGAGTGGATGGATATTATGAGTATTTGGCAATGAACACTTAACATCTTTAGATCTTTAAACTGGATTGTTTATATTACATTATTTATATTATTGCATTGTAGCAGAGAATTGGCAGACCAGGCCCAGGTGCCCTTTGGAGAGATAGTGTGCACCCCTAAGGTGGCACAGAAGGAGACTTTAGACCAGACAGGTAGAGATAGGTGGGTCACAATCACAAGGCATAAGGTAAAGGGTGCACACTGTCCAGGGGCATTAACCCCAGAACTAGAAGTGTCACACTGCTTTCAGGTCCTTACAGAGCTGGATGGTGTCTCTGATGATTCCAAGGTGGTAGGCAGGCATGAGGATACCCAACGGGCCGCCTCAAAACCAGTTCCCAGAAAGAGCGAGATGATGATAGTTAGGGACTCGACCATCAGAGGGATTGAAGTGCAGGTTTCCTTTAGAGACAGAGAGTCTCGCAGGGTGTGTGTTGCCTTCCGGGTGTACAGGTGGGAGACCTCCATGGAAAGGTGGGTAGGCTCTTGGCCAGAGTAAATGGGGGGGGGGGGGGTTTGCATGCAGTGGTCATTGTCCATGTTGGAACAAATGACATACATAAAAGTTAGTCTGCGATTCAAATTTACAGAGTTTGGTGCCAGGCTGTGGAGCAGGACTGACAAGGTGGTCTTCTCTGAAGTTCTGTCTTTGTAATGTGCCAGTCCAGGTAAGACTGAGGAGATTAGAAGGCTTTTAATGTGTGGCTCAAGTCTTGAACCAGAGGGGCACCGATGTGTTGGGAATCACAAGTGTAGTTTAATCAAGGATTGTTCAAATTAGGAAATGAGGGGCAGGGAGTTTAGAACAGGACAGGATTAGAACTGAACATGGATGAACAGACAATAGTGTAAAAATCAAAATGCATAGTAATTTAATTTCTAACCCAATGTTTAAATATATCCCTTAGACCACATGTAAAATGACTCATTTATTTTAAATATACTTTAAAATATAATATAATATAGGGCAGCATGGTGGTGCAGTGGTAGCCTTGGTATCCTTTATTAATCTCAGTATATCTTGCTTTTGATTTTTTTATAATTCTTCTGAACTGCAGCTGTGATATCTTTCACTTGGATGTTATAGATTGCATTAGTAAGTAAAGCTGGGAAGAAATATTTTTGAGTGTGTTTTCATTTAGTTCACTTCCCGGGTCCTCCCTGAGTGGAGTTTGCATGTTCTCCCCGTGTCTGCGTGGGTTTCCTCCCACGGTCCAAAGAGATGCAGGTTAGGTGCATTGGCGATCCGAAATTGTCCTTGTGTGTGTGTGTGTGCCCTGCCTGGGGTTTGTTCCTGCCTTGCGCCCTGTGATGGCTGGGATTGGCTCCAACAGGTCCCCGTGTCCCTGTGTTAGGACCCTGCCCGCTTCACCTGCCAATGCCCCCGGCCAGTGCTAAGCACTAGCCACTTCGCGCCTCTGCCACTCGCGTTGTCAAGAGGGGGGCTGAGCGCACCCCAAGGAGATGCGGTCTCTCCTCCAAAACCCCCTCTTAAACAGTGAAACAAAGGGAAACAAATGCAATTTTTTTCCCTCCTCTTTGCTCGATCAGCTGCTGCTGCCGTGTTGTGTGATCTGCATCTCGCACGGCACTTTGAACATTTAAAAGCCTGTACAGCAGCTGTCCTACTCTTTGTCTTTTATTTCCGTCCCCGGGTGTTGTTAAATCTCTTGGTACAAATTCTTGTCTCGCGGGATGTGAGTTCTTGATATTTTATAGTTTAAAATTTAAAAACGGAATAATAATCTGAAAATCTGACAACATCACATTAAAGTTCGATTAATTCTGAAAAGAATATCAAACATATATATGTAGATTTTAAAATTAGCCCAATTTAAAGAGTGACAAAACAGTGACATAAAAACGTCACCGTTACACTTTTAGGCTTAGGATTTTATATATATATAGAGTAGATATAATATAATATAATATAATATAATATAATATAATATAATATAAT
>JANRMT010062856.1:4437067-4456533 GCA_026402145.1 Polypterus bichir lapradei
TGATTGAAAGTTTCCTTTAGATTACCACACACCTTTCAACACTGGAAAATAAGGGTCAACTGTGCAGTATAAGAGGAAGTCTCAAAGTGCCCTGCCATAAATAAATATAAATAGCGTTAGAAGGAGACAGACCATGTGAAGCACACGTCACCGGCTCTGTTGCTGTTTTGGGTTGTGCATTCATGTTGCTGGTACAGGACTGAGGAATTCAAAGCACCAGGTCAAATGCTTTTTACAGACCACTGCAGCCAATAGGAGAGCAGGGAGGAGCCACACCCCCAGACAAGCCCACAGCTAAGGGTAAGGACTTGCCAAGGGCACACAGTGGCAGATTTCCTAAATCGAGCTTTTTAAATGCCAGATGGGAGTGTTGCGCTAGCCCAAATGTCCTCATACCTGGCACCTGACTAGAGCTCCACAGGCATCATGCTGTTCAGTGTGTGCCAGTTCAAGCCAGTTTCTGGTGCTCTGATACTATTCAGCTTCAATCCAGTGAGCCTCAATAGCCACGCGTTTCTGTTAAATCTCCCACATGTCATTCTGTTTATACAGTTGCAATCAGAAATCTTCAACCCCCTCACCTCAAAAGATTTTCTAGTGATATGAATCGAGGTTGGTGAAAATAACAAAAAGCCTCGTTAAACAACAAAACATAATTATAGACTCATTTTTAGAACATAAATTGACTCAAGTTTGAGTTGAAAAGTGTAATGCTTTTCAAAAATGTGCACCGTTATTCAAACCCCAGGTTCAGGACTTAGCGGCGCCTCATTTGGCCTTCATAATTTCTAATAACCGTTTTCGGTAAGTGCCGACAAAATTCTTACACCTCTCTGTTGGAATCTTTGCCCATTCATCACATGCAAAAGCCTCCAGCTCATTGATGTTTGACTGCTTCCGCTTTCAATGGAAGTTAAATCTGGGGACAGAGAAGGCCATTCCAGCGTTTATTCTCAGCCAAGCTTTGGTTAACTTGGGGGTGAGCTTTGGATCACTAAGGTTCAACTTCCAAACAGAAGGCATTACAATCCTCTTTGAAATGGCCAGGGATTTCTGGGAATCCATGATGACAGTTACACGGTCAAGATCGCCACTTCCTGCAGGAGAGGAACATCTCCACATCATCAGTGACCCACCTCCATGCTTGATTATAAGGATGGTTGGAAGTGTTCTGGTCATAAGCATGGCCTTTCTCACACCAGACATACTGCTGGTCTATGAGTCCAAACAGTTCCAATTTAGTTTTATCAGTCTATAGAGCAGTTTCCTTAAACTTCACAGGTTAGGTTGAGGAGCACGCACTGGTACAGCGCATTGCCGCACCCACCACATGACAGAACAGCTCGATATTCTGCTTTGCAACCCCGCAAGGCAGACACATGGTCCAGTTCCACCCTCTGGAAATGACCGTCTATCTGCCACAGCCAGGTGTGACGTGGGCGACCCCTTGGCCTGGTCCAGCCTCTCAGGTCCTGTAAGTCACATCACCCTAAGGGAATTGCGCCACATGACCGTAGTGCTGTAAATGACGCTCCCTCACAATGCAGGTCATGTGCCTCATTCGGGACTCCGTGAGCAACACAAAGTCAAACCAGCGGTACCCAAAGATTCTCTGAAGAGACACAGTACCGAATAAATCCAGTCTTCATCTCAGGTCACTGGATATCGTCCATGTTTTGCAACCATATATCAAGCCAGGAAGCACCAAGTCTCTATAGACTTGGACCTTCATCCTTTTGCATAGATATTGGGAGAGCCACACTCCGCAGGCCTATTCAAACTTCTTCAGGCATATCCTAGTCGGCCTTTGAAGGTCTTTATGGTCAAGAGTGGAGTGCGGCCATGAAGTCCTTGTTTATTGAGTGCTCGTCTTATAGTTGCCACTGTAGCACTTCATCAGGTGTAACCCTGTCGGTGGTTTACAGCTGCACGAGGGGTTTTCTTCGTTGTCCTGACTAAGTTGTTAATGGCTCTTGGTGAACTTTTTGGGCTTTCTATCCTCGGCCAGGCATGTTTGCAGATGTGCAATAAACCTATAATGCTCCCTATGGGGCATCTTGGAATATTCTATTTTTGGGAGATCTTCTTATACTGAAGCAGTGAAGTCATCCATCCATCCATCCATTCATTCATTCATCTCTCTCTCTTTCCTTTTGTGAGAGCGCCTTAGTCTCTCAGCCATGATTGCAAACTACCTTCAACACCTTCATGGGTGGGCTTTATATAATCATCACATTTGAAGCCAAATAAGACTCATCATTGAGTTCACAAAGGCTTAATTACACTTAATTACAAACTAGCTGTTTTAAAAACAGCAGTATTATACAGGGCTTGAACAACTGTGACATGGCTATGCTCATAAAATGTCCTGTTACTCACGAATGCTACATCCTACATTTTCGTGGTTGACTTTGCGTATCACTCGACTGATAAAGAAGCCAACCAAAGCTCTTTGAAAAACTTGCATTGGTAGATCCTGACTATTTCTGATTGTAACTGTCTGTCTGTCTGTCATCTTCAAGCGCCTTAATTGTAGCCACTGTTTAGTTTTCCCCATTTCCCTTTTCCCTACACCAGGGGTGTCCACCTCTGATCCTGGTTGGCCGCAGTGGTTGCAGGTTTTCATTCTAACCATCTTCTTTTTTGCTGCTGATTATCTTGTTTTGCCTTAAGTTTTAATTGACGTGACTCAGACCCCTTAGTTCAGTGTTTCCCAACCTCGGTCCTGTGGCTGCAGGTTTTTGTTACCACCAGCTTCTGTTTTTAATTGAGCTCCTGGGCTAATTAAGTGATGTGTTATTTCCCAAGTTCTGTGTTTTGGGAACAAAATAGAAATTAGAAAACTAAGTTTGGTAAAAAAAAAAAATATACAGTGTATCTGGAAAGTATTCACAGCGCATCACTTTTTCCACATTTTCTTATGTTATAGCCTTATTCCAAAATGGATAAAATTCATTTTTTTTCCTCAGAATTCTACACACAACACCCCATAATGACAACGTGAAAAAAGTTTACTTGAGGTTTTTACAAATTTATTAAAAAAAAAAAATTGAGAAAGCACATGTACATAAGTATTCACAGCCTTTGCCATGAAGCTCCAAATTGAGCTCAGGTGCATCCTGTCTCCCCCGATCATCCTTGAGATGTTTCTGCAGCTTCATTGGAAACCACCTGTGGTAAATTCAGTTGATTGGACATGATTTGGAAAGGCACACACCTGTCTATAGAAGGTCCCACAGTTGACAGTTCATGTCAGAGCACAAACCAAGCATGAAGTCAAAGGAATTGTCTGTAGACCTCCGAGACAGGATTGTCTCGAGGCACAAATCTGGGGAAGGTTACAGAAAAAATTCTGCTGCTTTGAAGGTCACAATGAGCATAGTGGCCTCCATCATCCGTAAGTGGAAGAAGTTCGAAACCACCAGGACTCTTCCTAGAGCTGGACGGCCATCTAAACTGAGCGATCGGGGGAGAAGGGCCTTAGTCAGGGAGGTGACCAAGAACCCGATGGTCACTCTGTCAGAGCTCCAGAGGTCCTCTGTGGAGAAAGGAGAACCTTCCAGAATGACAACCATCTCTGCAGCAATCCACCACTCAGGCCTGTATGGTAGAGTGGCCAGATGGAAGCCAGTCCTTAGTAAAAGGCACATGGCAGCCCGCCTGGAGTTTGCCAAAAGGCACCTGAAGGACTCTCAGACCATGAGAAACAAAATTCTCCGGTCTGATGAGACAAAAATTGAACTCTTTGGTGTGAATGCCAGGCGTCACGTTTGGAGGAAACCAGGCACCGCTCATCACCAGGCCAATACCATCCCTACAGTGACACATGGTGGTGGCAGCATCATGCTGTGGGGATTTTTTTCAGTGGCAGGAACTGGGAGACTAGTCAGGATAAAGGGAAAGATGACTGCAGCAATGTACAGAGACATCCTGGATGAAAACCTGCTCCAGAGCACTCCTGACGTCAGACTGGAGCGACGGTTCATCATTCAGCAGGACAACGACCCTAAGCACACAGCCAAGATATCAAAGGAGTGGCTTCAGGACAACTCTGTGAATGTCCTGGAGTGGCCCAGCCACAGCCCAGACTTGAATCCGATTGAACATCTCTGGAGAGATCTTAAAATGGCTGTGCACCGACGCTTCCTATCAAACCTGATGGAGCTTGAGAGGTGCTGCAAAGAGGAATGGGCCAAACTGGCCAAGGATAGGTGTGCCAAGCTTGTGGCATCATATTCAAAAAGACTTGAGGCTGTAATTGCTGCCAAAGGTGCATCGACAAAGTATTGAGCAAAGGCTGTGAATACTTGTGTACATGGGATTTCTCAGTTTGTTTATTTTAAATAAATTTGCAAAAACCTCAAGTAAACTTTTTTCACGTTATCATTATGGGGTGTTGTGTGTAGAATTCTGAGGAAAAAAATGAATTTAATCCATTTTGGAATTAGGCTGTAACATAACAAAATGTGGAAAAAGGGATGCGCTGTGAATACTTTCCGGACACACTGTATATATATATATATATATATATATTAAAATGTACCATACAGTTATATGGGAATAATGTATTTTTTCTTTTTAACAATATTTTCATCTTGATTTTCATTCTACTTTTCTAGCTGTTCTAATTGTTTCATTAATCCTTTATTTACTAATTAGTGGGTCTGACGCTGAAGTAGTTTCAGCCTTTGATTATTCTGTGTTTTTTGCCAGCGTGTCTGCTTCTGCTCATTTTTAATTGTCATTAATAAGATACGACGAAGGGGAAAAACTGCACAGAGAAAGGGCAAAATAGAATGAAATCAACAAAAGAGAGTTAAGCATTTAAATCAATAGCAAAAGTAGAGATATTTCAAAATGTCTTATAAATGTAAAAATCACACTGCTGTGCTTTTCTGAATGTAGAATAAAAGAAAAATATGAGCTAATTAAATGAGATCAGTGTTATCAGGTGTCGTCACTGATTAGAAATCTGGTTGGAACAAATACCTGCAGCCACAGGGGGTCCCCATGACCGAGGTTGGGAAACACTGCCTTAGTTGTTTCTTTTGGGGCTGATGTCGACTTTTAATTAAATTCAGGGGTAAAGGACGCTAATTGGCTTAAAACTGTGACAAAACTCGTCCTTACATTTTAGTTCAACTCTCTTTGCTAGAAGGAAAGTTAAGTAGCCTTTGCTGATTTAACCTCGATTCCCTGCATGTGCATGAGTAGCGAAAAGCAAACAACCTCTAAAATGACATCTGGCGAGAGATTAAAGCAAATGTGAAAATGAAAATACTTCATAGATGTCTTACGTATTATTGCTGAACTGGACTCTGACTTGTCGAACTTGGAATCTGATGCAAGTGATCTGGAGATGGTGGTCAGAAACGAAAGTGAGGGACCAGCATCGGCTGATTGGTCCCCAGCTGATCGTGGTGCTGAACATGTTTGTGTAGCTGATATGCCTACAGCAGTGCTCGCCTGGGAAGACCACCACTTACGATGACAAGACGTACAAACCATATTGCGTCACACTGTGACTGCCACCGCTCCCCACCTGCTGTGCGAAGACAACCAGGCAGCCTGCCCACTGTGCATTCCTGCTGGCCATTGAACGTGCGCCAAACAGCAGCCACAGCACACAGCACCAGATGTTTTATGTTGATTTATGTGTGAAACCATGGCTTTGTGTGCTTTTCAGAAAACTGAAAAAAGATTCAGCCCTCAAAGAGTTAATGAGCAGCCAAACAATAATGAGACCCAAAACAAGCCGCCAAATGACCAGCTAACCTGAAAATAAAGAATGGTGAAGGTCTCGGTCATGTTGGTCTGCTCAGGTCAGCCAAACGGTGGTCTTTGAAATAACAGAAAATCAACAGTCTGCTGTGGCAGAACGAGAGAAGCAACAAGTCGTGATAGTCAATAATTTAATTAACAGCAAGAACTGGCTTCTCATTAAGAAACTGGTTGGAGTGAAATTGGCTGGAGTTTGACGTTCTAATTTAGCTGGTCATCTGTTGGCTCGTTTCACATCTTATTTCTGTTTGGCTGCCATTTTAATGAAGAAAAGAATCAACTCAGAGGACTGAATCCTTAAAAACTGGGCTATCAAAATAACTGGAAAAGGAGTTAATTAGCAGTGAAAACTGGTCACTGATTAGGAAAAGGGTCTGAATGAAAACCTGCAGCCACTGCGGCCCTCCAGGACCAGAGTTGGCTCTAAACTCGACTAACTTTGACTCTGTCTCTAATCAGCAGCTCATCTCAGAGGATTTTGGGATATCCGACCCTCGGGTTATTTTCAGTTTTTAGACTTTGTGATGTTTACATGTTTAAATGTTGCGAAACAAGGCAATAAACAAATATTGACTCCCACTGCTTAAAAACATCTTCTAGAATGAGAGTTTGTAATTGAAAGCATCAGTGTTTGGACTGAATGAACAAATTATTTAATTAACCAATTGACCAATCAATCAAGCAATTTAATTATCTGCTAGAGATTGATAAGTAACCTGCAACATCCATCCATCCATTCATTATCCAACTCGCTATATCCTAACTACAGGGTCTGCTGGAGCCAATCCTAGCCAACACAGGGCGCAAGGCAGGAAACAAACCCCAGGCAGGGCGCCAGCCCACCGCAGGGCACTGCAACAAACTTTGCTAATGAATTCATTTATTTTTTGATAAAATAATTGGCTATTTGCTGTCATCATTAAATTATTAAAAATTATTAATTGTGTTGTTAAAAAGATGGTTTGAATCACTCAATGGCTAAAGGACTGAATAATCAATTTATCGGTTAGTTATAACAGGATGGCCACCGCCTGTCTTCTCACCACACATTGAATAATGTACACTCAATTCTTATTATCCGTGAGGTTTACGTTCTTGAAAAGCCTGGTGGAAATGATAACCATGGATACTGAAGCCTTGAACCTATGGGAGCGATAGACTAGGATCTGGTGGTCCCTAATTGCTATACACTTTTGTTACCCTACACACATAATTTCCTGTACCAAAAATCAACTAAGCTTACCACAAGGAGCACTTGGTAAAACACTTTTATTAGCTTGGTGTTTCGCTGCCATTGACATCTAATATACAGTACAGTATTTAATAAACAGCGTAAAAAACACTGAGAACACATGGAATAGTATCACATTGTGGAGACTTGGTAACTCAATAGAAGATGTGAGAATGAAGTCATTAAACCATGTTAGGTACCCGGACCTAACCAAGAAACAGAGGGAGGGAACAAACTTATTGTAACTGTCCCGGCTCACGTGGGATGAGTGGACAGGACTTATGGGAGCAAGAGGGGAGGTGGGATCAGGCCAGATGCACCGGCCCTCCTCTTACGTCCTCGAGGCTTGTATTTATCCTTTCACAGGTTCACCTACAAAAACCTTGGTATGACTTTTGCTTCGTTTAGATCAGGGGTCCCCAACTCCAGTCCTGGAGGGCCCCAGTGGCTGCAGGTTTTCATTCTAACCCTTTTCTTAATTGGTGACCAGTTTTTGCTGCCAATTAACTCCTTTTCCTTTCATTTTAATTGACCTGTTTTTGTAGATTTGTTCCCATAATTTCTTCATCGTTCCTCTGAATTTCTTCATTTCTTTCCATAAATGGCACTCAAACAGAAATGAAATGTGAAGTGAGGGAGCCAACAGAAGACCAACTAAGTCAGGGCCTCAAACTCCATCCAGTTGCTTCATTAGGTGCTGATTCTTGCTGTTAATTAAACTCGTTCTTTAATTCCATGGCTTGTTGCTGCTCTCATTGTGCAATAGCAGACATTTCTAAAATTGTCGATTTTCTCTTTTCTGCGAGCGCCATTAAAATGTTTTGTGGACCTCAGCAGATCGACAATCCTGAGACCTTCATCTTTCTTTATTTTCTGATATTATATGATGGTCACAGTTTGCAGGTCATCAGCTTGTTGGTCCCCAGATGACCGTGCCGCTGAACATGTTCATGCAGATGATGAGGCTATGACAACATTCACCTGGGAGGACCGTCACTTACGATGACTAGCGGTACAATCCAGAATGCGTCGCACTGTGACTGTTACCGATGCTCACCTACAGTGCAAACACAGCCACCACACATTCCTTCTGGCCGTCAAGCCACCAGAGACGGCAAACAGGAGATGACAGCAGTCACAGCACACAGTAACAGATGTTTTATGGTGACCTATGTGTGACACCATTGCTTTGTGTGCTTTCCAGAAACCTGAGTTTTTTAGAAAAACTATTCAGCCCTCAAAGAGTTAAACCTGGTGTTGTTGCATCAGCCACCTTCTGTTAAGCCCGAGGTGAAATACTGCTATGCTGACATTCTTCTGTCACATATTTTGACACAATTTTATATTCATTGTTCTCTGCATGATCGCAGCTCTTTGTACCAAAGAATGTAAGTTTGGTCTCATCCATTGTTAATCACATGTGTCCCTGGACTGTTTTGTTGGCTCTACCAAGGTAGGCTTGATGTGACAAAGTTATTAACTTTCTCTCCCTCTTTAGTCCCTGAATGGAGGACAACACCCAGGAAAACCTCAGATGACAATTTCCCTCAGATCTCCCGCCCTTTCTGCCCAATTCAGCCATCTTCAGCTCCTGCTTGTTTTGGGGGGTTTGTCCCCTTAAGCTTTCTCTTCAGCATATGGAAGGCCTGCTAAGTTGGATTGAAATCGGGTCTTGGCCAGTCAAGAATTTTCCATTTTTTTGAGCTTTGAAGAACTCCCATGTTGCCTCAGCAGTGTGTTTGGCTCATTATCTTGTTGTCAGGTGAAGTTCCATCCAGTGAGTTTGGAGGCCTTTACTGGAACTCGAGCAGATCAGATGTTTCTCCACACTTCAGAATTCATTGTGCCGTCAAGCAGTCACATCATCAATGGAGAGAAGTGTGCCAGGGCCTGTGTCAGCCATACATGCCCAAGCCGTAACACCCCCAGCACCACCACGTTTAACAGATGAGGTGGTCTGCATTGGATCTCGAGCAGTTCATTTTCGTTTCCAAACTTTGCTCTCGTCATCACTCTGATGAGGTTCATCTTTGTCTCTTCTGTCCACAAGGCCTTTTACCAGAATTCTGCAGGCTCTTTGAAGTCCTTTTTCATAAACTGTAATCTGGCCATCCTGTTTTTGTGGTTTCCATTTTGCAGTGTGTCCTCTGTGTTTCTGCTCTTGAAGTCTTCTGCTGATCATCGTCTCTGACACACACATCGGCCCGCTGAAGACTGTTTCTGATCTATCGGACAGGCTTTGGGGGCTTTTTCTTTACCACAGTGAGGATTCTTCTTTCCCTCAGCAGTGGTGGTCTTCCTTGGCCTACCAGTCCCTTTGTAATTACTGAGCCCAACAAGGTGTTCTTTCTTCTTCATGATATTCCAGACAGTTGATTTTGGTCATCCTAAGGTTTTTCCAAGGTCTCTAATGATTTCATTCTTGTTTTGTAGCCTCATAATGGCTTCTTTGACTTTCATAGGCACAACTCTTGTCCTCATGTTGAACAACGACGACTACAGACTCCAAAGGGAAGAAACAAGCCGAGGTATCTTATGAAGCCATGAAACCCACCTGAGGAATCACAAACACCTGGGACGCCAATTGTCCCAAACATTATGGTGCCCGGAAATGGGGGTGGGGAACCACACAGAAAAAGTGTTGTGTGACCAAAATGTATGGGAAGAACCTTAAATGAAAGTCTGCGATGTGCACGTTAATCACAATGTCTGAATTGTTGGATTTGTAAATTTTAAACTGTGGAGCAGAAGGGTGAATTGAGGAAAAATGTGCGCTTGTCCCAAATATTATGGAGGGGTAGTTTCTTTGCTTCTTTGTAGATATAGCTTTCTCTTTTTAAGTAGGACTCCATACTCTTCTTCTCTTCTACCCTTTTTTCTTTTTGTGTGAGGTTCTGGCCGATCCACTTATTTCCGCGTACAAAAGTTAGTGAGTGAGTAGCACCCATGAGCTTTACGGGCTGACATGTTATATTTAACAACGTGTCTCTTCATTCCGTTTATTTTTTTTTATCTTAAAGGTCATTGAGCAGACCAAAGATAAGCAACAAAAGAGGATGTAATTGTCACTTCACACTGGGAAAAAAAGAACAGCTAATAACCAAACAAATATTTTTGACCTGTGGCTAGAAAACCCACTCAGAGAACACGCAGCTCCACATAGAAGGCCAACTAATTTGGGAACCATAGTGGGGTCAAATGCCACTTCACTAAGCTGGCATGTTCTCACCGCTGCCTTCAGTGTTTTCACGTAAGCGCCGATGGGACTTGGAGGTAATAAGCGTTCTTCTAGGTCACAGCCTGTTTCTGATGTGAGCTTTCAAGTTAATTCCACAGCATAAGTGACGCCCATTGAGAAGTTAACTAAATCAAATTAGAAATGTGCCCATGTACAACTTCACAAACAGCGTGGGCCAGTTTATTTACTCTGTGAAATCAAGCCCTGACCCATTTATCTTAAAGTATGACCATCTGTAAACCGTGGTGGCAGCATATGTCAACTCCCCCCCCCCCCCCACAACAGGAAGCGTGTGTGCAGATTTCTGCGTCTCACACCCTGCTGGTGAGCAGAACACAGAGGCGACCTTGTGCTGGAAATGTTTAACCAATCTGGCCACAAGGAGTAGTGGGGGAAAAAAAAAAGAATAAATAAATAAAAGCCAGCGAGGCAAAAATCTTAGACTGCCAACACAGAGACGGAAGAATGGGATACCTACTGTGAGCGAGGTGAAAGTGAGACAGATGCCGCCGAAGCCATTCAGGGACAATGCCAGGAAGATGAGGGGAGACAGCACTGTGGAGACAAACAATGAGATTGTCAGTGGAGAAAACCTGAACAGATGCCACCTTGACCCAAAAAAATAGATCTAAATTTGTATGGCCCTCATTTCAATAGAATCAAAGTCAAAAATTGCTGCCAGAAAGAAGATCATTTGGCATGAAGTTCAAACCACCTACACTTCAGAAGAGGTCAACCACCTGAAGCTAAGCCTGTTTGGGCCCGGCCAGTACTTGGATGGGAAAGCTTGGGTTGCTGCTGGTAGAGGTGTTGGTGAGGCTAGCAGGGGGCGCATACCCCGTGCTCTATATGTGGATGCCAATGCCAGAGTGCAGTGATGGGGACACCATCCTGTAAAAATGTCACCATCCTTTGGATGAGACGTAAAACCGAGGTCTTGACACTCTGTGATCATTCATGATAAACAGCAGGGTCTATCCTGATGTCCACCATGGTCTAGTCATTCTAGCTCCCTAATCATCCCCCATCTCTAATTGGCTAATTGGTGTGGTGAGTGTACTGGTGCAAAAATGGCTGCCGTTGCATCTTCCGGGTGGACGCTACACATTACTGGTGGCTCTCCATTCACTGTAAGTAGTGAGTAGTGAGAAAACCACTAAATGAATGCAAAAAATTATTATCATGAATAAGCCATGGGACCAGATTGCGTCTGTGCCGTCGTCCATCTTGGTGGGAGTGACTACTTGAAGTGTGGACTTTGTTGCACACCCCAGGCTGGCATTCCCAATGTGGAGACCTGTTATGAAATTGTTCATCATCGTTATTGTTTTGTTCTTTTATTTTAGTTCTGATTATTATTGTCATTACAGTATATTTTTTATTATTAGTTTTGTGATATTTTGCTTAATGGACATCACCATTTTATGCATTGTTTTCTACAAGTAATGCCATTATACTGTGTCAAGCATGTGCGTTGAAGGATCTCCTCATGGAGGTATGTAGTAACCCACTGGGGTATGAGAGGGTGCTGACACTGACATTCTCTCCTCCTTCCCCCAGCAGCACCAATAAACTGCCCAATGAGGGCACTTTTTAGCCCCACCCCTTCCAGTTTGCACACAGTAAGGAGGCTGGCTGCCCAGAAGGAGGCGTCATTTCCTACTGAGAGTGACCCACTGGATGGAGCTCCGAGGAACGACCCCTACTTTCGACTGCCTAGAGAGTTTATTGTTTTGTTATTGTGCCTGAGCAGCCATGTCCTTTATGGCTTTTTTTTTGCCAATCGTATTAAACGAGACGAGCCGGTTGATATACCAACTTTTCATTTTTGCTCAGCTTGTCATTCCTGCACACCCGGCCACAACTGACTCAAGAAGAGTGACAGTAATATTAGAGAAATTGACTGAGTGATTGCTATGCCACTGGGTGCCCGCTGCCATGGCATCACTTATTTCCTGAGACAGTGATAATGATGCACCAGGATGGAAGGACACAAACAACAAGATAGGTGGCAAAAGTGCTTAGTACAATTTTTTTCAAATCCATCAGTGTAAAGAGGGTGGAGTGGTGGCTCTGAGGCTATGGATCTGCGCTGGTATCCCGAAGGTTGCCGGTTCGAATCCCTATCCCTGCCAAAAGAGATCCTACTCTGCTGGGTCCTTGAGCAAGACCCTTAATCTGTAATTGCTCCAGGGGCGCTGTACAATGGCTGACCGTGTGCTCTGACCCCAAGGGGTATACAAAAACTAACAAATTCCTAATATGAGAAATTGTATAAGGCGGAACAAAAAAAAAGATGCAAAGTCAATTTTTATCAAATAAATAATCCAAAGAATATTTCATATACACCAGTGCTTTTCATGCAAGTTAACATCAAAGAAATAAATCCACTAGAATGTTGAAATTCAAGAATAAAAACACAAGAGTTGTAATCGGTTCCTTTGCCTTTTCTCCTCACTTTGTCTCTCTCTTTCTTGTCGACCCCCGGTCACCAATCAGGTCCTCTAAGACCCTGGCGAGCATGATCAACCAATAAGCAGCTTTCGTCCCAACTACCTCAGCTGCTCACCACTGGGACACCCAAAGTCCAGACTCCATCATCATTCCATCCATAGGATGATCTGAGAAGCCACCGATTGCTCCTACTATGCTCAACAGGTGCGACCCACCCCTGGTGCACAGCTCAAGGGGTCTCCTGACCGCACCTTGCCTCCTGTTCACCGCACTGGCTTACTTCTGATCTCTGCTTCTTGATCCTTCACAAACATCTGTCTTGATTTTGTGCTCTTTCTTTCTTTCTTAGATCCTTTACATAATTTAAGGGTGCAAATTTTTTCACTAATAAACCATGCATAAATCAAGAATGGGGGAAATGGCTGTGTCACTTGTACTTGCACATTAACAGGCAATCAGCCTATTTCCCCTATTAAAAACCCTGGAGCCCCACCAGCTTTCCAGTGGTAAACACCCATCAAGTCTGAGCCACACTGTTTTATTAAAAAAAAAATCCCGCACCACCATGGACCCTTAACTCACTTCGCCACAGAGATACACATAGTTGAAACGAGCCAATGTCAAAATTATAAGTCAAACCAATCTTTTGCCAAATAATCGAGACACTAAAAAGAACTCAGAAATCAGAAACCAGGGCAGGAATTGTTAACTGGAAAATTAAAAACAATAATGATTTTTAGAAAGTGTGATCTCTAAGCTATATCTACAAACACAGATACCGCGGAAACACCCAGGCTGGTTTTCACGCTGTGGCCGCTCTGATGACATCACGAGTGTTAACAATTCTGGTTAATATCGCCATGGGAACTATTGATGCTTTGTTCTAAAATGGCGGCACCCATAATGAGGTGCAATGCTAAAACTTTTCAACTTTTTTCAATACGCTCTAAAGGAATCTCAAATTCAGAATTCTTGGGTCCAAACACCCCTAAACAGATGTATAGCTTACAAAAATGTGTTTTATAATCCATCCATACAGCCATCCAATTTTTTTCTACAAACTATTAATAAAAACCTCTGCACCACAACAGCTATATTTACATTTATTATTTGGCTAACACCTTAATCCAAGGTGACTTACCACATTTAGGATACAATCAGTTCAATTTCTTGTAGTTTTCCAATTGGATCACAAGCGGGTCAGCTGACTTGCTCGGGGTCAGTGGCACAGCCTCAGGGTTTGGAGTCCAAAGCTTTAACTACAACACCACACTGCCTGCCTATTGTTTATAGCAATGACATCTGTTGCCATTTTTGTGACACGTGCGGACATCAATCACTATATAGCTTCAGGTGGAGACTAAAAGGCATATCCAAAAACAAAGATTTTTTCTGTACATTTCAGGTTTTCTATCTTTTCTGTTGGTGCTTTGTTTCTTTTAGGCATAAAATAAGGACTGCTTTTTAAATGATTCTCTTTCTCGCGACCATAACGAGAATGTTTAAGAGACACATTACTTCTGACATACAGCTTCACATATGAAATGGCTACACAAGTGACGGCACACAAAGAGGTGTCAGCGAGTCTTACCTTTAGGATCCAAGTTGGATACAGCAATCATGGAACAGGAAACAGCAAAGCAGGAGCTACACAAATGATAAAGAAGGAATAGCGTTAGCCAGAAAGGGACAGGATGGACAAAAATGACTCAGAAGGATGGAAAAAAAATGGTTGAAGATGAGGTTGTGAGATAAAATTTTGGGATAACAGTTATTGCACATGAGGCGTCTTGGTATGCTTTGCACATTAAAACAATAAATATATAATAGCATTTGTTTTTTAAATAGCATGCAGTGGTTGGGTTAACAGATCAAATGCCCCAAAGTGATTTAAGAAATGGCTGAATGTCATGTACACGGTAAGACATGACAGTTGTCACGTACACAGAAAATTTCATTAAACAAGGGTAAGTAACTGAACTTAGAAATGTTTGAGAAGAATAAGGATATCTTGGAGCAGGGATTTAAGCAGGTTCTGCTCATTGCTGGGAACATCTCATCTACTTTAACAGACAAAAACAGACTTGGAGAAACTTCTCGATACCTTTATTTTCAGCAGAGTAGATTACTGCAATGCTCTTTTCTCAGGCCTGCCTAAGAAGACTATTAAAAGAACTGCAATTTGTTCAGAATGCCGCTGCCAGAATGCTTACCAAAATTAAGAAAAGAGAACACTTGACTCCAGTACAAACGTCACTACTCTGGTGCCCAGTCAGTTACAGGATTGATTTTAGTATATAAGTCACTTAACAGCTTAGGCCCAGAATTCACCACAGAGATGCTAACCATTTATAGACCCACTAGACCAGGGGTCCTCAATCCCAGTCCTGGAGAGCCGCAGTGGCTGCAGGTTTTTGTTCTGACCTGGTTGCTTAATTAGAAAGCAATTCTTGCCAATAAAGCACTAACAAGCTATGAAATTAAATTAACTCTGCTATGTCAGGTCATTCTCATATCCTAGATTTTCTTTCCCTTTCTATCATGCAAATGATTTGAAGGCTAAAATGGACGAGTAATTCTCAGTCCTTCACTTTTTTCTCTTCATTTTTCTTCCAAGTATTTAATTAAACCCAATAGTGCAGATAAATACACACAGGTGTAAATGTAAATAAGCTAAATGGAGAAATGCTGCTCTCTCTTGTCATTTGCATGTTATTGATGATAAGGAGCAATTAAAATAGCTGTTTAAGACAAAATTAAGCAATAAGGGCTCAAAATCACTAAAGTGAAGCCGAAGTGTTACTTTAGCAATAAGTGCTTTTTATTAAGCAACTGGGTTGGAGCAAAAACCTGCAGCCACTGCGGCTCTCCAGGACCGTGATTGAGGACCCCTGCACTAGACCTTTTAGAGCCTTAGGGGCCGGACATCTGGTTATACCCACAGTGAGCTTGAATCAGGGTGAAAAGGCATATAGCCATTATGCAACACAGAAATAGAACAATCTGCCAAAACATATTGGAGATGCCCCAACAGCAGAAGCTTTCAGGTTAGGTCAGGTCAGGTTGGGGAGCATGCAATCAAACAGCACACGTTGTTGCACTTACCACAAAATGAAACATTTTGGGATCCTGGTTGGCAACCCACCAGATAGACATACAGTCCCGCCTCACCTTCTGGAAATTACCATCTTTCTGCTGTTGCCAGGTGTTACGCGGGCTCCCCTTGGCCTGGTCCAGCCGCTTGGGCCCTCAACAATGAATCACATCACATGGCCGTAGTGCCGTACCTGACACTCCCTCACACTGCAGGTAATGTGCCTCATTTGGGACTCCATGAGCAACCGCTCATTAGACACAAAGTCAAACCAGCGGTACCCAAGGATTCTCCGAAGAGACACAGTACCGAAGGAGTCCAGTCTTCGTCTCAGGTCACTGGATAGCGTCCATGTCTCGCAACCATATAGCAAGACAGGAGAAATTAGGGTGAAATGACACCTTTTATTGGCTAACTAAATAGATTACAAATGCAAGCTTTTGAAGCAGCAAAGGCCCCTTCATCAGGCAAGGTGTAACGTTCCATGTGAATCCGATACATTGTGGTGTCTGGTATATCCATAGCAGTAGAGTGCTGTACCGTGTTAGCCATAGATTGATACAGGAGAAAGTAGGGCGTAATGACACCTTTTATTGGCTAACAAAATAGATTGTCATTTCACCCTTCTTTCTTCTGTATCAATCTATGGCTAACACGGTACAGCACTCTACTGCTAACTATATAACAAGACAGGAAGAACCAGTACTTGAAAGACTTGGACCTTCGTCCTTTTGCAGAGATATCAGGAGTACCACACACCAATTTCCAGTGACCTCATTACCCCCCATGCTCCCCCAGTCCGTCTACTGACTTCATAAGAAGAGTCACCAGACACATGAATGTCACTGCCGAGGTAAGTAAACCTCTCAATGACGAGGTCGACACTCCCTCCGCAGACAGACACACTGCTGATGACCGTGTCCAAGAGCTCATTAAAGGCCTGGCTCTTTGGTTTTTATCAGGACTCTCGCAAGCCCAGACCATCAGACTCCTCGCTCAGTCTCTCGAGAGCCCCGATCAGAGCCTCCATTGACTCCGCAAACATCACAGCATAGAAGCTTTCAAATCAAAATTAAAAATACTTTTTTTTTTTTGTACATTTGACTGATTACGTACTGTGCTGCACTATTTCTGAACTGAATTTTATTTTCTTCATTTTACGTATTGTTTTAATTTTCTGTCTTTTTACTGCCTTTCTAGCTACCATTTGCTTATATTTTATTTCTTTATTGTGTTTTGCCCTTATCATGTAAAACACTAATGGTATGAAATGTGCTATGTAAATAAACTTGATTTGCTTTGCGTTTAACCAATCAGAGTAAATGTCAGATGGGCGTGTAAGCTAATAAACCAATCAGAGTAAATCTCAGGTGTTACGCAAGCTTTAATGCAGCACTGTCAATGTCAACTCGATTTTCTATACATGTGGGACTCCGTCTTTGCTCTGTGCCCATCCCCTTGACACCTCAGGCTCAGGGTACTATCCCTTGGCAGACTGCTGTAATGGGGTGCCCCCTCTTCATGAAGAGAAATGAAAGACACAGTGAACAAGCCTCCTCCTGCCTGATCACCAACTCAAACAGGTTCTATATAACAAATTTCTTAAACAGTTTTATTTCTTCCACAGGGTCTATTAAGGCCTCATTCCCATTGTCAGAATGGGATTTTGATTGCAAAATATTTTCTGTTCACCACGTCCACTAGCTTCTTCTGGACTTACTTTACATCTCAAACAGAATGTGTAGGGCATTCGGCCCACACGAGGCTCCTGTAACCTTTCATTTGTATTTTTAAAGACACTGTGGATAATGTAGTCAGTTGAGATTTGACATTCAGTCAGCATTCCCATTATTTAAATCCACTTTTCTGATTGACTCAATACATGATGAGAAACCTCTCATGGTACAAGATCGTCCGGATGTGTTTTACTAAATTAATTATAAAATATCTGAGGTTGTTTTGGCCTTTCTTGTGAATTTAGGATTTTCTACGTGGGTTCACTGTTGGTCAGCACTCCTCTTTTGAGAAAACCTAGCATCGATTGGGCCTTTTACTTAATATCACAGAGAAGGAGTAGAGGGCAGCCATGCGTAAAATACACAAAGAATTCAATCAATCAACTTAAAAATGTTTCATTGATCACATTTATCTCGTTTCGAAAGTGTGTTCCGGGGCAAGATGCAGCCTGTGAACATTGCAATCAAGCTCCAGCCTCACTGGGCCACATGTTTTGGAAATGCACCAAAATAAAAATCATTTTGGACAAAAATCTTTGAATGCCTATTGGACAGCCTTGGTATCACAATCACTCGTAACCAATTAACTGCCGTGCTTGGTGGACTCCCAGAGGGGTTTGAGGTGGTGAAGGACAACTTGATTGTGATTGTCGATACCACGCTACTAACACACGGACATACAGTATCCGGCTTAACTGGAAGAATCCCAACCCGCCTTTTATAAGTCAGTGGGCAGCTGTTGTTCTGTACTATCTGACATTGGAAAAAAATTGAATTCTCACTTAGAGGATCTATTCAAAACTTTTTAAAAATGTGGCAAGATCTAATTTTAAAATTTTAGAATACGCATTGTCACAGACGGCTGGGGTTCTTATCCGGCCGGGACGCCTAAAAGGACCGGAAGGTGGCACAAAAAGCTTGCGGGTCACGAGGGGGCAACCACCCTGGATAAAAAGAGGACCACGGGAAAGGGACAAAAAGATCTTAACCTGTTGGGACCCGTGGCCACCACTAGGGGGCACGTTAAGCCTCAACAGACACGGGAGAACTTTACTTCCGCCACACTTGGCAAGATGGCGGAGGAACTTGCCAGGGACGTTAGGAGTGCTTCCGGGGCAAAGGGCAGCACTTCCGCCACACCAGGAAGTGCTGCCGGAAGATCGTCACCAGCCACCTGGAGCACATCTGGGCGTGAATAAAAGGCGCCGCCTCCTTACACTCGAGGAGCTAGAGTCGGGAATGGGAGCAGGACGAAGCTCCCAAGAGGAGATTGGCGGCTAAAGACTGAGTTATTGAAGAGATTATTGAGGTGATAATGTTGTTGTTTTCAAAGATCTGTTCATACTGCTGGCTCTCCTCTTCTCTTGAGAAGGTTGAATTCTCTTTTGTTAGGTTTGACTTGATTGTATGGAATGCAATTTTCCTCCAATAAAATTAAAAAAAAGGAAAAACTAGACCATCCTCTCTTCTGTGTTTAATCCTGGATCAACCTGCCAGCAGGATCAATTAACACTGGTACTCACCTGCCAATAAGACGCAGTGGTCGGGGTCCGTATTTGTCCATGAGGATTCCAAGAGGCAATGTCGCAGCACTTAGCAAGAAGGAACCGATAGTGAAGCCCAGGTTCAGCATCTCCTCCTGCCCTACGCAACTTGGCCAGCCCCTATTTGATTCCTCGACGCTGGAGACGTTTGTGGAATTGTCTGAAAGGACAAAGAATGACACATAGAGAGCAATCATGCAAAGAAAAGACTAATCTGAAAAGGACAAAGTAGGGCTCACTAGTCTCTTCTGCGTCCCTTCTAAACTCAGCAAAAAAAGAAACGTCCCTTTTTCAGGACTGTGTATTTCAACAATAATGTTTTAAAAATCCAAATAACTTTGCAGATCTTCATTGTAAATTGTTTAAACAATGTTTTCCATGCATGTTC
>JANRMT010062856.1:4463283-4476330 GCA_026402145.1 Polypterus bichir lapradei
GATAGATAGATAGATAGATAGATAGATAGATAGATAGATAGATAGATAGATAGATAAACAGACAGACAGCCTCACTTTGGTCTGAACACACACTAGAATGACTAAAAGGAAGAAAGTTAAAAAGAAAGAAAACTTCTGACTTGTCAGTCTCAGTCCCAGTATGCATTTTGCAGGCGTATTGCTGTTGATATTACGGAGCCCCCTTAGTGTTTCTTGACACCCTTCTGTCTGAATGACTTGTTATCTGAAGGTCCTCATTGTTGGTGTTTCACAGAGAGGATGTGCAGTATTGTTCATAATGGCACTCGGTTTTGTTGTCATTTTCCCCTCCACTTTGGGTTTTTTTGGTGGTCACTAATGTCCCATAGCTGTGTGTGTCCTTCTAATTAGCTTGATAATTCGGTGGGCCTCTATTAAAGTGATTTTACCAGCCCAGCACATCACAGCATAGTAAACCTCCCTGGTCAGCACAGAGTTGTAGAAGACATGTAGGATGTCACTTTCCACATTAAAGGAACGCAGTCTCCTAAGGGAAAAACGAGCCTGCTCTGTCCTTTTCTTCTATAGTTCCTTTTAATTCTCTCTTTCCACTTTTCAAAATAAAGGCATCAGGGCGGTTCGTCAGAGTGATGCCATAGGGGGAATCATTTTTGGGTCCCAAAAGACCCATCCACATGAAGGTCCCTTAAAGAACCCTCATTTATTTAAATCCAAAATAAGCTGTAAACAACAAATAACCACAAATAGATGGTAACAGATTTTTTTTTTTTTTTGTTACACATTATAAAGTTTTTCAAAGCCCAAAGAACTAACTTCATATGAAAAGAAACCTTTCCTTGAATGAAATGGTGCTTGGTCAAGCCATAGTTCTACATGGGAACACACAACCCAGTAACGAACCGTAACATGCCATTATTCAGAGTGCACCTCCAGGGGGTCCAGAGTGTGTCAAATGACGAAGCCTTCCCTTTTACATAGCTTGTTAATTCGGTTGGCTTGTCTTGAAGTGATGTTACCAGCCCAGCACACCACATCTTACCGGTCATCACAGTTGTAGAAGATGTAAAAGATGTTTGCTGGTTCTTGTAAAAGGAACCAATTACCTCATCTGCTCAGTATGACGTAATGCTAGTCATTTCTTATACGTGATCAAGGAAGCCAAATTACATAAGCATTTTTTTTTATGTTTTTAGAGTTAAGTGTATTGGACCAGCGTATCTCTAACGGTATGAAGTATCGCAGATTTCTGTGACGCTGAAAGCCGCTTCCCTAGTTCTTAAATAGCAAGCAGGCCGGCGTTAGATGATCTGGTGACGATTCGGACAGATGGCATCGGTAGCCCAGACAAAGCGGGCATAATGCAGAACATCCATCCATTATCCAACCCGCTATATCCTAACTACAGGGTCACGGGGGTCTGCTGGAGCCAATCCCAGGGCACACACACTAGGGATACTTTAGGATCGCCAATGCACTTAACTTGAATGTCTTTGGACTGTGGGAGGAAACCCACGCTGACACGGGGAGTACATGCAAACTTCAGGCTACCCTAATGCAGAACAGATAACTTCATATAAAAAAGATAGGAACTGTAGGACGGAGAGCATCGTCCCACGAGCCGTGTCCACAGGAATATGGCCCACCTCTAGACATTTTAAAGTCCGTTTGTGCCTTTCCTTGGCATTTTTCCAGGAAAGGGCTAAAGATCGGGTTGAAGGGGGAAAGCCTTGGATGCTCTGTTGATTCAGCTGAACGTCCTCCAGCAACGCGAGCAAATAAACCAAACAATAACAGAGGCACACTTCTTGTTTTTTTTATTTATGTTATTGCTCCTTTCGTTTCCTAAAGTTATCTCCTCTTTCCGACCCTTGACAGCAGGGCGCAGCGCCTAAAGGAGCTCTTCGAGCGATAAACGAAGCGCGTTATCTTTGGAGCTGGGGGTTTCGCGATACCCTATCTGCCGTTTCACACCTCTTTTGTCGAAAACAGATTAAAGCCATAGGGGCTTCATTTGGTGGGAGAGGCAGTGTTTACGACGGAGGAGGGAGGCCCGCGGTCTTCTTTGACAAGTCGGTGACTGTCCTTCTGTTTGGGGTCTGCGTTAGTGGGACAGGGCGTCGTTTCGGAAAGCCTTTTCTGTGGGGCTTATGCTCGGGCTACTTCAGTTTCTGCACTCCCAATAAATAAATAAATAAATAAATTTAAAAAACAAGTTTTATTGTCTTTGTGTTGGAATGAAGAAAATCGATGAATGCAGTCAGTCAGTTTTCAACGTGTTACTCCCTTTCAATCCGAGGCGCCTCCTGGCTGCAGGTTTTCATTCCAAACAATGTCTTCTTTTAACAGGAGTCCTTCTGTTACTTCACTTTCTTTCTTTCTTTCTTTCTTTCTTTGAATTAATCCATAAATCACAAACCACTAAATGAAACAGTCATTTAAATGCATAGGAATTATTGTCCATTTTCTGGTTATTCACTTCACTATTTATAACTAGCTGTGCAATTCGGGTTAAAATCTTAACTAATCAACATATTGAAGAAAGGACTCAGAAAGAAACTCAGTCAGAATAACATGAAGGATGTCTAGAATGGACTGGCCGCCATTACTGGACTCGAGCAATACGGGGCTCAGGTGCTAGAAGGGGACGTGGACAAAGCTAACGGCCTGAACTCATTTTTAAATACCTTTTCCCACCCACTGACACCTTCTCCCAATGACCAACACTGAAAAAAATGGCATGGCAGATTAAAATAAAAAAATATGTACATCGGTTTGCACATAATAAAATAGTTTTTATCAAAAATTATTTAATGATGTTTAATGCACTAAATTAATATATTCTGAAACAACATATTTGTCTATAAAATGAATTAAACTTTTTCATTCTCTATATAATTAATTATATTATGTAAAATGAACATGTCAATTAAGCATAATTTTTTAACAATTGTTTTATAAACTTTTTAAAAACTGACTTGTGACGGTCCTTAGTGAGCATAGTTTGATAAAACATTCAAAGAGAATAGAAAGAAAAATACAAAACGGAGTAACGTTAGTCTGTGTGATTAAGTGTTTTAAATGAATATCTGACTATTTCTCGTGTGTGTGTGTGTGTGTGTATTTTAACTCTTATTTCACTAACCTTTTGCCCTTAACCAGAGACAAGAACTCAAACGCACAACCTGTCGCTTCTTTGAAAGTCACGTGACTTTACCGCCAAGTTCTCCGTCCTCCGCTGACGATGAATCCGCTTGGTGCCTTTTAATTTCAGGTGAGAACTAAACAGAACTATTTTGACTTCTACCTAAATGACTAACATTAGTATATTGTAGTAGTATAGTAGTTTATTGTATATTGTACATCTCACAAGGCTCAGTAAATTAAACATCATTAAACATCCAGTTATGTTCAAAAGTGGAACATAAACAATACATGTAATAGAAAGTAAAAACATTTTCGTAAATGTAACAACCTGCCATTCCCCTTTTTTTCAGTGCAGTCTCCCCACCACATCAACAACTCCTGCCATGTCAGCTGGAATGGTGCAGTGACAAGTCCACCACTAGCCGTAAGTGAAGCCCAGGTAAGGAGACACCTGAGGAAGCCAAACACAGTAAGAGCTGCAGGAGCAGATGGAGTCGGTCCTCGAGTACTTAAGGCCTGTGCTGATGGACTTTGTGGTGTCCTCTGTCACCTGTTCAGTTTGTCCCTAAGGCTTCAGAAAGTGCTGCTGCTGTGGAAAACATCCTGTGTTGTTCCTGCTCCGAAGAAGGCATACGGCTCTTCACCTTATGACTACAGACCAGTGACATTGAGAGGCTACTCCTGGACTATAGGAGTCTGCCTGTTCATCCATCCATCTGTTATCCAACCTGCTATATCCTAACTACAGGGTCACAGGGGTCTGCTGGAGCCAATCCCAGCCAACACAGGGCGCAAGGCAGGAAACAAACCAGGGGCAGGGCGCCAGCCCACCGCAGGCCTGTTCATTGACCCTTAAAATAATGATTTGAGTATGGTCATTGGGCATTCTGTGTCCAAGGAGTTTAGTGATGATAGTCATCCTTTGCTTCCTTGTGTATGTAAAATTGATAAAACTGATTCACATTTTCCTGCGGCACCATCTTGCTTTTCTTATTAATTGGATACTAGCTTCATTGCTTTCCATGTCTCACGATCTTTATTCATTTCATTTGTGAATGAATCATTACTTGGGAACAAGTCTCACACTCCTCATTCGTTTTTGTGAATGAATAATCACTTGTGCACATGACTCAAAATTCTCATTCATTTAATTAGTCAATAGATCAATACCCGAGAATGAGTCACACGATTCTCGTTCATTTGGTCCCCTAAGGCTGCACGTCATGACATCTCCAACACAATGATTTCAAAAGCTGGCACTACACGTGCCTAACTAATTAAATGTTTGGATTTGTGAAAGAAAAACCTTTATCTTATTATTAGTTTTTGAATTTATGATGTATGTCTCATGTTTCTTGACTCTGGTACTCTTTTTTTTTTGGCTTACAACTTTACAACTTGCCCCTGCATTGTCTGATTCCCGATTCTGGCTACATGTTTTATATAATAATTATCTTCCCAGTTACGCACTTCTATGAATTCTAACTTCTCTATGCTGTTTTCTGTTTCCTTTTTCTCTCAGAGCGGCTGTCACCTTTGTGCAAGTAGTACAGCAATACCTCAAGTTTAAAAACTGAACGACTTTGAAAAAGGACGAGCTTAATTTTCTCAAACTAAATAAGGAGAACTGCGGTGGGCTGGCACCCTGCCCGGGGTTTGTTTCCTGCCTTGTGCACTGTGTTGGCTGGGATTGGCTCCAGCAGACCCACGTGACCCTGTAGTTAGGATATAGTGGGCTGGATAATGGATAGATGGATGAATAAATAAGAAGAAATCAGAAATCTTAGTGATTGTCATAAATGGATATAAGGAGGGTATTAGAAATAAACTTGATTCATTAAGCTTAAAAGTCAAGACAGAGGTAAAGAATTTATGGGTAACTACAGTATTGACTCTGACCTAAATTTTAAAGCGCATATTAATCAGATTACTAGGACAGCATCTTTTTTCACCTAAGAAATATAACAAAAATTAGACCCCTTAAAACTTTGCAAAATGCTGAAAAATTAGTTCACGCTTTGTTTTTAGTCGACTAGTTTATTGTAACGCCCTCTTCTCAGGACCACCCAAAAAAGACGTCAATCAGTTACAACAGTGGTTCTCAACCTGTGGGGCGGGCCCCCCTAGGGGGGCACGAAGTAACAAAAAGGGGATCGCGAAGATGTGAAAAAAAGAAAACAAGAATCAAAAATATGAAAGAAACAAAACAAATTAACTTAAACTACATTCTGATACTAGAACAATAAATTTAGAGTTAGATAAATGTCGATAAAAGTTAAGTAGGTATAATAAAGAATGCATCAATGTTTCAAAAAAACAATGAGGGGGTGGTTGCGATTAAAACTGCTATGAAAACTCAGGTCGCAGATATTTAAAGGTTGAGAAACGCTGAGTTACAACGAGTGCAGAATGCAGCTGCCAGAATGTTAACTAGGAGAAGAAAATCCAAGCACATCACCCCAGTCTTGATGTCACTACACTGGCTACCCGTGCCATTTAGAATCGACTTTATGGTTTACAAAGCCTTAAATAATCTGCTCCATCCTATATTACAGAATGCCTTTCAGCTTACACTTTAAATAGGCTTGCAATACTCGGTGTAAAGGCAATTTTACATACAAAAGGATAATAACATGGTACACATGATAGAAAATTAGAAATGAAATGCTTACAAAGACAAACTCAGGGGTTGTTAGACAGATTTTAATCTTCTTCTTCTTTTTCCCTCAGCTGCTCCCGTTATGGGTTGCCACAGCGGATCATCTTCTTCCATATCTTTCTGTCTTCATCATCTTGTTCTGTTACACCCATCACCTGCATGTCCTCTCTCACCACATCCATAAACCTTCTCTTAGGCCTTTCTCTTCTCATCTTCCCTGGCAGCTCCTGGCAAATCTTAGCATCTTTAACTCTGCCAACTCCAGCTCTGTCTCTTGTGCCACCGTCTCCAGCCCATATACACTCACCTAAAGGATTATTAGGAACACCATACTAATACGGTGTTTGACCCCCTTTCGCCTTCAGAACTGCCTTAATTCTACGTGGCATTGATTCAACAAGGTGCTGAAAGCATTCTTTAGAAATGTTGGCCCATATTGATAGGATAGCATCTTGCAGTTGATGGAGATTTGTGGGATGCACATCCAGGGCACGAAGCTCCCGTTCCACCACATACCAAAGATGCTCTATTAGGTTGAGATCTGCTGACTGTGGAGGCCATTTTAGTACAGTGAACTCATTGTCATGTTCAAGAAACCAATTTGAAATGATTCGAGCTTTGTGACATGGTGCATTATCCTGCTGGAAGTAGCCATCAGAGGATGGGTACATGGTGGTCATGAAGGGATGGACATGGTCAGAAACAATGCTCAGGTAGCCCGTGGCATTTAAACGATGCCCAGTTGGCACTAAGGGGCCTAAAGTGTGCCAAGAAAACATCCCCCACACCATTACACCACCACCACCAGCCTGCACAGTGGTAACAAGGCATGATGGATCCATGTTCTCATTCTGTTTACGCCAAATTCTGACTCTACCATTTGAATGTCTCAACAGAAATCGAGACTCATCAGACCAGGCATCATTTTTCCAGTCTTCAACTGTCCAATTTTGGTGAGCTCGTGCAAATTGTAGCCTCTTTTTCCTATTTGTAGTGGAGATGAGTGGTACCCGGTGGGGTCTTCTGCTGTTGTAGCCCATCCGCCTCAAGGTTGTGCGTGTTGTGGCTTCACAAATGCTTTGCTGCATACCTCGGTTGTAACGAGTGGTTATTTCAGTCAAAGTTGCTCTTCTATCAGCTTGAATCAGTCGGCCCATTCTCCTCTGACCTCTAGCATCAACAAGGCATTTTCGCCCACAGGACTGCCGCATACGGGATGTTTTTCCCTTTTCACACCATTCTTTGTAAACCCTAGAAATGGTTGTGCGTGAAAATCCCAGTAACTGAGCAGATTGTGAAATACTCAGACCGGCCCGTCTGGCACCAACAACCATGCCACGCTCAAAATTGCTTAAATCACCTTTCTTTCCCATTCTGACATTCAGTTTGGAGTTCAGGAGATTGTCTTGACCAGGACCACACCCCTAAATGCATTGAAGCAACTGCCATCTGATTGGTTGATTAGATAATTGCATTAATGAGAAATTGAACAGGTGTTCCTAATAATCCTTTAGGTGAGTGTATATATATCTATCATCCTGTGGACCTTCCCTTTCACTCTTGCTGATACCCGTCTGTCACAAATCACTCCTGACACTCTTCTCCACCCATTCCACCCTGCCTGCACTCTCTTTTTCACCTCTCTTACACAATCCCCATTACTCTGTGCTGTTGATCCCAAGTATTTAAACTCCTCCACCTTCGCCAACTCTACTCCCTGCATCCTCACCATTCCACTGACCTCCCCCTCATTCACACACATGTATTCTGTCTTGGTGATCTTACTGACCTTCATTCCTCTCCTCATTATAATAAGGTAAATTACTGAAAAATGTTTCCTTACTTATTTCGCACACTAGCCTATAATGCGGAAATGGCACTTCTGGAATCAGCTTTGGATGCGCTGCCTGTTTATCACACACCGGCGGTCGATGTTGAGTCATCTCAACGGTGCACCTTCAGGCCCTTTACATTAATTGGTTGTGAATGGGAAATGTAAAGAGTCTAGTCGTGGGAATAGTAAAATCCCAGGTGACGCATATTCGCTAAAAGCTTGAAGGGAAGAAATTCACAAGACCACCTTCAGCTTCAAGGCTGTCAAAACAATTTAATTACAGCATTACCTCAATGTGTCACTGAGATGAAAAACTTACCTTGCTTGTCTTATGATTGTTTAGTTGCTTTTACACTCATTATCGTTAAAGGAAATGTCTTCAGCATGATGGCATTTGAAGGTTTTGACAATGTAATCCATCATGTTAAGGTACAAGTAAGGAATTGGTGACATCCACTGCCATCACATTATAACCAGAAAGTACTTCCGGGCCTAAGACAAGGAAAAGTTTTCACTGCAGCAATCCCATGAATCACTACAAGGACTGTCTATTGGGACTACAACTCTCATGCAGCCCTGCAGATGTGCACATGGGAGATCCACCAGAGCAGTACTGCCACCTATCACCCTGTTAGAGCACATGGCCCTAGGAGGCTGCGTCACTTGATCCATCCATTGCAAAGGCTTCCTGGCTAGGCAAGGAACCATCCATCCTGGCTGGGAGGCCAACATCTTCTCCATATTAATAAAAAATAAAAACAGAGATCTCCTTGATTTCCTTTTGGCTTCTCCTAGACCAGGGGTTCTCAAAATCAGTCTTGGGGGTCCGCTGTGGCTGCAGGTTTTTATTCCAACCAGCTTCATAATCAGTGAGAACACCTGATAACAGTGAGCTCAATTAATTAGCTGGTATCTTTTTTTCTCTTCTCTTATTCTATATTAAGAAAGCACAGCAGCGTGACTTTTACATTTATAAGACATTTAGAAATATTTCTGCTTTTGCTATAGATTTAAATGCGTTACTCTCTTTGTTGATTTCATTATATTTTGCCCTTTCTCTGTGCAGTTTGCTCCCTTCATTGTGTCTTAATAATGACAACCAGCAGAGCAGACAGCCAGGCAAACAACAACACTGAATAATCAAAGGCTGTAACTGCTTTAGCGTTAGACCGACAATTTGAAAATAATGGATTAATTGAACAAGTAGAACATCTGGCAAAAAAAAAGAATGAGAATCAAGATGAAAATATTATTAAAAAGAAAACAAAAATACATTATACCCATATAACTGCATAACTTCTTGGTACATTCTAATATGTATATACAGTGATCCCTCGCTATATCGCGCTTCGACTTTCACGGCTTCACTCCATTGCGGATTTTAAATGTAAGCATATCTAAATATATATCACGGATTTTTTTGCTTTTTTGCGGATTTCTGCAGACAGTGGGTCTTTTAATTTATGGTACATGCTTCCTCAGTTGGTTTGCCCAGTTGATTTCATACAAGGGACACTATTGGTGGATGGCTGAGAAGCTACTCAATCAGAGCACGTATTACATATTAAATAAAACTCCTCAATGATATACGATATGCTTCCCGTGCAGAAAAATCTGTGATATATATTTAGATATGCTTATATTTAAAATCCGCGATGGAGTGAAGCTGCGAAATTCAAAGCGCGATATAGCGAGGGATCACTGTATATATATATATAGATATACAGTATATATATATATATATATTGTGGTAGTTCAGCCTCGGCACAGACAGACACAGACACAATGTTCCAAAAAACACACTCTTATAAAGTCCAGCGCACAACACTGTGCCCCTGCTACAAACACCTTTCTTCCATCCTTTTCTCACCCTTCTGGACTTCTTCTGCTGCCTTTCCACCTCTCCTCCCGAGCATTGCCTTCTTCCTCCCGACTTGGCTCTCTCACTC
The DNA here is from genome assembly GCA_026402145.1 of Polypterus bichir lapradei. NCBI lineage: Eukaryota > Metazoa > Chordata > Cladistia > Polypteriformes > Polypteridae > Polypterus > Polypterus bichir. The sequence continues at coordinate 4,472,870 of JANRMT010062856.1, forward strand.
GAGGGAGGCAGCCTCTTTTATAATCACCTGGACATGCTCCAGGTGCTCTCCGATGAACTTCTGGCAGCACTTCCTGGTGTGGTGGAAGTGCCGCATGAGCACCCAGAAGCACTCTGAGTGTCCCTGGAATTCCTTACCCCCAGCACCTCCTGGTGTGGTGGAAGTATTGGCCTTCAGGGCTCCACAACTGTCCGGGCCCCCCTGGCAGTGGCCCTCCTGTGGTCCAGGGGAGGTTTTGTCCCTCTTCTGGTCCTTCCAGGCGTCTTGGCTGGGCATGGGTCCTGGCCGTCCGCCACAATAACAATATATATATATATATATATAGTTAGGCGACCTGGGGTCGCTTCCTGGGTCCTCCCTGCGTGGAGCTTGCATATTCTCCCTGTGTCTGTGTGGGTTTCCTCCTGGTGCTCCGGTTTCCTCCCACAGTCCAAAGACATGCAGGTTTGGTGCATTGGCGATTCAAAATTGTCCCTAGTGTGTGTTTGGTGTGTGGGTGGTTGTGTCTGTGCATCCCGTGGTGGGCTGGCGCCCTGCCTGGGGTTTGTTTCCTTCCTTGTGCCCTGTGTTGGCTGGGATTGGCTCCAGCAGACCCCCGTGACCCTGTGTTAGGATATAGCGGGTTGGATAATGCATGGATATATATATATATATATATATATATATATATATATATATATATATAGTGACAGATAAGGGGCGCTATTGCTCTCTTGAACCCTTGTCCAAGATGCCAGACACCAGATAAAAGTCCAAAAGTAGACTTTATTAATACTGCACAGTGCACCAAGCACCCTCCTCTCCACAATACTCATAAATATACAATACAAATACTCAATAATACAATCCTCCACACTCCCAGACGCGTTGCCACCCTTCCACCCAGCTCAGCTCGCCGTCTGGGAGCTCCCACAATCCTTTTATACTCATTGACCCAGAAGTGTTCCAATCCCCAGTCCATGTGATCTCCTATCACTTCCGGGTCAGGTCAAAAGTCCTTTTCTTCACCCCGGAAGCACGTCATTCCCCTTGTCCATGTGACTCGGACGTACTTCCAGGGCATACGGCAAATAAACATCGTTCCTCCCTGCAGCGTCTCCTAGCGGCCCCCATGGTATCCAGCAGGGCTGTGCATAAACTCTCCAATGTCCATGATGCCCTGCTGGTCTTCGGGGCACCTCCATACTGCAGGGAGGGCTCCACCTGGCAGCGTGGGGGTATTGGCCGGCCGGCCATACATCACAATATATATATACAGTAATCCCTCGCTATATCGCGCTTCGACTTTCGCGGCTTCACTGTATCGCGGATTTTATATGAAAGCATAACTAAATATATAACGCGGATTTTTCGCTGCTTCGCGGGTTCTGCGGACAATGTGTCTTTTTACTTCCTGTATATGCTTCCTCAGTTGGTTTGCCCAGTTGATTTCATACAAGGGACGCTATTGGCGGATGGCTGAGAAGCTAACCAATCAGAGCACGCAGTTAAGTTCTCCTGACTGAGAAGCTAACCAATCAGAGCACGCAGGAGCTATGCAGTGTTAACCAGGAAGTCTCATCTCGCTCATTCAGCATCAACGTGCTTCGCTGTGTAAAGAGTTGTGCTCTTTAATGTTTATCTTTGTGCATAGTCAAGCCCTTCATTATGGCTCCAAAACAATCTGCTACTGCTTCAGGTGCCGTGCCCAAGCACAAGAAGAAGATGTTAACGATTGCCGAAAAGGTAAACGTTTTGGATTTGTTGAAGGCTACGATTCTTTTTATTTAAAAAGTAGGAAAGGAATAGAAGATCTACGGCTGCAGCGTCCTTTTAACCAGGGTGCAAAACGAGTTGTAAGTGGATGTTATAAGGCAGTAGTCTGGATGGAATCTGCTTTAGGGATTTGGATTGAAGACTGCCAAAAGAAGAACAACGGCAGTGCTACGCAATCGCCTGAAGTGGCTCCTTTACAAGGGCTGTAACGCTCTCCTTTGTTGTGCAGTAAAATTAAACTCATTGTTATCGGAAAAGTCATCGTGTCATTGTTGGTGAGTAACCATAATTTTCTTCTTACAGTGCTTAGTACATGTATGTACGTTTAGTGTCACTGTACACACATTTACTGTATACTATTTTTCTTGCAATGTACGTATTTATTGCTGGTGACCTGTCTATCGTAATGGCTGTAACATATGTGATATCGGAAAACTCCTGAATGCTATAAGATATGCATCCCGCGCGGTGTTTGTTTGCTTGTCTCTGCCTCTATCTCACCCTCTCTGACATTATCTGCGCCTGACGAGGGAGTATGAGCAGAGGTGCTGTTTGCACAGAAGCTGTTTGCTTAAAAGATACTGACGCTCCTCTAAAAAATGCCGCTTTATCTCGGCATATTTAAAAGCACAAAAGCACACGTATTGATTTTTTGCTTTAATCTCGTGCTCTCTCTCTGACGTTCTCTGCGCCTGACGAGGAGATTTGAGCAGAGGGGCTATTTTAACATAGGCTGTTTGCTTAGAAGATACTGACGCTCCTCTGAAAAGTGCCGCTTTACTTAAAAGCACACGTATTGATTTTTTGATTGTTTGCTTTTCTTTGCGAGCGCGCGCTCTCTCTCTTAAATTCTCTGCTCCTGATGCAGACTCATTTGAAGAAAAGATATATTTGCATTCTTTTAATTGTGAGAAAGAACTGTCATCTCTGTCTTGTCATGGAGCACAGTTTAAACTTTTGACTAAAGGGTGTTATTTCATGTCTAGAGGGCTCTAATAATGTTAACAGTGTGGGAGAGTTTATAAGGGCTTAAAATATATAAAAATAACCATACAAACATATGGTTTCTACTTCGCGGATTTTCATCTATCGCGGGGGGTTCTGGAACGCAACCCCCGCGATGGAGGAGGGATTACTGTATATATATACAGTACAGGCCAAAAGTTTGGCCACACCTCCTCATTCAATGTGTTTTCTTTATTTTCATGACTGAAGGCATCAAAACTATGAATGAACACATGTGGAGTTATGTACTTAACAAAAAAAGGTGAAATAACTGAAAACATGTTTTATATTCTAGTTTCTTCAAAATAGCCCCCCTTTGCTCTGATTACTGCTTTGCACACTCTTGGCATTCTCTCGATGAGCTTCAACAGGTAGTCACCTGAAATGGTTTTCACTTCACAGGTGTGCCTTATCAGGGTTATTTAGTGGAATTTCTTGCTTTATCAATGGGGTTGGGACCAGCAGCTGTGTTGTGCAGAAGTCAGGTTAGTTGGACGATCATTTATTTTTCAACAGGACAATGACCCCAAACACACCTCCAGGCTGTGTAAGGGCTATTTGACCAAGAAGGAGAGTGATGGAGTGCTGTAAATGGTCATGAAAATAAAGAAAACACATTGAATGAGGAGGTGTGTCCAAACTTTTGGCCTGTACTGTATATCTATCTATCTATCTATCTATCTATCTATCTATCTATCTAT
>JANRMT010062856.1:4479198-4489731 GCA_026402145.1 Polypterus bichir lapradei
ATAGATAGATAGATAGATAGATAGATAGATAGATAGATAGATAGATAGAATATAAAATTCTGTTAATAACCTACAAAGCTTTAAATGGCCTCGCACCGGACTACATCAGTGACCTTCTCCATCACTCTGCTCCTGTTTGCCCACTAAGGTCCTCTGATTCTGCCAATCTTGTTGTGCCCCACACTAACCTACACTCTGTGGGTGACAGGGCCTTCAGCTGTATAGCGCCCAGGTGTTTTGGTCCTTTGCCTGCTCATACACGCACCACCTCAATCTGCGCATCTGGGGTCGGAGACATTCCATATGCCACTCTTTCACCTGGTTGTGTGAGCTGATGCAAATCCGGGGTCCATACCCGAGACTCACTGGTAGCCTGGCATCAGTGCTGATGGACTATAGCAGCCAGGAGATGCACCTGCAGTGATCTCTGAGTGCTTTTATGCCAGCCTTTCCACATAGGCCACCTCAGAGAGGTCTCAGCCACCTAAAGAGTGTGTCCCAGTCAGGTCCAGACCCCGAGGCACTACAAAATTTTCTTTTCTATTGCTCTGTGTTTTCTACGGCTGCTAAAAAAATGCTTTGAGATTTTTTTATGGTTAAAATATATACTCAGCATAATTTGAAATGTTTGTGTTCCTTTTTATCCTTTTTGAAAAAAAGTTGACCACTAGAGGGCGCAGGAGCATCACATTATGACCAGCCACAATGGAAGAACTAGTTAACATTTTTTTTTTCACAATGTATTGTCAAATGTATTAGAGGTGTGTTATAAACAGCAAAATGATTAACCCAGTTTATAAGATAACAGGGAGGAAGAGTCTATTCAGGAAGCATTGCGTGCAATCAGCCCTGGACAATAATGCATTCCACCGCAGGGCGGACACTCATACTCATTGACATCTGGCATTGCTAAGTAGTTTGGCATAACTATTTATTGTGACATTTGGAAGGAAATCAGGTGTAACTGGTGAAAAATGCGCCCATGCATCGTTGCAACTCACACTCTCACTCGGAGCTGCTGGATGTCAACTCAAACTGTTGGAATCAGATTGCGGAGGACAGCAGTGTTTGCCAGTTGAGCGAAACAAAACCTCTTCTCTTACCAGTGACCAGCTGGGCATCTGTCTGTGTGGGCATCCTCTGTTCACAGTGGGGTCTTTCCACTTCAGTCTTGCTCCACCAATATACCAGGAGGAAGTAGTTAAGCTTTAAGGGTTAGTGGGGACAAGCCCCACCAGATAGTGTGCCTGATAAGTTGTGAGGATCCCTTAGTAATTTAACTTATTATTAACTAGGAGGCTCCACCCCCTGCTCATTTCGCTCGCCCACCCCTGGGTTTGGTTATCCGGAAATACAATTAAAAAAAATGGTTATTTTCATGGGAATTGTTACATACTCTTTCGATTCTATGTTGCATCGCTTCTCCGTGATCATAAATATACACCTGACCGAACTGTGGTTTCTTCAAAATTAAACTTGTCGTAGCTTTAATTGTTGCGGGATCTCAGATTCTCCTAGCGTATGGTCCATTATTGTGTAAATCTACGTTTTGAGCATTGAATGATGCAAACGCGAAAAGATTATTGTAGACTCGGATATTTTGCCAGTAGTGTTTGTAGATTTCACTTTCACCAAACAATAAATCTTTTAATCGCAGATACGCCTCTTCATTGGGAGGCAACTCTACTTTTCCCTGATTGCAACACGAATTAGACGATATACAAGTCTCCGACATAAACTTTAAAGCCTTACAATATCTACAAAGTTCTGACATATCACCTATGTCCATATATTCAATCTCTTTTTGTTGTTCTTTTATTTCGCTGAGTAATAATTTCCATTTGTTTGTGCTAATGCGATCTTTACTCCCTTTTTTTTGATGCTTTCGAATTTAACTACTTTCATACTCTTTAGCTTGCTCTGCATGTGTATCGCGCCAAAGTTTTTGAACGTCTTTATGAAGTCTTTTATTTCTGACCCCGATTGGACCTATGAGGTTTTCAATCCCACTTGGTCCGGGCTGATTATTATTAATTTCCTTATTTTCAGAATTTGCACATAGCTGCTCTTTCTTCTTCGCTTAGTCGTTGACATACCATCTAGAACGTATGGGAGCACATGAAGTGTGTCAGCCAAAAGCATTCCAACAACTGAGAGGTTAGATGTCCGTGATCTTGTTTTAAATTATTTGTAAGTAGGGCGTGACGTGCGAAAGTGACCGTCTCATGGGTCTTGCTACTAAATGTTGTAAAGTCTAGTCTCGCGAGACGTCAAAGTGTCTTTCGGGCTGATTATTACTTTCCTTATTTCTGAATTTGCACATAGATTATTATTGTTCTTTTTTGCGTTCTTTTCTCTCCAACGCTTTTATATTTCTTTCCGATGCGCTGCTCTTTCTTCTTCGTTTAGTTGTTGACGTGCCATCTAGAATGTATGAAATTTTTAAGAGCTGGGAGCACATGAAGTTTTTCTGCCAAAAGCATTCCAACAACTGAGAGGTTAGATGTTCGTGATCTTGTTTTAAATTATTTGTAAGTAGGGTGTGACGTGCAAAAGTCACCGTCTCATGGGTCTTGCTTCTAAAGGTTGTAAAGTCTAGTCTCGCGGGACGTCAAAGTGTCTTTCCGAGAAAATCACGTCTCCACCCAATATTTTTTTTATTATACTAGAGAGACATGTTTATAAAACTCCTCAACTTTGTCTTGTTAAGAATTTTTTTCCAAAATTGTCCCATTGTTAAGGACGGCAACTCAACCCAGCCGGGACGCAAAGAAAATGGAAGGATGGGGGAAGGCAGCTACTTTTGGACAGTGTCTCCCCCAAGACACTAGGTGGCAGTTCCCCTGGAAAACAGCGGTGCCCTGGAATCCCACAGGGCAATCTTTTGACTTGGAGTTCGCTATCTCAGCACTGTTGGGTGCCGTGGGTGCCGCCAGTGGGTGCTGTGGTGGAAAGACCGGGGGAGTCATGCTTCACTTATAGCCTGGAAGTACTAGGAAGTCACGAGGACGGAAGCCTTGAAGTTCTTCCAGGGTGATTAAAGAACTTTAATTCTCCGTTTGACCTGGAAGTGCTGGCAAGTCACGTGGGAGGAAGAACAGAAGCATTTCCAGGTCAAGAACTATATAAAGGACTGCTGAAGACCCAGCAAGTGAGCCAGAGTCGGGTGGAGGTGGACAAAGCTTGCTGGGAGGTGTGGAGGAGGAAATATATAAAGAGAAAAAGAGAGTTGTATTGATTATTGTGTTATTTGCCTGTTATTTGTGGCTGTGGTGCTTAGGGGCACTACTTATAGAAGAAAGAAGAATTCAAATACTTCTGAGTGCTTTTACCTGGTGTCTTGAGTGTATGTCTGTTGGGTTTAAAGGGGCAAAAGTGACCCCTCGCGTTCACACCCTTTAGAAAAAAAAAATTGCTTCTTGTAGTGCGTGAAATTCTCTTGCAAATTTCTTTCTGACTGAAGATGCTGACTCAGTTGTCCCTGCAGTGTTCCCTATGCACCTTGGATGTGTGCTTATGTGCAGCCTGAACCACTGGAAAAGGGGACAACCCCACAACTATCAAGAGGCGTGGGGGTCTCCAGACTCAAAGGGCTGCCTATGCCGTCATGGTAGGGTCCCTGGGTGACCCTGTTTCCGTGTTCAGGCTCTTCACGATGTAGATCTGAACAGGATGCTACAAATCCACCTGAGGCCTAGTTAGATGTCTACTCTACTTCATCGTGTCTCTAATTCTAGACAATTAGACAGAATACCAGAACACAAAAGAGATAAATTTAGATGTTTTATTCTTACATAGATTAATTGAAGATTTCCAATCATGCCTGAAATATAAGCAGAGCAAAACGACTTTCAGCAGATCAATAAAAGTGTAGCTATCAGGTGACTCTTATGGAAAATAAGAAATTATTTTATTCATGTATTAGCATAAACAAATATAGAAAAATGTAAAAAAATTAACCTTAGTGCAAGTATTAATGCAAGTCAGGCATACTAAGCAAATGGTTAAATAACAGCACATGCCAAGATTTCTTTTTTAATTAAAGCTTAGCTGAAGTCGCCAATATCTTATCAGCTTGAGAGGCAAGGAAGGGAGAGAAAAATAGATGGAGAAATCCAAGAATGAAAAAAGAGGGGGCACCTGTAAGCTCAAGGCCTACCACAAAATAAGTGAAGCAAAAAAGTGAAGGTGAATAGCAAAATATGGGAGATAATGATGGTTCACATGAAAACTTGGCAAGCCAGCTGCAGAAGCGAGTCAGAAGGAACAACGAATGGGCTGTTTTGAGCGAGGTCAGGATGATAAGAAATGATTATATAAACTGTGATTTTTGGCCTGTTCAGGGCTCAGCTCAGTTTGGCCTAATTGGGTTGAGTCCGCATTATTGTTTTATTGCAATGAATCTAATTACTCTGTTTGCATATCCTTTGACTCCTTTAGCCTTTATTTAAAGTGAGAATCTTCAGCGTATTTTTCGCTTCCACACTCTCTGTCTTAGTGTGATGATTGGTCTCTGGTATGATACATAAATTAGATTTTATTTTTAAAATTAACCCTTAAACTGCCATATACTTGGGGGTTAATGCACCCCATGACGCCAAATACTGTTTTGCTGCGCTTTTTAAGTAAATGTCACAATTCATAAAGAAAATGTGAAATTTTAATGGAACACATATTTTTTTTCATGCAAAGAGCGTCACAATTACTGCAACACTGATCATTTTACAGACTGCCAATGAACTATACAAACTATTACAACAATCTCTTATTATATCTACAAGGTGCCACTGACACCATTGATGAAGTTCAGTAAATCACCGAGCCAACTGTGCTTGAACTGGCTGCACGCGAGCACACAGAGGTAAGCTCTGACACTCGCAGGCTCGTCTAGTGCAGCGGCTGAATCCCAGGGACAGTGTTACTGCAGTGCTGCCGGGCCGGCAGTGGTCATGAGCTGGCTGCTCAAGGAATATACGGCACTGACTGATCAGCACCGGCATGCTGGCAAATTGCTCTGTGAAGCGACTATAGCCAGTTACGGCATTCAATGAATGTACGTCGCTGAATATACTCGGCCCCTGCGTGCTGGCAAATCACAATTAGACACGACTATAGCTGGTTGCAGCAATCAATGAATATACATCGCCGAATATACTCGGCTCCAGTGTGCTGGCAAATTGCATTGGGAAAGAACTTTAGCTGGTTGCAGAGTTCAGTGAATGTGTGTCGCTGAATGCATGACACCGAATATACTCAGCTCCGGCGTGCTTTCAAATTACACTGGAAACCAACCCTAGCTGGTTGCGGCGTTCAATGAATGCACTTTTCTGAATATACTCGGCTCCGGCGTGCTGGCAAATTGCATTGGGAACCGACTATAGCTGGTTCCCGTGGTTTAAGGGTTAATGGAACACATTTATTTCATGCAAAGAGCATCACAGTTACTGCAACATGGATCATTTTACACACTGCCAATGAACTGCAAAAAGTATAAAAAAAAAAAAGAATGCCACAATTTCTTATTATAGGTACAAGGTGCAGCTGACGCCATTGATGAAATTCAGTAAATCACCGAGCCAACTGCGCCTGAACTGGCTGCACACGAGCACACAGAGGCCAACACTGATGCTGGCAGGCTAGTCTAGTAAAGGGACAGTGATGCTGATTCGCTAGGGGGCGCCAATGGTCATGAGCTGGCTGCTCGATGAACAGACGCCACGGACTGATCAGCTCCGCCATGCTGGCAAATTGCACTGGGAGCCGACTATAGCCGGTTCCAGCAGTTTAAGGGTTAAAATAAAAAGGTCTTGCTCAAACATATTCGATACACCTTCAATTAAACTTCATAACAGGGTCATACTAACAGCATCATAGGCAAGGGAAAAGTAGTGCGTTGGGGCCCCTGTTTGGAGAACAAAACAGAAACATAGATAAGCATCAGAAATATCGTGGGCCCCCTGGCCAGTGCCCATTATGACGGCCCTGCACGATATAAATAACTGTGGTGGTTGTTGGTGTGTGTGTGTGATTACCCTGCGATGGACTGGCACCCTGTCCAGGTGTTGCTGCTGCCTTGTGCCCAGTAATTGCTGGGATGGAATCGAGTTGCCCCCAGACCTTGTTCAGGTTTAGAAAGATGGACGGATAATATAGACTTGGCAAGTAATCCAAGAATTCAAGTGTTTTTCACATTGTTTAGTTCAAATTATCGAATGCTTCTCTCTTGCTCTGCTGCGGTTCTTCTGAATGAAGAACGATGGGCTGTTATTTAGGGTGGAACTGGCAGTCTCCCTCAACTGACAGGGCCGTGAACTCAACCCCACCAAACACATTTGTGATGAACTGGAATGGAGACCGCGAGCCAGGCCTTCTCATGCAACCTCATAATGACTTCCAGAATGACTGTGCCCAGTGCGCAAAGCAAGATCCATAAAGACATGGCTGGATGTGTTCCGTGTGGAAGAACTTGACTGGCCTGCACAGAGCCCTGACCTGAAAACCTTGTGGAAAGCCTTCCAAGAAGAGTGGAAACTGTTATAGTTGCAAAGGGGGGACCAACGCCATGTTAAAGTCCATGGATTTGAATGCAATGTCTTTAAAGTCCCTGTTAGTGTAATGGTCAGATGTCCCAATACTTTTGTCCATTGTAAATGCCACATGGGTTGGACAGGCATCCTGACCAGAGAGGGGATGGTTCCTTACCCAGATAGAAGGCTGCTAGCAGGGAGTCAAGCATCCTGGCCCAAGGGAGAGAAAGGTTCCAGACCTGGAAGAGACGGTCAGAGTGGATGGATGCACAGCCCACCAGAAGAAGAAGATGTCACTGGGGACTCTTTATTCCTCAAGGATGCTAGATGGCAGTGACCCCAGATATTGGTACCCGGTAAGGAATGCTGGGAGATGTAGTCTGGCAGAACAGCCCTGCTGGGTTCCATGGGTGCCACAAGAGGGTGCTGCAGGGAGATGTGATCTCTGTTATGTTGGAATTCCGTATGACCGGAAGTGCTTCAAACGGGGAACAGCCCTGGCAATGGAAGTACAGTACTGTCGGGTCCGCAATAAAAAAAGGGGCTGCACTCCCTTATCCAGGTGAGTCGGAGGTGGGAGGATGGAAGACAACACTCGAGTGGAGGAGAACAGTGCGGTGGAAAGGGAAGAGGTAACTGGAAGAGAGAGATAACCTGTGCTTGTGTGACTTTGTGGTAAAATGCATTTTAACCCAGGACCTCGTGTGTGTTCGTGTTGGGGTTTGGGGCTCGTTGGCTCCCTGGTTCCATCACACCCTGTAGCGTATTTCAGTCCACTAGTCCACAAACACACACACACACAGCTCTCTGGTCTACCGCACTCCCCAAATCATTACGAGGAAATAAATGTTAGAAGAGAGGCAGGAGGTCCCATTTGGTGATCTGAGCTTCATCGAGGAGTACGGTAGGGGGGCTTCCCCTTGGAGTTCCATTCATGCAAGGTGCTTGAAAACTAACAGTACTTCCACTACCCAAATTAACGAAATTGAGTTATTGTTACATTTTAAAGATTTTTAAGTTCTTTGCTAATTTTTCAGTACCAGTATAATGCTCATTAGAGAGATGTGTCTAATAATTAGACCAAATGGAAATGCATGATGAACCAGACAAGATTCCAAGGCCTATATAGTCATCACCACTCCATGAGTATATATGAGGCTTTTACAAAACTAACCAATAGTCTAGTGTGTAGGTGAAAAGAGACACGTCCTTCCTCTTTATTCCTCACATGTAGTTTCACAAAAGAAACAAGATGAAGCCTGCACTGGAGCACCGCCGTATAAAGTAAGCTGGCAACGTCAAGTCTGTTTTTACTTTCACCTAAATGTTTAACATCAGTGTTTCATTTGCAGTGTGTACTTCAAAGAAGGCCATACGCCCTTCACATTTGTTCTTTCTAAAAATTTCTTCTTGCCATTGTTTTATACACAGTTATAAGCATTGCAGATCTCAGCATTCCATGATTTAATCTAATTGTTGTAAACGTCTCTCTTTGTGTCTGAACATGATCTGAATGTGGATACCCTTTGATGTTATCTGAAATAAACTAATTGAGAGAGAAAGGAATGCCGCTGTCATCAGACTAGATCGTGTCAAATGAAACAAGCTATCTAAACAAACGTTTAGATACTGATTCCAAAAAATATAAAATAAAAATGAATTATTAATATGGAATGAAAGCAGCTGCCAGACCTTGAATCACGGCTTTCAGCTCCTCCATTGACTCACACTGCAAGGTCATAGCCAGAAAGTACAATGCAGTCGCTGTGTATCTCCACCACCATGGAGCTGAAGCTGAGCAGTTTTGCAAATCGCCTTAAGGATTGACAATGACATTTTTGTGTCTGTGGCCACCAAATCAAACAGGAGAACCTCAACTCCTTATCTGCGCCTGGAAATTCTGTCCATAAAAATTACGAAAAATCAATTAGAAGACATTGGGATTCACCAGTCACCTGTACCACAATGCACTGGACCCTTATGACACCACTTGCAGGTCGTAGGCCCACTGGAGGACGGTTCCATGTTGCTCATTCGCTGTTGTTTTTGCAGATGATTGGGTCCTGCTGGCTTTACTGGGCTGTGACGTCAGATGCGTGTATAAAGGTTGTTTGCAGCTGAGTGTGAAGAAGCCGGGATGAAGATTGTCACTTCTAAGTCGGAAGTCATGATTCTCAGCCTAAAAAAGAGTGGAGTGCTCCTACTCCAGTGCTACCTCAAGTAGAGGAGTTTCAGTACCTCGAGGTCTTGCTCACGAGTGTTCGAGGAAGGGAGTGGGAGATCGACAGGCAGATCGGAGCAGTGTTCACCGTCATTTGAATGTTGCAATGGTCAGCCATGGTTAGGTTCGGGTTAGCGGTAGGGTTAGGGTAAGTTGTAGCGGGGCTACATAATAGTAGGTATTTTTTGTGTTTGTGCTGAGTTGCGTTTTGTTCATATTGTCTCATTTACTATCGTGTCTGTGTGTAAATGTTATCCCTGGAAAACAAACGGGGAAGGACAATACGGGGTGACGGCAACCCTGAAACTGGAATTTTCTATTGCCACCAAATACATCCGGGATACTTGTTATTTAAACGAAAGGAGAGTAAGAAGAAGGGGATCGAAAAGAAAGGAGAGACAGAGAAGAGAAAGGAGTCATTTTCACGTTCATCTTCCAAATCATCACCTGCAATCATTGCACAACTTTACCGTTTGCTTTCTCATTTTCCGGAACTGCATTGCGACAGCCAGTGAAAAGAAACCCCCCGGGTTCGAATTTCATTCAGCCATTGCCGAGGGTGAGATCGTTTTGTGCTTTTTTCAGGATGGAGCAAAATATCATTCCAGACAGTATTCATTTAATTCGGGATTTCAATAACTCTTGACTCATATATCACATCCATTCCAATTGCCGTTTGTTTTGATCTGTGTTTGTGTTTTGTGTTCCGTGTGTATTCATTTATTGTTTAGGGGCAAGGGAGGGCTTTGTGTTTTCTTTTATTACTGCATAATCGTGCGCTTGGGGTAAATAGGTTAAATGTATAATTTTTCACTGGTGTCTTTGGGATAGGGGAATTGTGGACATATATATAATATTGAGTATTTGTCTGTCCTTGTGTATATATATTCGTTCACTTTCAATACATCTGCACTTGATTTTACATCTCTGATTTGCATTGCCTGATATTTCGTCGCTTGGAGAAAAAGGAATATTTGTAAGAAGTACGGCTTGTTATTATCTAGAGCGGGGGTTTCCAACCTTTCTTTCCCTGAGAGCTACTTTTACAAAATGAAAATGGCCGAGAGCTACTCATGTTTTCTAGCGTTTATTCTCATAGCTTATTTCAACCCAAACAAACCGAATAAGCTTGTCTTGCTTGAACATTTACAAAATGTTGGTGTCCACAACTCACATTTTGCATTAAAACATCACAAAAAATATTTAGTTCACCTGCAAGTGCATTTTGTATGTCTGTATGCATTATCTAATGTATCTCACACTATTGAATTAAAACATGAATGCTGTCAAAACAAAACAATGCAATTCCAAATCCACAGATCTGACTTATTCATTTGTCATTTTGTCACATGTCACTGTGTCACTTTATTTGCAGGTCCAGTTGCATGAGTGATGTGTTTTTTAGTTAGTCAGATGACTGGCACTGAGGTGTACGGTGGAGTGTTGCCACTTCGGTTCACTCCATGGAGTCATTTAAATGTTCGTCTGTCAGTCATATTCTGAACTTTGATTTCATGACATTCATGTCAGACTCACAGAGGTATGGAGACCCAAACAAAGCAAGACATTTTCAGAATCTTATAGTTATCTGGCTCTACTAAGCTCCAGAAATGTTGAAAATGCTGTTGAGACTTTAACTGCACATTATTTTGAAGGTTTACTAATATATAATATATAAAATCCAATGTCTGTCTGTCTGCTTTTCACGAGAGAACTACTTCATGGATTTAGATCGGGGTTTTTTCTATGATTTGGTTGAACATTTCGGTTGATTTTGCGACTTCT
>JANRMT010062856.1:4490131-4504981 GCA_026402145.1 Polypterus bichir lapradei
ATTTATTTGCACGAATCCGAGATCCACGCAACCCGTGGGGGACCGGGTTTGGGTTGGGGGGCCTTCCTCACTCACTCGCCAACTTCGGGTCATGTTCTTTAACTCCGCTTAGCTAGCGAACGAGAGAACAATTGAATTCAACTTTGTTTGATATTTAAAATAAATGTTACTTAGGTCTTGATGAGTTTGAAAAGATAGACTGCAATTCAGATTGTGGATCGTGATATGATTTTGTGGAAAGATCGCCCACCCAAATCTGGCCAATCAAGTTTTCACATTTATGTAGGATTCATTAACCCTTTAGCGAGCTACTTGGAAAAAGGTTACGAGCTGCCGGTAGCTTGCGAGTGACGTTTTGGAGACCCCTGGTCTACTAACTTCATAGGAAGAGTCACCAGAGACATGAATGTCACTGCCCAGGTAAGCATTCCTCTCATCAAGGTCGACACTCTCTCCGCAGACAGATGCAGTGCTGATGGCCATGCCCAAGAGGTCATTAAAGGCCTGGATTTTAACTAAGGTAAAGGCTTTTCTTTCTCTTAGTGATCTTGAAAAGGCCATCCATGCTTTTATAACATCACGTTTTGGACTATTGTAATTCTTTGCATGTAGGTGTTGATCAGGCCTTGTTTTGACGCCTACAGCTAGTCCAGAATGCTGCTGCTCACTTATTGATTGGCTCTCATAAATGTGACTATATTTCATCAATACTGGCCTCTCTCCATTGGCTTTCAGAATTGATTTTAAAATTCTCTTACTTGTTTTTAAATGATTGAATGGAATAGCCCCATCGTACCTCTTGGAACTTCTTTGCTTGTACAAAGTGAAAGCCAAACGTTTTTTAGACAACTGCTATAAAACACAGATAACTTCTTATATGGGCATTATTTATGTTAATTCTTCAAAACACATTCCTCCTTAATCAATGCACTTGTTTGCATGTTCCTTCAACTGCCTCATGCTTTCCAGGAAATCAGTTTTTGAAATGTTGTTAAACTCCCTTGTCATTGCACACTGAATTTCTTCTACTGCTTAAAAATGCCACCCTTGTAAAGGGGATTTTAACTTGGGGAAGAGAAAATAGTTGGTAGGTGCAAGATCTGGCAAGTAAGGTGTGGTGTTGAAGAACAGCAACGTTCCTGTTTGCCAGAAACTTGCTTACAATTGTTGCGTTATGAGATGCCGCATCATCGTGAAGCAGGAACCACTCACTGGATTGGAATTTGGCCGTTCTAACTTGTCGAATTCTCTTCAGTAGCCGATCCAAAACACCCACGTAGGATTCTACGTTTACTTTCTGCCATTCAGGAACAAAATCTCGATGAATTACATGTTACAGTACATGAAGCATAGCACTTCATAGTTACGGTGCCGGCCACTGGATATGGCGCCCAGTACTCTTTTAGAGCAACTCGTCTAAAAACGTTTGGGTCGCACCAACAAGAACACTGTGGTCTACTAGCCAGTTGCTTTTAGTTATGCCAAGGAAGCATGGCTTATCTTATATCACAGGAGGCTGGGGGTGGTACCCAGCCGGGACACCCAGGAGGATCGGAGGAGGGCTTATGCCACCCCCAGACCATGTGGGGGTGACCGCCCTGGTGGCGTTGGGGACCACGGGAACTGAGCTTGGAAGCCAGGGGGCGCCCCAATGCCTGAGGCACCCTGGCCCTCAGAACTTCCGCCACACCCGGAAGTGCTGGGAGGAAGAAGACCAGGGACACCCGGAGTGCTTCCGTGTGCGCAGCCGCTACTTCCGCCACACTGGGGAGTGTTGATTATCGGGAGGCACCTGGAGCACGTCTGGGTGGGGATAAAGGGGGCCACCTCCCTCCATTCGTTGGACAGAGCTCGGAGGAGAGGAGTGGAGGGGAACCAGAAGAGAGAAGAGGCATTGTGAGGCCTGGACTTGGGGGTGATTGGTACTGTGGCACTGGGTTGTGTGTGTCACTGTCTTGTAAATAAACGTGTTGTGGTGCATATAACGATATCTACCTGTCTGTGTCCGGGCTGCTTCCCACACTTATTATTTACGTATGCCCCAACGTTGGCTGTTCTTAAGTCATCATTAAAGTAGTATCTCTTCTCGTTGGCATTTGACCCTGCCAGAGGTTGACATTATGTTTGTATATGTTGGCTCATGTACATTCATGATTATAAATATAAATGCATGGGTGCGGGTGTTTTGAGTTTATCTTTTATGTAATGATGGGTTTTATTGGCAGTTTTGTGATATAATTGTAACTTAAGCTTCTTTTACTCTGTCTTGCACACCATTTTGGTTCAGTTTTGGCTGATGTAAATGTGCTTTATAAATAAAGTTTACCTTGCCTGGTCTAGAGCTGAGCCGAAAGGCAAAGCTCTCATTTTACCGGTCAATCTACGTTCCTGCCCTCACCTATGGTCACAAGTTTTGGATTGTGATTGAAAGAATTAGATTGTGGATACAAGCAGCAGAAATGAACTTCCTGCCCGAGGTCAGCCTTAGAGATAGTGTGAGGAGTGCAGACATTCAGGAATAGCTGCTCCTCCACATTGAAAGGAGCCTGTTGACGCGGTTCGGTCATCTGATTAGGCTGCCTCCCTGGGGAGATGTTTTGCGTATGTCCTACCAGGAAAAGACCTCGGGGAAGAGCCTGGATACACTGAAGAGATTATATCTCTTGGCTGGCAGAAGAGTTGGAGGAGGTGGCCATTTGTTCAGTTTGGGTCCAGCTCCAAAAATGGAGGCTAGGTTAGCCAAAACAGAGCAACAAGTTTCACATATCCAGAAATCCAATGAATGAATGAAGCGTGAGTAAAGTCACCAACTCGATAGTACATTTGGAAATGAGTCGTCAGGAAATGTGGAAGACCCTCTGGAATTGTGAGGCGGAGGGCCATTCCTGGTGGTAATTGACTGGGATTCCACCCACAAAACACATCGCACATAACACAGGCAGGTTATAGATGAGATCAACAGTAAAGAATAACGCACATAATCAACCAAAGCAACACTAACATACAGTAAATACATGAAAGGACATGAAGGGACCCTGGCTGAGACATGTCACTTTCATTGTAATGGAGACGGCCAATGGCTGTGCACGGTGCAATAGTATGGTAGCTTAGTCATTAGAAGGCCTTCCTGCCTTAGAGAGTCAGGTTTTGGTCTTGTGTATGCGGTGACAAATGCAACAGGTTCCAACAGAAAAATAAAAAATGGCAAGTTGGCTGAGCTTTCCACTTTTTTTGTGAATTACACGTCGTTTTCCTTTCTTGTTCAGACAGGTTCTTGCGATAACCGCTGAGAAAATGTCGCTTTCATTCTCTCACATTTGTCAAGTGGTTTCTCCCCCGGCCATCCAACATGAGTCAGAGTGACGGATTTAAGTCAAGTCAGCTGAGTGTGAGTCCTTGTTAACACTTTTTCAGATGTGGTTTTGAAGCAGAGAATGTGGCTTTGTCAGGAGTATTTGGAAGATACATTTACAGATCTAATATGAGGCAGTTGCACCCTTGGGGTGGACATATTTGGGACCAAGGAGCTAAGCACTCACCTTACTACAATAGTGGTGTAATGGGCGTCATAAATGTGTGTTTGGCTGGGTTACCTGGCTGAAAATAAAGTGTAAGGAGAATAAAATCATTATTATTGTTAATTGTTATTGCTACAAAAAGACTTCATGCAATAACAACAACAACAACAACAACATTTATTTATATAGCACATTTTCATACAAAAAAATGTAGCTCAAAGTGCTTTACAAAATGAAGAACAGAAAAATAGAAGACACAATAAAAAATAAACATAAGTCAAACATTAATTAACATAGAATAAGTAAGGTCCGATGGCCAGGGTGGACAGAAAAAAAAAAAAAAAACTCCAGAGGCTGGAGAAAAAAAAACAAAATCTGTAGGGATTCCAGACCAAGAGACCGCCCAGTCCCCTCTGGGCAATCTACCTAACATAAATCAAACAGTCCTCTTTGTATTTAGGGTTCTCATGGAAGGACTCGATGATGATGGTCACGTAGACTTCTGGCTTTGAGTCCATCAATGTTGGTGCATCATGAAGCTTTGGGTAGGTGGTGGTGGCGCAGGCCGCCACCACAAAGAAACCGGAAAAAGAAACAGAAGAGAGAGTAGGGGTCAGTACAGATTTTGGAGCCACCATGAATAGTTATTATGATGAATTGAACATACAGAGTATCAGGATTAAGTTAAAGTGAAGTTATAAAAAGGCCATGTTAAAGTAATGTGTTTTCAGCAGTGTTTTAAAATGCTCCACTGTATTAGCCTGGCGAATTCCTATTGGCAGGCTATTCCAGATTTTAGGTGCATAACAGCAGAAGGCCGCCCGCCTCACCACTTCTTTTAAGTTTAGCTTTTGGAATTATAAGGAGACACTCATTTGAGGATCTAAGGTTACGATCTGGAATATAACGTGTCAGACATTCCGATATATAAGACGGAGCGAGATTATTTAAGGCTTTATAAACCATAAGCAATATTTTAAAGTCAATCCTGAATGACACAGGTAACCAGTGTAGTGACATCAAAACTGGAGAAATGTGTTCGGATTTTCTTTTCCTAGTTAGGATTCTAGCAGCTGCATTCTGCACTCGTTGCAAGTGATTTATGTCTTTCTTGGGTAGTCCTGAGAGGAGTGCGTTACAGTAATCTAGTCGACTGAAAACAAAAGCGTGAATTAATTTCTCAGCATCTTTCAATGATATAAGAGGTCTAACTTTTGCTATGTTTCTTAAGTGAAAAAATGCTGTCCTAGTGGTCTGATGAATATGCGATTTAAAATTCAGATTACAGTCAACAGTTACCCCTAAGTTTTTTACTTCCGTCTTAACTTTTAATCCTAATGCATCAAGTTTATTTCTGATAACCTCATTGAATCCATTATTGCCAATTACTAAAATTTCAGTTTTCTCTTTATTTAGTTTGTGCAAATTACTATTCATCCATTCAGAAATACCAGTAAGACATTGTGTTAGTGAATCGAGAGAGTCGGAGTCATCAGGTGCTATTGATAAGTACAGCTGTGTGTCTTCAGCATAGCTGTGGTAGCTCACGTTGTGCCCTGAGATAATTTGACCTAACGGAAGCATGTAGATTGAGAAGAGCAGCTGACCCAGGATAGAGCCTTGTGGAACACCATATTGGATATCATGTGTCTTTGAGATGTGATTACCACAACTCACAAAGAATCTTCTCCCTTCCAGGTAGGATTCAAACCAATTTAAGACACTGCCAGAGAGGCCCACCCATTGACTAAGGCGATTTCTAAGAATATTATGATCAATGGTGTCAAATGCGGCACTCAGATCTAAGAGGATGAGCACAGATAAATGGCCTCTGTCTGCATTTACCCGCAAGTCATTTACTACTTTACCGAGTGCAGTTTCTGTGCTGTGATTTGTTCTGAAACCTGACTGAAATTTATCAAGAATAGCATGTTTATTGAGGTGGTCATTTAACTGCATAATGACTGCCTTCTCTAGAATTACAGTACAGTAGGAGTAAAGGAGAGGGCCTTGCTATGCCTCTTATCACCAAATGGTGTAATATTGGATAGTGTGGTACAAGTTCACACCTCACAAGAACTCGCTCAAACTTCAGATCACACAGATTACAATGAATAAATTCACATTCATAGTTCACCATTTTAATTTTGTGTTCACTTCATTTTGTATTTTTTAAGGAGTGAGAATAAATGACTCATGAGTTTACTTTTTTCAGTTGTGCATGCCTTATATTAGACTTATACAGTGTTCTTGAATAAAATACAATAATTATGAAGACTTTTATATTTACAGTTGTGCTTGAAAGTTTGTGAACCGTTTAGAATTTTCTATATTTCTGCATAAATATGACCTAAAACATCATCAGATTTTCACTCGACTGCTAAAAGTAGATAAAGAGAAACCAGTTAAACAAATGAGACAAAAATATTATACTTGCACTTTACACACTTTATTGAGTTATACCCAGCAATAAACACTGTAATTGATAGCCCGACCACAGACAGACACGACACCAAAACGTCCACAACACACTTGTTAATTTACAATATTTTCAGGGGTATGCGCAATCCTTGGTCCTTCGGCCGCCTCCACTCCTCTCTTGCAAGCTCTGTCCACTTCCACCTGACTCCGGCTCTTCGAATGGAGTGAGGCGGCGCCTTTTATCCTGCCCTGGATGTCCTCCAGGTGCATGATGGTGACCCTCCGGCAGCACTCCCCAGTGCGGCGGAAGTGCTACCCTTGCACCCGGAAGCTCTCCGGGCATACACCATCCCTGGTCCGTCAGTACTTCCCGGTGTACCAGAAGCTCTGTCCTCCAGGGTTCAAGGACCATCCAGGTGCCCAGGAAAGAATAGTGCCACTCTCGTGGTCCGTCCTTCCTTCAGGCGTCCCGACGGGGCAGGGTTCCTGGCCATCTATCACAACACATATAACCATATATGCTAATATTCTCCCGGTCAAAAAAGAAATTAAATAGATACAAATATACTTATAAATTTGCGTCACATATTGCATGTCCACCTGGGAAAAATATAAACTGGCCTCGCAAAGTACAATGTTTTCCTAAAAGCGAAAGTGGAGCTTAACCGTGTGCTCGTGTCGGCAGGGGTGCAGCGTAAGCCTAATCAGGCAACAACAAAGAGTACCTGTTTGATTGTACGCTATTTTTTCTCAATACAAATTAATTCGTACAAAATAAATATGCGTAAAAATCCACTTTTTGTGCTTATCCGAATACCGTATTCGGATTCAGCTCCACCCCAAAATAAGGCAAAACGTTTAATCTGGACCTAAACCAGATCCATAATGTCACATAAAACTGAACTAGCTCACGTTCAAGTTCTTCACTTGTAAATACATTATGTTAAGTTCACTGTTCTTAGAAAATTGAGCTTGTTCAATGAACACACTCTTTTGCTCTAGTTCATGCACAACACTGATATTGGACATATTAGAAAATGTAATTTGGGCATTGAGCTCTTTATTGTCAGTATGTGTCCTTGTTATCTGAATTTTCCCTCACCATTCTGATCGCGATTTACATTTCAAACTTGGCAGCACGAGCTGTAGACTGCGACATCATACTATAACCCCAACAACAATTTATTTTTTGTGCAGCCGCAGAGTGCTGTGAACAATTCTCAGTTAAAGTAAAAGTATAGATCATACTAATGACTAAATAGAGAACTAGTACACAATAAAATACAGATTTGTTAGAACGCACAGATAACAAGGTAGAAACGAATTAAACATAAATGGAAATCAACAATATCTGTCCATTAATTAATTGATGAATTATGGCCAGCAATGGAGGAGGTTAAAATTGTAAAAGAGAAACTCAAAAATAAACTCAAAGTCCTGGGGACTTCAGTTAACCGGCCGCCAACACGCTCCTGGGATTTATATAGTGGAGTCTGTGCTGAACTCATCATCCAATCTGATGAGAGAATCCTACCATTTATCTGAGATGAGTTTTCCTAGCAGCCTGGATGGTAGATCAGTGGCACCAAGCGGCACAACCAGATACCGAGAAGAGAAACAGAATGGAAAAGGGTTAGTAATGGCTTAAACATATTATATTACTAACATTTCAATACAAATGACTAACAAGCAGAGCTGCAATAAGAACAGCAGCTCTAGTCAGGGTATGCCAGACGAAAGTTGTGAGTCTTTCCCTGGATTTAAAAGCAGAGACCGAAGGGGCATCTTTTATAGTAGCAGGCAGATCATTCCACAGCTTCAGGGCTCTGTAACTAAAACTTTGACCTCCCACTGTTATTTTATTATTTCTTGGAACCACTAGCAGGCTGAAATCTGTGAGATCTCAAAGTGCTCTTTTGGCTTAATTGGGTGCCAACCCAAGGATGTGAGAACGGAAGTTGTGTGTTCCTATTTTCTAGTTCTTGTAATGCAACAACATTTTGAATTAATGAACGCTGCATAAAGAGCATATTAGAACTGCTAGTGAATAATGCATTGCATCAGTCAATCCTACTAGAAATAAATGCTCAGTATCCTGCATATTAAAAAAAAATCATTCCAATCTTCCAACATTTTTAAGATGTAAAAAACTAAAGAACATAAGAATTTAAAAAGTTTGACAAATGAAAGGGCACCATTCAGAACATCAAGCTTGCTTGTTTAGTTAAAAGCTAAGCTATCCTAATATCTCATCAAGATTCTTCTTAAAGGTTCTCAAGGTTTCTGCTTCAACTCCATGTCTCTGTAATTTGTTTCAGATTCCCACAACTCTTTGTGGAAAGAAGTGCTTTTTGGCTTCAGTCCTAAATGCTCTTCAACCTTAATTTCCACTGATGTCCTTGAGTACGTGATTCACCATTAAGCTGAAAGAATGTTGCTGGATCTACTTGATCAATGCCTTTGGGGATTTTGAAGACCTGGATTAGGTCCTCACATGGTTTCCTGTGCTTGAGACTAAACAGGTTTAGTTCTCGGAGTCTGTCACAGGAGGCCATGTCTTCAAGCTCTGAGATGCACTTGGTTGCTCTCCTCTGCACAGCTTCAAGTGCTGCTACATTACTCTTGTAGTGTGTTGACCAGAACTGCATACAATACTCCAGATGAGGTCCCACTAGTGCATTATAGAGTTTGAGTGTTACGTCACTTGACTTAAATTCAACAGCTTTTATCGTATAACCTAACATTTTATTCACCTTTTTAATTGCTACTGTGCCTTGCTTAGATGATGAAAATGTTGTGTCAGCATAAACCTCTAAATCCTTTTCAGAGGTTGCTTCCTGTAGCTCAGTATCTCCCATCTTGCATTGATCATTGATGTTGTACCTTTGTCCAAGTGTAGCACTTTTCTACATTAAACTCCATTTTTCAAGTATTTATCAAGTTCTGAAGCTTGTCTAGATCGTTTCAAATTCTTTTTGTCTGCCATCAATCCTGTTTTAGTATCATCTGTGGATTTCACAAGTTTACTAACTATACCAGAATCAACGTAATTCATTTAAACCAGAAAAAGTAAGAGTTTGAGGACAGACCCTGAGGGACTCCACTGATGGCCTCACTCCATTCTCCTCTTATCTGTTCTCTTTTTCTCCTCCCGGTTAACCATTCAGTTCTGAAGGCTACCTCTGATGCCTACAGCATCTCATTTTAGAATTAGTCTTGGTTGTTGAACGACTGAGTGAAGGGCTTTTTGAAAGTCCACGTAAATTATGTTGTATGCTTTGTTTTTGTCAACTGTTCTGGTTGCTCCATCAAAAAAAATCCAAAAGACTGGTTTGGCAGGACCATAAACCTCTGCTGGTTGCTATTTTGAAGATATTATTTTTGTGTAGGTGTTCAAATTTATTTCTTACCAGTAACGGCGCACTGCATGATAATGTGCAGTGAATACACTTGACTTGAGCATTCCTAGTTTTCATCCTCTTCCTCTGTACGTTTAACATGCGTTTGCTCAGAGGTTGATGCGCTTGTTGCTTCCTGAGCAGCTCTTCTTTTCTCCACCCTAGCAGCCCGCTTCTTCTCTTCTTTCTTTGGTATCTTTTCGTGTTAAAACTGATTAATTCTGTGTTTGTGTTGCAATTACTTAGTACGTTTTCTTACATTTTTTCACTTAAGCTGGCACTTAAGTCTTCAATCTGCCTCAAGAATGATTTAAGATATGAAGACGTAGGGGAATTGACGGCGAAGGTGGTAGGGAAGGAGAACAATGCCCGTACACATGTGCCACACGACTGCCCTGCTGCCCGCTGCCGAGAGTTAATTCTACAATAAAATTAATAAAAATAAAAAGAGGAATAACTGTGGAGGTCAATCATCACCCCAAAAGCGGATAGTAGACGTCACGTAGTATATGTGTACTAAATTTCAGGTCAATAGGTCAAACGGTTTGTGAGCTACAGGTGATTTAAAATCCTGGACAGACAAACGAACGGCCATGGTGGCATATTATATATAAAGATTATAGTTTCCATAATTTTGTATGGCACAGAAATTAGACTAATTGCTAAGTAATTACTAGGATCCATTTTTTCTCCTTTCTTGAAGATTGGAGTCACATTTGAAACCTTCCAGTTCACAGGAGTTTCTCTTTTATGAAGTGACTGCTGAAATATGCCTAGTAAGTGTTTATAGATGACGGCTTTCATTTCATTCAATGCAATTGGTAAAATCCCATCAGCTCCAGGGGTCTTTTTTGTCTCCAGTGTATTGAGGGCTTACAGAACACCTGACTCTTCTATTTTAACCCTTAAACCGCCAGAACCAGCTGAAGTCGCTTCCCAGTGCAATTTGCCAGCACGCCGGAGTCAGTGCCGTACATTTGCTGAGTAGCCATCTCATGACCACTGTCGCCCCCTGCAGCACTGTCCCTGGCATTCAGCTGCTTCACTAGCCTGCAAGCATCAGTGCTGGCCTTTGTGTGCTTGCATGCAGCCAGTTCAAGCGTAGTTATCTCTGTGATTTACTGAATTTCATCAATGTCGTCAGTTGCACCTTGCACATTTTAAATAGTTTTTACAGTTCATTGGCAGTGTGTAAAATGATCAGTGTTGCAGTAATTGTGATGCTCTTTGCATGAAAATGTTACTTTTTCTTTGTGAATTGTGACATTTCACGACTTAAAACAAATGCAGCAAAAAAGTATTTGGCATCCAGGGGTGCATTAACCCCCAAGTATGTGGCAGTTTGTTTTTTTTTGCATAAAAAGTATAAAGAGAATTTAGTTTAAAGAATATTGTAAAAAACGTTACTGACAAGCTATGAGGTGAGAATCAGGGAACACCTCTTTAAAACTCCAAATATGATTACTTTGTTGGGAAACAGACATGGCATTCAAAGTAGGCTCTCATCCAATTGTTGAAGGTTGGCTTTGGTTTAATATTTTGTGGGAAAAGAATTGATAGGAATTCTTGAAGGAAGAAATCGGAGGCAGAAATACGTTTAGGGATGGCCACCCCGTATACTGAAAAAAGTCAGCAAATAAAGAAAACACCTCTTTACATGCAGAGTTCAAGATGGAACTTACTAACAATGGAGTTCTGTCATAGATATACTGAAGAAGCAGGAAGAGGTGGAATCAGGAAATGATGTCTGTAGAAGGTGGGTTCTAGAGACTGGATAGGACGTCATTAGAGGTGATGTCATCAGAGGGTGGATCAGAGGTGGTGCTACTGGGAGGTACAGTCTTCACTTGGTCTGCAGAGGGACAAAAGGAGAGAGCATTAGATGACAGCGCCAACCCCTGGTCAGGCTGAGAAATGACACTATCTGAGCCTATAAGCCATCTCCCATACATAAATGTGTGACACGTTATTCTGCATAACAAATTGACTTAAACAGAGGATGGTTAGTTTTGCAAACAAATAATAATGGAGTTCAAGAATTTCTCTGGTGTTTTAGTCTGAAATATTGGCACAGGGCAATAAAAATGAAAGGATGATGTTGGTTATACATTGCGAGTGTGACTCTACCAACCATATTAAGACTAATAATAAAAATCACACAAAGAAAAGGAAAGTTGTTTATAAAAAAGTTATCTTTCAGACTTCCATACCTTGTTTTATTTCTCGCTATATGCAGTATAGTCTTACTTTCAAATGTTTATGTTTAAAATACGGTCAGTATTAGATATTTCCCCTACTGACATTGTTAGATGGCTGACTGCTGGGCTGGGCCAGTTTGTTTCCCTTCTCGGTTGATGACTTTCAGGTTATATGTTTATTTTTTCTCTTTTGATACATTTTTATAATGCTGCATTGGTTATCTCCGGCCATTCATCTGTCCATATTCTGCCATATATTGATTGTGGAGGGCAGCAGTCTAAGTAATTATGGCCAGACATCACTTTTTTCCCATGCAACCTGCTGCAGTTCACCTGACGGGACATTCCCAGGCCATCCGAGAGAAAGAATCTCTCCAGCAGGTCCTGAGTTTCCCCTCAAGTTGGACATGCTTGAAACACTTCAACCAGGGAGCAGTCCAGGAGGTATCTAGTCAGATTTCTGAACCACCTCAGTTGGCTCTTTTTGATGTGGAGGAGCAGCAGCTCTACTTTAAGCTCCTCCCGAATGTTTGCCCTTTTCACCCTGTCCCTAACCCTGAGCTCTGTGAAGGAAACTAATTTCTACCGCTAGTATCAGGAATTTAGTTCTTTTGGTTACTACTGTGGAATTCTTAGTTAATAATCTTGTACAATTTATTACAACCATATATAGATAGAGCCATAATAGAATGAAGAATTGAAGGTAACTTCAGAGTTAACTAAATATAGCTTAAGGCATCAGCCCCTGAGATCTGCCTCATCTTAGAGAAACCACCAACTTGACTTTTCAAGGTTAGATTGAGGTAAATGAGTGACAAACACCCCTCCTATGGTGCAGTGATAAGATCAATAGAACACTCCGCAAACACCCCTCCTAAAGAAACAGCATTCAGAATAACGAGAGGGTCAACAGGAGTCTGAAATTATTGGGGGTGTTAGATGACTGGAGGAAGTGATAAAGTTCTGCATATTAAGTGTCAGATGATGTGATGTCTTAGAAGAAGTAATAATTAGAAAAAAATATCAAAGACAATGAATTGTCTGATTGACTGCTCACTCCATAGACTGAAACATTTGTTCATAACTCTGTGCAAACAAGGAAAAGTTCTACATTTTCATCTGGGCTCCATGACTGCCTTTCATTGAAGATGCAGTAAAGTTTTTTCCATGACACTACCCACAGGCAGGAATGTAGACTGACCAGGAAATCGAGGGTTTCGGTTTTCAGCTTAGCTTTCTCGTCACCACAACCTGACCGATACAACATAATTATATCTATTTAATTTAGTTTTTGTGGTGGCAATTTTCCTTACTTTCTTTTTTATGTTGCGTGCCATTTTTCATTTTTTTCTTATGGCCACGGCTGTTTTTTTATTTTTATTTGTACTGTTTCCATGGTCCATTTGCTTGTAGCACACGATTAACATTATGACGTTAAGATTACTGACCATATTTAAGATGGTAGTATGCAGCAGCCAGCATCTGGCGACTACTGTGATTATTTGTGTTAGGTATTATTTTATTTTGTAGAAGGGATCCTGAAAGGTACTTTAACCGGTAAGGTTAATTTTATATTGATGGACAAGTTAATAATGTACATGACCAACTGGTCAACCTTGACCTACATGTACACTCCACAGTACTTACCTCTTCGACATCCACTCAGCATTCATTCTCATCACAGACAGCAATAGCTGAGGCTGGCAACATCAGCTTTAATACCTCAGCCCAAGTCACATTTACAGACTTACCGATAATCAATGCAAACGATACTCACCCCTTTATCTGACAGCGAATAGCATGCTGCCTGAGAGTTGATTAGCAGCTAAAGCAAGTTCTGCAGCAGTCTCTGTTTTTTATTTATTTTTCTATTCTGTTATGTAACATCATTCTATCTATCTATCTATCTATCTATGGTTTATAGTGCTTTTCATTATCTATTTATCTATCTATCTATCTATTATAATTCTTTATCCGGTGCTATGTGCAGAATTATTTTTATTTTAATCCTCAGTGACATGTTCCCAAAACAACCCATACTTTCTAGGTGCATCTTGTTGCCTTTATTCATCGCAAATTGCAGCCCTCTTGTGGATGACAGCTGACAATGCGCTTTGGCACAGCATCTAGGTGTTGTCATTTTGTATATATATACAATATATATAGAATATACTTTGTAGTGGGGGTGGTCAGATGGGGTTTAGATCTCTTTATAGTTCTCACTGACAACATTAACAATTTTTTAGACAAAACTCTGAGATCACAACTCCAAAAATGACATTTCCTATTCTGGACAAAGATAACAACAACAATAACAACAACATTTATTTCTATAGCACATTTTCATACAAATAATGTAGCTCAAAGTGCTTTACAAGATGAAGAAAGAGAAAAAAGACAAAATAAATAATTAAAATTAGGGAACACTAATTAAAATAGAGTAAAGTAAGGTTCGATGGTCAGGGAGAACAGGAAAAAAAAAAGAAACTCCAGACGGCTTGAGAAAAAAATAAAATCTGCAGGGGTAATGAGGCCACAAGAAAGCATTCTACCTAACATCAATGACCTCAATCAGTCCTCATGGTATTCAGGGTTCTCACAGAAGAATTTGATGATGATGGTCATGAGGACTTCTGTCCTCTAATCCATCAATGTAAGGACATCACGGTGCTTTGATCAGGTGATGGTGGTGCAGATCGCTGCCACAGAAAACCGGAAAAAGAACAAAAGAGAGAGTAGGGGTTAGTATGGAATTTGCAGCCACCATGAATAGTAATGATCTATACTAATAAACGGCAAAGCCCTCACTCACTCACTCACTCACTGACTGACTGACTGACTGACTGACTGACTGATCACTAATTCTCCAACTTCCCGTGTAGGTAGAAGGCTGAAATTTGGCAGGCTCATTCCTTACAGCTTCCTTACAAAAGTTGGGCAGGTTTCATTTCGAAATTCTACGCGTAATGGTCATAACTGGAAGTTGTTTTTCTCCATTTACTGTAATGGAGTTCAGCTGGAGGGGCGGAGTTTCGTATGACATCATCACGCGTCTCACGTAATCACGCATTACGTAGAAAGCCAGGAAGAGCTACAAAACGCGCTTTAGAAAACATGCATTATATAATTAAGAAGGCAGCGAAACAATTAGAAGCGAGCGAGTGACATATAAAACCATATTCAGCAGCTCACGTGAACTGACGCAGTGCGCAGACAAAAAGTAACAGTTCCAAAGAGTGCTGAACAAAAACCGAATTACACTGCTACGCTCAAATAGATAAACCACACGCAGTGGCGCGATAGTAAAGCATTCGC
>JANRMT010062856.1:4589899-4607756 GCA_026402145.1 Polypterus bichir lapradei
AAATCTTCGACACCTGTTTAATGTAATATACTCACCAGTAAAGTCAAACACCCCAGAAATATTATTATCATTGGATGCAGAAAAAGCATTTGACATGATTGAATGGAAATACCTCTTCACTACATTAGAGAAATTTGGGTTTGGCCTGAACATTTGTGCATGGATCAAACTACTGTATACCAATCCAGAAGCTTCAGTCTGTATTAACATTTGCTCAGACTACTTTAAAGTAGAACAAGGTACCAGACAAGGATGCCCCTTGTCACCACTGCTATTTGCAATCGCCATTGAACCACTGGCGGTTCACTGTCAAAACGCTTATCAGATAAAGGGGATTATCAGAGAGGGACTGGAAAAGAAAATTTCTCTATATACAGATGATATGGTACTGTATATATCAGACCCACAAAATTCTGTGCCTGCAGTCTTAACAGCACTCACAGAATTTCAAAAGATCTCTGGTCTCAGAATTAATTTGAATAAAAGTGTACTCTTTCCAGTGAATTCTCAAGCATATAATATTAGATTAGACACCCTACCTTTTATCATCGCAGATCAGTTTAAATACCTAGAGGTTAACATCACAAGTAAACACAAAGCTCTTTATCAACAAAATTTTGCCATCTGTATGGAAAAAATTAAGTAAGACTTGCATAGATGGTCAACCCTTCATCTCACTCTAGCTGGAAGAATTAACGTTGTTAAGATGAGTATTCTTCCTAAGCTTCTTTTTTATTTCAAAAAATTCCAGTATACATTAATAAATCATTGTTTAAGCAATTAGATTTAACAATAACCTCATTTATTTGGAACTCAAAACATCCACGTATTCAAAGAGCGACCCTACAATCCTATTTTTTTTTTTTTTTGTAAAAATATATTTATTTGTATGGAATGATTACAATAAAATTAATAAAATAAAATAAAAATAAATAATGAACGTTCTCCAATAACAACCCCTCATTCTGTTTGCAGATTTTAAGCAACAATGAAATCAACTCCATGTTTGAGACTCTTTGGCGTTACCGAGCCCACACAATCTGGCTATGTAATAATACATCGGAGGAGTGGCTGACCGTGTTCAATAAAACAGAGACACGGCTTCTGATTAAAGACGTCCCCAACCTGCTGCATGATCTGGAGGCACGATTCACAGTCATGGTAACTCATCTTTTATCTATTATTTGCTACATTTCATAAGATTTTGAAATATACTTTTATATAATTAAAATGGCCCTGTGGGCACATTGGCACAGTGGTAGCGCTGCTGCTTCACATAAGAGAGACATATGCATTGCATTGGTCATTCCAACAGCGCTTATGCGCAGACTTTCAGAGCCTGAAAACAAAGACATCAAAAGTTCAGGAGGATGAAAAACAGCCCTTATGACCGAGCCTTTAGAAAAAGAAGACAAGTTGAAGAAGAAAAAGAGCACAAAGTGTAGATATATGCCAGCCATGTTCAAGAAGTTAAAATGGACATCCTAACAGCTTTTACACAAGACCAGTTTGTTGTTGAATTCCAAAGTCCCCATCTCTGACTACGTTTTCACTTCCTTTTTATTTGAGGCCCGGAGGTCTGCTTATTAAACTAATAATAACAATAATAATAGCAACTCTTCCTACTGCATTAGTATTATTGGGTGGCCCAGTGGTAGAGAGGTTAGCGTTGCTGTTTCACTGATCCAGTTTCCTGGGCTCCAATCCCCTGCTGGGTTGTTGTGTGTGAAGTTTTGTCTGTATAGTTGTTTTTGTTTCTTTATGTATCCTGGTTCTCCACTTGCATCTCTAAAGATGTGCTGTTTTGGTTTATGAATACCTCAGAAAAGTCCACAGAGTGAGGGTGTTGTGTATGGGTGGGCAGTGCAGTGCACCAGCCACCCATCTGGGGCTGTTTCTTGCCTTGCTCCCAGTGCTGTCTGGGGCAGGCTTCAGTCCCCTTGTCACCCAGTTTTGGACTGAGCAGATTTAGGAATTTTATAATAATAAAAACAATAAGAAATTATTAATTACTAGCTGTACTCAGTGGCTGTGCCCACATAGAAATGAAACAGGGCAAACTTTAAAAATCAATAGACGTTGGCACTGTATCTGATCGTGTTCAGCTCTGCATGGGGAGCAAATCATATGGCCGTGATATCTCTGGCAATCAGCAGCTACCCTCTAAAACACACGTAGCTCTGATCTTTCTCTCAAAAACGTCATATGTTACTCCTTAACAATCTGTAGATGTTAATGTCTGTTGAACAATCAGGTATTGTTAACTAAGCGGAGGCGAGGTGCACTCCAACACATGGCGAGACGTAGACCAACTGAGGCTGGCGAATGAATGAGGAAGGCCCTGCCCCCCTGCTCTCGGCCCACAGCCACTCTCTTGGATTTGCATAAATACATCGGTATCGCAAGCGAACTATGATACTTAGCGCGATGAGAGAAGTTGCAAAATCAACTGGAATGTTGAAGCAAATTATAGAAAACAACCAGATCTACATCCGTTTAGTAATTCTCTTGTGAAAAGCAGACAGACATACAGACAGAATGTGCTTAGACAACGAAATTTTTAAAACCGTTTCATAGCGAGCACCTATGGGCCAAGGGTAACCTACATTCCAAATTTCAGTCCCAAGTCCTTGTGGTTCGGGAAATTTCGTGATGGGTGAGTCAGTGGTATTTGGCTTTTATATATATAAATTAAATGTTCAATTAATTAAGAATTAAACTACTTACTTAATATTTAAACACAAAATATAATTTTAATATTTAAAGTAATTAATAATATTTATAATAATTAGTAATATTTAAAATAAAAATAATTAACTGAGCAGATTTAGGAATTTTATAATATAAATTATAATTATTAAATTAATAATGAATAAAAATTACATGAAATACTCAATTTTTAAATCTCTCTATTATAATAAAAAAATCTTGGGACGAGACAAATCCTACGATGAGACTTAACTTTTTGACGAGACTTTTTGGAAGGAAGTCCCACGAGACGGAGACTTTTACCATGAGATTCTTTCAAGTCATGCTCTGCTTAGAATAGAGTATCTACAAGCGTTAACACCATCTGGTTTTCCACTGGCAGAATTACTGTAGAAAGAAAGATGTATCGTAATGTTATGTATGACTGAAGGATTATGAAATGGAACAAGATTAGTTGTATTAAAAATTGGTTGAACAATTCTGACGTGTAAAATTTAAAACGTTTACAGTTTCTTGTTAGAATAGCTTTTGCTATGACAATTAACAAATCACAGGGACAAACTGAAAAAAGTCGGCTTATTTATTGGAGAGAAAGAAACGATATTCACTCACGGGCAGTTATACATTGCGTTATCACGATGTAACTCCCAACACGGAATCAAAATTCAATGCGATCTTGAAGAAAAGTTAATTCCAAATATTGTTTTAACTGAAGTTTTAAATTAAAAGTGAAAATAATGCATATGTAACAAATCCCATGGAAATAGCAATCTTTTTAAATTGTACATCCGGTTAACCAAACCGGGGGTAGGTGAGTGAAGTGAGCAGGAGGCTGAGCCCCCTAGTAATAATTTAATTTTAATATTTAAAACAATTAAATTCTTACATTATTATTTTATTTAACATTATTATTTTATTTTATATTATTATACAATATTATTTTTTTAACAAAAATATTTTAATTAAGCCAGTGCCATTTGGTCATGAATCCACTAGATGGCAGTCTTGCAATTGTTTCTGTGTTAGGAGTCAAGCCAGTACTTGAACATTTTTCATAACCCTCTATTATTTATTTATTCCTTTATGCTTTGAATAATTTTCATTCTAATACAGGTTTGAGGGGGCTTGGAGCCATGATTCTCAGGTAAACTAATAGAAGGAATTATTAGGGCTAAAATTGAGTTTTATTGAACAGTCTGCATGAGTTCAAATGAGGGAGGTCGTGTTTTACCAACATGCTGGAATTCTAGAAAGAGGAAATAAAAGTTATGATATTATATACCTTGCCTCTCAGAAAGCACTAAGGTGCCACATGAGAGGTTGGGCATCAAACTAAAAGAAGTGGGAGTTCAGGGTGATCTTTTTAGGTAGGTGCAAAATTGGCTCAGACACTGGAAGCAGAGGGTGATGGTGCGAGGAATCTCATCAGAATTGGAGACGTTAAGAGTGGTGACCATCAGGGGTCAGTGCTAGGGAACATAACTATTTATAATATATATAAATGATTTGGATAGGAATATAAATACCAAGCTGGTCAAGTTTGCAGATGATACCAAGATAGGTTATTTGGCAGATAATCGAGAATCTGCTGAATCATCACAGAGAGACTTGGACAGCAGATAGGCTTGGGCAGATTTGTGGCAAATGAAATTTAATGTACATAAATGTAAAGTAATACACGTAGGGAGTAAGGATGTGACATTTAAATGCTCAATGGGGGGTCTGAAACTTGAAAGTACACCTTATGAGAAGGATTTAGGAGTCTCAAATTTCCCTTATTACATAACCCACATTGTCAGTTATCCCGTTGTATGCCCAAAATGTATGCTTTTTGCTAGAATATTACTAAATATCTACTTCTCGGAATTATCAGCACACATCATAAATACGAAACCTAAAGAATCCTGAGAAAGACTCAATGAACTAAAGATAAGACTCTTGAGCAACATATGAAGGGGAGAGGCAGGTCTTCAATTCAAACAGTCAAATGGCCAGAACAACGATGAGTGCTGATTGGAGGGCTGTCATGTCACTTTCAATTAAGCTACTCAATGACTGGACAATAATGGAAAATGTCTACAAGGAATTCTTAGCAGTCCTAGCATTTGCCAAGGGAAGAAAATAGACGGAAGTTACGTTTTCTATGAAATTAAAAATTAGAAATATAATTTGTGAATGACGGGCTCAAGATCAGAAACATTGTTTCTAATTTCTTGTTTCTTTTGCACAACAAAATCGGCTTTTCTGTGTTTAATTTTTACTTCGATTGCCATTGCATTTGATTTTTCAAAAGTTTAACATCTGGAAAGTAGAGGTCTTTGGCTGGCCTCAGGGTGGGTCAAAGTTATATCATAATGTTTTAAATTATTTCTGCCTAATATTTTACAAACACCTCAGTGCCCTTAATTTATTGCAGTGTTATTTAAGCCATTTAAAGATTACGAAACTTGACAATAGAGAGTCTCTACCTAATTAATATAACTCTTTTATTTTTTTTAATGCAGAATCAAACATTGGAACAACAGTTAAATGAAAATATACTTGTTTCTCAAGGAGTGCACATTGCAGTCTTCAATGTCATTTTCACCTCCTGGGAGAGCTCTCTGACGGACTTGATCAACCTGACCGAGCAGATAAAATTGTTCTTCCAAAGCCAACAGTGCAATACAGGAGGTACATAAGGACATTGGGGACAAAGTGGAGTATGGAGGGTACACCTGGACCTTGAATTGATGAAAATGAAATCTGTCAGGATTAGAACTGTGCGACTGCAACTGTTAAGACAATAAGAATGGTCAAGATGGACGTGCCTCGCGCCCTCCACTCATGCAACACCCTTACAGTGGCCATCACTTTGAAGAACTCACTGAATTAATGAGGACACAAAGACAAAAAGGCCGTGACAAAAACAAACTTATGCGTGATGCATAACATGGTCACTTGGAGGTTTAAAATCAGCTGGCTTGAGAGTCGAGGGTCTGGACTTCACTTTTCAAATGAATGGACGTTTTCGAAAATTCATCTGAAGATGATAATGCACATTATTTTTAAACATATATTGCCATCTAGGGAAGAAACAATGTAATCATTCCTAAAGTCTTACAAAAGTTGGACCAAAATGGAACGGAAAAAAAAAAAAAAAGCAAATTAATGAAGAATGCAAAGGGATACAAGATGCAATAAGAAAAGAAACACTGCAGGGCTGAGCCAAATAACATTTTAAAGAGTTTTGCAAATCAGTTGAGAGTACTAATGTGAATCTTCAGTCAGGTGTGCAGCTGAATCCTAAGTTCCGCGCTTTTTGGTTGTTCGGGGGGTGACGGATTTTCAGGATTCTTAGTTGCAGGAGATCCCTGCAAAAGAACCAAATCATTGGGTGTGATTGCTGTGTGGCCATCGAAATGCTTTGTGTAACATACTTCCAATGAAAGAATATTTCTTTGTAAGAGTGTTGTAGCTCTACTAATACTACTACTAATAATAATAATAACAATAATAATAATAATAATAATAATAATAATAATAATAATAAAGTAATATAAAAGAAGTAACATGAAGTATTTGCTTATTGAAAAAAATATTTCAAACAAGGAAACATTGCAATTCCCAAATGCAGAGTAGGCCAATATCTCCATTTACAGTTTTTTACAACTGCTCAAACACATTCTTACTAATTCACCAATTTCACTATTTAATTGCATCACCTTGCTTCAAAACACTAAACACAAATCTTAATGCTCTTAATGGTATTCTCCAAAACACACCTTAAAAACAAAACAATCGCCTCAAAACTTTTTTCCAAATGAATCTTTGTCATCAAAACATCTCCACCTGCATCAGATCGATGGACACTTCTTCTCTCACCTTGCCAATTAGTGCAATCAAACTGAGAACACTGTTGTCAGAGCATCTCCCATGAAAATGGAAAGATGATCTGATAAGACTGCCCTGGTGGGTTCTATTCTTGTTGTTCCTGTAGTCATTGAGAAACATCAGCAGATGACCCATGTTATCTGGTCCAGAGGTGGCATAATGGTGATGATGGTGGACTCCATGGTGGCTGATGGCTGCGCGGAGGGTGACATTTTCCCTTTACAAAACCAGCAATGTTGACAATTGCAAAGCGTCTAATGATATTGCAGTATCTCCCATGATACACAGTAGGGCTCCAACGAGCCCCAAACCCCAAAATAACCACACTAAGGGTCCCGGGTTCAAATAACAGTGTGTTTATTACACACACTCCTCAAGAACATTAACAACATGTAACACAAAGTTAACATAAGCACAAGATTCTCTTTTTCTCTCTCTCCCCACAATAGTTCTCATCACTGATCATCCTCCAACCGAGTGTTGCTCCATGTCCTCCCAGCTCCAACTCCCCAGGGTAAGGAAGTGCAGTCCCTCTTATTAAAGACACGGGAGCACTTCGGTGCCTGGGCCACTGCCCAATCAAAGCATGTCCGGGTCATGCAAAAGTCCATTATAACAGGGAGTTTGTCTCCCTGCAGCACCCTCTTGCAGCACCCAATGACCCCAGCAGGGCTGCTCTGTTGGACTACATCTCCCGACATGCTCTGCTGGCTTCCTATTGGTCACTGATATCCGGGGCTGCTGCCATCTAGCGTGCTTGGGATAAAATGCCCTCAGTGGGCTGTCCATCCATCCTTTCTGGTCTTTCCTTCCGGGTCTGATCCCCTTCACCTTCCCAGCCGGGATGCCAATCTGCCTGTTAGGACTCTCCTGTCCAGGTAAGGCCAAGATGCCCGTCCAACCCATGTGGCATCTACACTTCTCATCCTTTTTGTAAGGTGAAATCCTGCCTCATCTGCAGAATGTGGATGAATTTCTGCAGCGTCTCCACTGAGTCCAACTCAAAAAGTGGCTGACATGAGAGATACAAGCGATATTACATTAGCGTTACTGCACATAGTAAGTTACAGTTTGCTGTAGACTTTTAAATTCATGTAAAAGTTGTCTTACTTGCACACAACTCTTTTCTCCTGTCAAGATGCAAAGAAGCAGTTTCATATAAATGCTGTTACACAGGAGAACAAGGTGAGGGGTGCTCAGAACCACAATATGAATTCCTTGGAAAATGCGTTTCTCTCAAACTGATAGCATTTTATGTACACACCATGTCAATAATAGTATTCTGCTGCTCCTGTGTTGATGTATGTCATCTTTCACCATTAACTGGATGTCTCTCCATTTTGCAACAATATAGTCAAACTGGTTTGTCATCAGCAAAGTCTTTTTTCTTGATGGTGGGACAACACAAGGATCCATGAGTTGGTCATACTAGAGACAATACAACACAACTGTATAGCACAGTAAGGTCACTTGCCTGCTTTCTGCCTTGAAGGTCCTGATTATGGATGCACCTGAGGAGTGGATTCGATTTGGCTGGACCCGCTGGTCAGCTTCTCTCATGGTCATACAATGAACCAAGACATGGACTAGACATGTCATCTTCTCACCACCTTTTCTGCTTTTGCTTCCTCTTCTTCCTCTTCTCTCTCTTCCCCTTCCTCAGTTCCTTTGCAGGTTGTTGAGATCCATTTTACCAAGCAAAGGGCTTGACCTACCTTTCTGTGTATGCATTTCAATTGCATTGCTGCTTCCTCATTGGCAGATTAGATAACTGGACCACACAATGAGAATTAAGATAACTGTGTCTGGAATAGGCAGTGCTCACTGTGAGAGGGACACTTTTCTTTAGGGTTTTGAAGGCAGTGTTTATTAGACTTTGCAAATCCATGCTTGTGAGGAAATTGTGTCTAAGGTCGTGCAAAGGGTTATCAGTTTGGCAAAAAACAAACAATTAAACCAACCTTATATATAACCAGTTGTACGTCAAATAATACCTCATATCACAGTATAACTTTTAGACTCAAAGAAAGTACAGGTAGTCCCCGGGTTATATACGAGATAGGGACTGTAGGTTTGTACTTAAGTTGAATTTGTATGTAAATCGGAACAGGTTCATTATTTTAATAAATGCTATTGTTGACCGACTGTAACCAAGTGCTCTGCCAATGAATTATGGAGTTTCACCTCTCTGACCTTTTTATTATTTCTACTTTATTTTCAATGTTGTTGGTTTTTCTCTTCTTTGCTGTATCACCAGCACTTGCATCAGATTTGTGTTTCAGAGACATTCTTGAAGGGTGAAGACAAAAGATTAAGATGAGCTCTTCTGCACAGCACTGTACACGCGATCACAGCAGGAAGGCACCCGTCGTCAACACGTCTGATGTACTGACAAGAGACAACTTCCTGCTATGTGTGTAACAGTACAAGCAGGATAGCTATTGAGAACGAATGGGGGTGGCGAGGGGCAGTTTATCACCAGCCCACCTCACAGTCACCTCCACTACAGTATGCTGCCTGCAACGTCAGCCCACTGAGAGCAAACATGGTGCGGCCAAACGCGGGTAGTGAATCGATCAACCCCAATTCAACATCCGAGGCACACTACAATGCTACCCCCGCCACCCCTTTCACCCACAATGGCCTCCGTTCATCCACAACCGGATCACCGCTTGCAGCATTACCAGCCATGTGTGCTGGGCGGGCAGTGAAACGCCCCTATCCGCTCCATCCAGCTTGCGTCCAGTTAGGAGCAGTAGCTGCGGCGGCGTAGTGGGCGGGCAGTGAACCATCGTCCTGCACACGAGCGATAGCTGTGGCCCTGGTGACTATGGACCATGGGTTACCGCTTGCCACCAGGAGCCACCCGAGAGACACTACACTGCATGAGCAGTGAAATCGCTCCCCTCCAGCCACTGCTTGCAGCATCCCCAGGCCGAAGATGAGGAGCAGCAGTTACTGAGGCACATGCGTCGCAGCTGCGTCCTCGTCTGTAAGTTGTGTAACCTGGGGACTACCTGTATAGA
This sequence comes from Polypterus bichir lapradei, assembly GCA_026402145.1. Classification (NCBI taxonomy): domain Eukaryota; kingdom Metazoa; phylum Chordata; class Cladistia; order Polypteriformes; family Polypteridae; genus Polypterus; species Polypterus bichir. The sequence continues at coordinate 4,599,508 of JANRMT010062856.1, forward strand.
AAAACATAAATATCATCAACAACAACAACAACATTTATTTATATAGCACATTTTCATACAAACAGTAGCTCAAAGTGCTTTACATAATAAAGAGTAGAAAAATAAAAGACACAATAAGAAAACAAAATAAGTCAACATTAATTAACATAAAATAAGAGTAAGGTCCAATGGCCAGGGGCGACAGAAAAAACAAAAAAAAAAAAACTCCAGATGGCTGGAGAAAAAAAATAAAATCTGTAGGGATTCCAGACCATTAGACTGCCCAGTCCCCTCTGGGCATTCTACCTAACACAAATGAAACAGTCCTCTTTGGATTTAGGGTTCTCACGGAAGGACTTGATGATGATGGTCACGTAGACTTCTGCCTTTTAATCCATCCATCATTGTTGGAGCATCATGAAGCTTTGAGTAGGTGGAGGTGGCGCAGGCCACCACCACAAAGAAACCAGAAAAAGAAACAGAAGAGAGAGTAGGGGTCAGTACGAATTTTAGAGCCACCATGAATAGTTATTATGAAGAACTGAACATACAGAGTATCAGGATAAAGTTAAATTAAGTTAAATTGAAGTTATATATCATCAACACAATAGTCTAGAAGAGATAAATAATGATAACCCACTAATAAATAAAGGATATTTATGGCAAATTGGAAATCTGAATCCCATCAAACACTTTTGTATAACAATTGCTGCATGGTTCAGTCAGTCAGTGATTACCCAGCCTGCTATATCCTAACACTGGTTCGCGGGGGTCCGCTGGAAGCAATCCCAGCCAGAATAGGGCGCGAGGCAGGAACAAATCTCGGGCAGGATGCCAGCCCACTGCAGGACTGCATGGTTCATCATTCTGTATAACTAATCTCAGTGTGAATTCATCACACTCATGTTTTCTTTAGAAGCAAAAGCTCCCTAATTGGAATACGTTCTTTTAAATTGAGGCATTTTAAGTAACCGAAAATACAGAGATATGATATTAAAATGCGATATCTCTCCCATAGTGATTACGGCGGTTACAAATCACATCAGAGATATATACTTAGCTTTCTTTAATTACGATTTACGCGGTATAACAGACGAAAGGAAGCCATAGCAAGACAATATCAAGGTAGGATCTTGATCTATAGAGTCTGCCATTTTCGTCACTGCGCTGAAAGGACATCATCCATCCATAGGCTTCAAAGGATTTGGCCGTGTCCAAGCCTTTTTATACTGGCTGCTCCATGTGCTGGTCCTCTCTGGTCTCCAAACAAGGACAGTAAAGACTTAACCCCACCTCCAAAAAATACAAGAATAGCACAATGCCTACAGTGCAGTTTGTTCATTCTTCAAACTGCTGAAGTAATGGTTTTCTAAATGCAGGCAGACTAGCCACTGTGTGCCAAACTTAGCCTGCACATGTGAATGAATCCTTTAAAAGTGTTTTGCAGAGACAGTGGCATTAACGTTAATATTATAGCAAATAAATTATAACAACTCATGAAATCAATACAAACAACAAAAATGTCCTGAGACACCCACCACCACCCATAAAGTCTGGAAATTGTCAAATCCATCCAATTGACACAGGGTATATAGCCTTTGCATCTGGGGGATGACCCTAAAATTAAATGTTTCCACTTGAACATCAGAATCCCACATGATTGACGGGATGACGTAAGCTGCTCCAAATTCAGAGACTCAAAGAATGTGATGCGAATATGAACAACACTGGAGCACCACAAGGAACAGGCCTGTCTCCTTTTCTGGTCATTCTGTACAATATAACAGCAGGTCAGGTCACTTGCAGAAATTCTCGGATGATTCTCTACTAATGGGGTGTATTGATAAAGGGGATGAGACAGAACAGAGGAGTCAGGGGGTGAAGTTTGTTTCTTGGTGCAACGAGAATTGTCTGAATTTTAAAATCAGCTAAACTAAGGAACTGGTCATTTACTTTCGCCTTACCAAAGGGAGCCTGTTCAAGGAGTGGATGTAGAGGTGGTACACTACTGCAAGTACTTGGGGGTCCATACTAATGACAGGTTGGACTGGTCTCGGTGCACAGAGGAGCTGTGTAAGAAAGGGCAGAGCAGCCTTTTCTTCCTTAGGAGGCCGCGTTCCTTTAATGTGGGAAGTGACGTCCTTCAAATCTTCTACAACCCTGTGATGGCCAGTATGGTGTGCTTGGCTGGTGACATCACTTCAGAAAGAGACCCAGTGAATCGGGTTGGCTCAGTTATGGGATACACTCTGGACCACCTGGAAGCTCATGGCCATTATGAAGCAATGCTACACATCCCCTCTCTTACCCACTAACACTGAGTACTTTCAGATACGAATCATTCAGCTGAAGTGTGTCAAGAAATTCTCAGGGGGTTTCTTTATACCAATAGCAATATGCCTGTACACCGCCTCACCAGGACTGTGAAAACCAAGTCAGAAGTTTTCTTTCTTTTGAATTTTCTTGCTTTATAGTCATTCTGATGTGTGTTCAGACCAAAGTGTGTACATATTTATTTATTTACTTAATTAATTACTTATCTACCTAATTATAGATGTATTTATTTAAAGAGCTTCAGTAAAAAGCCAGAACTATAATGGTCCACTATTCAGGGATCTTCTAATCCAAGTGTGCAGCAAAGCCGGCTATAAATTTAAAAATAAAACCCTACACACAGAAAGGATTGTATTAAGCAAGAAAAAGAGCAACAAATCAATGATTGTGTCAAAAATATTGTGACGGGCAGCTGGGTCCCATGCCCGGCCGGGACGCCCCTGCTGCATATGTTCCAGGTGAACAGCCATGGGCTCCTCAGTACCTCCCCCAGGATGCTTGGTGGCAGCCTCCCTGGTTGACGATGGTGCCTCAGTTTCCCACAGGGTTCCATGGGAGATGGAGTTGTCCACAACCCTGTGGGGATCTGGGGTGGCCACCAGGGGGTGCTGCATGGATCCCGGAACCAACCTGGACACCTCTACAGCCCCACCCGGAAGCGCAATTAGCAACATGTGATCATGCACCTGGAGCACTTTCGGGTGGGCTATAGAAAGGTCCAGCATCCACCACTCAGGAGCCAGAATTGGGAAGAAGAGGACGAGGTTGCCAAGGAGGAGTGGTGGTGCCAGAGGAAGGATTGAATTGTGTTGTTGGTTTTAAGTGCTTTGGGACTGTGTTGTGGCTGGGGGGTTCACGGGGAAGATGTGCCCTTCAGCTGAAGATAAATAAAAGTCCTCTTGTGTTTTACACATGACTCAGACTGAGTCTGTGCCGGGTTGGGCGCTATATAGCATCCCCTTTTACAATATATACACATTTGGCCCTTTGTATTCACAGGTTCCATATCTGTGGGTTCAACCAACTGTGGATCGAAAATATTAAAAAATAATTCATAAAGTTCCAAAGAGCAAACCTTGAATTTTCCGCACAATGAGCATTATGCCGAATCCACACAAATGAAGTGATGTGTAGGCATACCCTGCTGTAGCCTCCCTAGGGATAACAACATGTCTACAACCTCTTTAAGAAAGATTTGTTTACTGATGCAAAGAGAAAGAAGAAAACAGCTTTCTATAATAATGTTTCTAACCAAAACATCTGCAATTGCGAAGCCTCAACCTTCAGTGCTCGAAGAACACACAGAGGGTGACACATATGTTCATTATCACTAGACTGGAAAGAGTGTGCCTGGAGCCACATTGCAATTATCATTTAAAAGTAACTGTCTTCTGGGATTATTATGCTGAATATAGACTATGATTGTGTAATTGTATATAAATATTAAAAACTAAAAGTAATTAAGTATTAACAATTATTTAAAAAAGAAGTAACGTGCTCAAGGAACAGGTTTCAATAAAAGCTTAGACATTTACAGTTGTGCTTGAAAGTTTGTGAACCCTTTACAATTTTCTATATTTCTGCATAAATATGATCTAAAACATCATCAGATTTTCACTCGACTGCTAAAAGTAGATAAAGAGAAACCAGTTAAACAAATGAGACAAAAATATTATACTTGGTCATTTATTTATTAAGGAAAATGATCAAATATTACATATTTGTGAGTGGCAATAGTATGTAAAACTTTAAGGATGATCAGTTAGTTTGAAGGTGAAATTCGAGTCGGGTGTTTTCAATCAATGGGATGCCAATCAGGTGTGAGTGGGCACCCTGTGTTATTTAAAGAACAGGATCTATCAAAGTCTGCTCTTCATAACACACATTTGTGGAAGTGTATCATGGCACGAACAAAGGAGATTTCTGAGGGCCTCACAAAAAGAGTTGTTGATGCTCATCAGGCTGGAAAAGGTTACAAAACCATCTCTAAAGAGTTTGGACTCCACCAATCCACAGTCAGACAGATTGTGTACAAATGGAGGAAATTCAAGACCATTGTTACCCTCCCCAGGAGTGGTCGACCAACAAAGATCACTCCAAGAGCAAGGTGTGTAATAGTTGGCGAGGTCACAACGGACCCCAGGGTAACTTCTAAGCAACTGAAGGCCTCTCTCACATTGGCTAATGTTTATGTTCATGAGTCTACCATCAGGAGAACACTGGACAACAATGGTGTGCATGGCAGGGTTGCAAGGAGAAAGCCACTGCTGTCCAAAAAAACATTGCTGCTCATCTACAGTTTGGTAAAGATCACGTGGACAAACCAGAAGGCTATTGGAAGAATGTTTTATGGACAGATGAGACCAAAATAAAACTTTTTGGTTTAAATGAAAAGCGTTACGTTTGGAGAAAGGAAAACACTGCATTCCAGCATAAGAACCTTATCCCATCTGTGAAACATGGTGGTGGTAGTATCATGGTTTGGGCCTGTTTTGCTGCATCTGGGCCAGGACGGCTTGCCTTCATTGATGGAACAATGAATTCTGAATTATATCAGAGAATTGTAAAGGAAAATGTCAGGACATCTGTCTACGAACTGAATCTCAAGAGAAGGTGGGTCATGCAGCAAGACAACGACCCTAAGCACACAAGTCGTTCTACCAAAGAATGGTTAAAGAAGAATAAAGGGAATGTTTTGGAATGGCCAAGTCAAAGTCCTGACCTTAATCCAATCGAAATGTTGTGGAAGGACCTGAAGTGAGCAGTTCATGTGAGGAAACCCACCAGCATTCCAGAGTTGAAGCCGTTCTGTACGGAGGAATGGGCCAAAATTCCTCCAAGCCGGTGTGCAGGAATGAGCAAAAGTTACCAGAAATGTTTAGTTGCAGTTATTTCTGCAAAGGGGGGTCACACCAGATACTGAAAGCAAAGGTTCACATACTTTTGCCACTCACAAATATGTAATATTCGATCATTTTCCTTAATAAATAAATGACCAAGTATAATATTTTTGTCTCATTTGTTTAGCTGGTTTCTCTTTATCTACTTTTAGGACTTGAGTGAAAATCTGATGATGTTTCAGCTCATATTTATGCAGAAATATAGAAAATTATAAAGGGTTCACAAACTTTCAAGCACAACTGTAAGGCTATTTGTGGCTTGATATAAATATAAATGCATTCCGGGTCTCTAAAGACCCTAGATATGTAATAGTGTTTGCTGAGAGTCGCATATATACATTACAAGGGTTATGTCCGTGCTTTTTAGCAGTTACTTTACAATGGAGTTAAAACAAAGCACAAAGAGACCTGAGGTGGCTCAGTAGCTTTCAGGCACAGTAGATTGCAAATCAAGCGATGTGAAAATAGCATCAACTGATGAGTGGTGAAGAGAGAGCTGAGCCAAAAGGCGAGGCTGTCGATTTACCAGTCAATCTATGTTCCTACCCTCACCTATGGCCACGAGCTTTGGGTAGTGACCGAAAGAGCAAGATCATGGATACAAGCGGCCAAAATGAGATTTCTCTGCAGGGTGGCTGGACTTTCCCTTAGAAATAAGGTGAGGAGTTCAGTTATCTGGGAGAGACTCGGAGTAGAGTCGCTGCTCTTCCGCCTTGAGAGGAGTCAGTTGAGGTAGTTTGGGCATCTGGTCAGGATGCCCCCTGGACACCTCCCTGGGGTGGTGTTCCAGGCATGTCCCACTGGGAGAAGGCCACAGGGCGGACCCAGGACACGCTGGAGGGATTATATCTCCTGGCAGGCCTGGGAACGCCTCGGGGTCCTCCCAGAGGAGCTGGAGGAGGTGGCTGGGGAGATTGAGGTCTGGGCTTCCCTGCTTAGGCTGCTGCCCCCGCAACCCGACCTCGGATAAGCAGTGGATAATGGATAATGGATGGATGGATGGATGATGTGTGTTAGTGGTGGAGAGTCTGACATGTTTGAAAGTATACCCAATAGAGTAGAACCCAATAATTAGCAATTGAAATGATCAATTAATAGAAAAGGATCAATACTAGCATAAAATCTGTATTGATATTACGAAATAAAAGGAGAAAGGGAAATGAAATAAGTTCTCTATCTAGCTATTAATATTAGTTAAAACACAGTAATTGAGTAAAATTACATAAATAAGTAAGAACTTGAAAAGGAACTGATTTATTGTATGACAAGAATATGTATGGTACACGATGGTCAAGATGATCAGGAGCTTGAGTGATTGTTTGTGTGTATCTGGGACAGAAAGGTCAGGGTCTTAATCCACTGCAGGTTCCCCCTCCCGATGCCACTGTTCATTTCTAAGCCCATCCAATATTCATATCAGTTAGGGCAGCCATGCCTTTCCTGTACTATTAATTTCTTCAAACACCATTTAGCTGCAGGTTGATAATGGTGTTTCTTTAAAATAATAATCTGCAGATAATATTGTTCATTGAATTCAATCTTATATGTGCTTACATAATTGCTTTCCCCTTCCATTTATTTACAGAAAAATGACTTTTTGTGTACTTATTATTTAACTTAACTAAAGCACCCGGAGAGGGCGCTGTTGTGTGAGCTGTTTGCCCCCCTGCACTCTGCCTGGCGTTTGACTCACTTACATTGGGCATCCATGTCTGTCAGACGAGTAAAAGAGGAAAATACGCAAGTTGATATGATCGCTCTAAAGGTTATTTAATTCCAGACGAGTCCGCAAATTCGCTAATGCTGTTCAATGGGAATTTACATCGCGAAGGAGGGCACAAAAATCAGTCATTTGTATTTAAATTAATTTGCTTAGCAGACTTTTTATCCAAAGCAACTTACAAAACAAGTCAACATCATCAGTCTGGGGGACTGCTTGCGAAAGAGTGTTACAGGACAAGGATACAAAATTGATTTCTGTAGGTGAAATGCTCAAAACAAAATATAAGCAAGATGCTTTTCTCAGATTTTCAAAACCTAACAGCCAATATCAGTGAGACAGAAATTCACAGAGCCCGTTAATCAAAACTCACATTTCTCTGGGGATGTGGGGAAAAAAAAAGTATGCTGAAGAAAAGCCATGCTGACAGAGGGAGAACCTGAAAACCCCCACATGGATAATATCCAGGCATGAGACTCGACTTCAGCACACTAGATACATTGTGCCACCGATTATAAAAATACTTCATTTAATTGTTTTTACCAGAACACAGTCAAGATGTGAATACAGAGGAAAGACGCTGACAGTAAATGTAAGGCAAGAGATCACAAATATTGTTACATATTCTATTACCTGTCTTTGACAGGTACTGTGGATAGAAAAGTATTAAAACAGACAAAATTGCCCTTCAGCTAAATAAGTTACTCAGAAAAATGAGGTAACTAATAATTTCCAAAAAAACACGAAAACGTTTCAAACCTGAGCAGGAAATCATTTTATTAAAAACAAAAAGAAATGCTGGGTTGCATCACTGAGGAAATGTCTCCTTTATTTATTTATTTATTTATTTTTTTATATAAAATTGAGCATGCGGAACAAATTTTGTGAAGCAGACGTAAGCACATGAGGAACATCGTGTCTGCGCTTGTATGATGAAGCCCCTCCGCTGAACTCTCCGTGTAGCATGTTCTAGTAATAATGAGAGTACAGTCTCCAGCAGAGGGTAGAACTCAAACAACAGGCACACTCTTTCTCTTTCATGTGCCTGCTGGCACTTGCATGGGCTTCTTAGTACCCTCTTTGATGATGTGCTGCATTCCAGAAACAGTATAAAATTACCTAAAATTGGGATTATCTATCCATTAAGAAAACTCCAGCAGTCATACCATATGCACTTCAGAGGAGGTCATCCACCTGAAGCTAAGCCTGTTCAGGCCCGGCCAGTACTTGGATGATAGATGGATAGATAGATAGATAGATAGATAGATAGATAGATAGATAGATAGATAGATAGATAGATAGATAGATAGATAGAT
>JANRMT010062856.1:4607766-4621787 GCA_026402145.1 Polypterus bichir lapradei
GATAGATAGATAGATAGATAGATAGATAGATAGATAGATAGATAGATGCGTGAGGCATCCCTCTTCTTTATGCTGCCTCCCCAGCACACCACTGCGTAGAAGAGGGCGCTCGCCACAACCATCTGATAGAACATCTGCAGCATCTTATTGCAGATGTTGAAGGACGCCAGCCTTCTAAGGAAGTATAGTCTCTCTTGCACAGAGCATCAGTATTGGCAGTCCAGTCCAATTTATCATCCAGCTGCACTCCCAGGTAATTTATAGGTCTGTACCCTCTGCACAGTCACCTCTGATGATCATGGGGTCCATGAGGGGCCTGGGCCTCCTAAAATCCACCACCAGCTCCTTGGTTTTGCTGGTGTTCAGGTGTAAGTGGTTTGAGTCGCACCATTTAACAAAGTCCTGGATTAGGCTCCTATACTCCTCCTCCTGCCCACTCCTGATGCAGCCCACGATAGCAGTGTCGTCAGCGAACTTTTGCACATGGCAGGACTCCGAGTTGTATTGGATGAGCGACCATCTAGGAAAAGCTTGGGTTGCTGCTGGAAGAGGTGTTGGTGAGGCCAGCAGGGGGCGCTTAACCTGTGGTCAGAGTGTGGATCCTAATATCCCACTGCAGAGAACCTGTACTGTAAAAATGGCACCATCCTTCAGAGGAGACATAAAACCAAGGCCCTGACTCTCTGTGGTTATAAAACAGGGGTGGGCAAATTCGTTCCTGGAGGGCTGCAGTGGCTGCAGGTTTTTGTTCCAACCCAACTGCATAATAAGAAGCACTTAATTGCTCAAGTAACAAATTGCTGAAGCGGATCCCCACTCACAAAGCGCTTTGAGTAGTGAGAAAAGCACTAAATAAATGTAAAGAATTATTATTATTATTATTATAAACTTTATGAAAGGTAATGAAGAGGATGCTGTGCTCCTTTTTTCCTTAACGGAACCTTGGAAATTACGTTTAGGGACAAGGTGGCCTGTCCAGCTTGGCTTATTACCATGGCAGAGCTTCTCAGGGATGGCAGCAGGTCTGAATATTAAGGTACTGCGGATGGAATGACAAAGGATTGGACATTTTTCTTCATTCTATACTGATGTCTCATCAAGGTTGATATCTGGGGAAATCTAATGATTTTCCTCTGCTTGTATGGTGGAGGAAATGGAAAAGTACATGAGGCATCTGGATTTAAGTTAACAAATGATTCTGCCTGGATTTATTCTAGTCTCTTCTGTTTGTATTTTCTTTCTTCTTCCTCCTGCTATTTCTTATTTCTTCATAAACTCCAGGCAGTTTAACAAACACACTGTGTGACCTTTATGTGGGGCAACCTGAAAATCATGGAATTGTTAAAAAAATGTCCTTATTATAAAATTTCCCTTTTAGTCACCTTCAAAAAGCTCTCCTTGAATTGTCCCAGTGTGTCTCAATTTCCTGTTAACAAATTCTGTACTCATCTTTTGTTGTTGTATCTACAGCCTCTCATGTTTTTTTTTTTTTTTGGATCTCTTCCATGCTGGAAAATCTTCTTCGATTCAGTCTCAGTTCAACAAGTTACAGGAAGTCAAATCAGGTGAATACGGGAATCCGAAGCACCAACCACATTGGTTCTGATTAAAAACTCTTCTACTGACAATGTGGCGTGTGCAGGTGCGTTTTTGCACGTGGCAATTCTCAAGACATTTTTTTTCTGACGCTTTCCCTAATTTAAACCTCTGTGTCTAATTATGTATTCCATTTCAATTTGATTTGATTTATTTATTATTAGTTACTCTGTGTTTAATCTTGTTCCCCTGTGTTGTTTGTTTTATGGGTCGACATCCCCAAGTGGTGCGAACACAGGTACATCACTGCTAGGGACCACCCACAGCCCCATAAAAGCAAGACTGGGAAGTGGAGTCCCTTGTGGTTCATTGAATGCACTTTGGTGGAGTGTTGGTGTTATTTTTGTATGTATTGCTATTTTTGTTGATTTTTCTTTTTTTATGACATTTCCTGTTAAGGTTTTTAATTTAGTATTTTGTACTGGGACTTGTTTGATTTCAGATTTCCCAACTCCTTTTGTTTCTTTTTTGCTTCTTTGAACATTTTCTTATATTTTTGCTAATAAGTCTCCTTTTATAAAGATTCTTCTGTCATCCATCTCTCTACAAGCCAGGGGTTTATAGTGCTCCCCTCTCTTGTGAGGGTATTTTGATTATTTTGGGACTTTGCACATATATTTTAAACTTTTGAAGCCAAAGTCCATTTTGCCCAAAGCAGACTGAGAACAACCTGTAAGGTATGACCTCAGGCTGGTCAAGACTGTGGCTTTTTTTTTGGGCAGACTGATTAGGATCCTGCGACCACTTTGGCCATTTTGTGTGCTGCACTCATTACAGAACCCTTGTGCAACTAACTATTTTTGTAATATAAAATAATTCCTTTTATCATATTTTGATTTCATTGTCATTATTTGAGTTTTGTTGTTCACTCCATATAAAGTCAGGTTTAACCAATGTATTCTTCTTCCTCGTCTTTTTTCCCTCATCCATGTGGGGTTGATATGCCCGATCGATCTTTTCAAACAGCTGGGTCCTACACCTCCTCACCAGTCAAACCCTTTTCATTCAGATCTTCTTTAACTTTGGCCTCTCTGGTTTCTTTTCCCCTCTTTTGCCCATTAATTCATTGTCTCTTCTCATTACCTGTCCATACCCCCACAATCTACTTACTTGTACTTTCTTAGATATCTAGCCCACTTTTGTTGTACCTGGGATTGTCCAACTCCTTTTTCTCATACCTTTTTGGTAACTCCACACATCCTTCTCCACGTTTTCATTTCTGCCACATCCAATCTCTTCTCCTTCTGTGCTCTCTTTACTGTCCATGTCTCAGCTCCACACATCATTGATGGTCTCATCACTGTCTTAAAAATCTAACCTTTAACCTGTGCCTTAATTCTTCAGTCACAGAAGAATTTCTGCAACCTTCTAATTGTTCCATCCACACTGAACTCTACAGGTTATCTCTGCATCTCAACCTCCATCTTGAGCTTTCACTGATTATAGATTTTTCAGTTTATCAGCTTTCCCTGCATGCTAACTTCTGAATTCTGATCATCATTAACCCTCATACATTCTGTCTTCTTCCTATTTACCTTCAACCCTCAATCTACAAAAGCTCTTCTCCATTCTTCTAACGTTCTCTCCACATCCTCCTACATGGTGCTACACAACACAATGTCAGCAGAAAAAAAAAGCCTGAACTGGGGGGAATTAGTCTTTTATCCCAAGAGTCAACACATCCATCACCAGATCAAAGAGGTAAGGACTTCAAGAAGATCCCTGGTGAGACTGAGATCTCATCTGTTCTGTTTTTTTTATTTTTTCTTAAACATTTTATTGAATTTATTAAAATCATATAACATTCGATACAAGCAAGTCAAATTTTACAAAACTAGGTTCAAATCAAATCAACCCCCACCCATGAGAAAGAGAGCTAGGCCAACAGTGTAAAACTTTAATAGTAGGAAAAATAAGTAAATAAATAAAAAGAATAAAAAAGGAAAGTGAATCAGCTTCCTCAATTTAAATACATATTCTAAAAGGTTTTAAAAAAAGGGTTGCCCAGGTCCTCTAAGAGAGAATTAAATTTCTTCAAATTTCTAATAGTATATAACATCAGTCTGTGGTGGGCTGGCACCTTGCCCGTGGTTTGTTTCCTACCCTGCGCCCTGTGTTGCCTGGGATTGACTTCAGCAGACCCCCGTGACCCTGTAGTTAGGATATCGCGAGTTGGAAGATGGATGGATGGATATAACATCAGTTACCCACTGACCTAGAAGAGGTGAGTTAGGATTCTTCCAGTTGAGCAAGATAAGTCTACGTGCCAATAGTGTAGTAAAGGCCATTACAGTTTGTTGGTCCTTCTCCACTTTAAGCCCATCTGGAAGTCCACCAAACACAGCTGTTAGTGGATTCAAGACGACTCCTGGTTCAGACCTCCTCTAGCTGAGATCTTGTCTGTTACCCCAACACTAACATTAACTCGAGTCCTCACCCTCTCATGCATATCCTGGCCAATCCTCACACACTCCTCTGCCCCTCCTTTCTATGCTATGCCCTTCCTGACCTCTTGACGTGACTATCCTAAGCCTTCTCCAATTCATTAACACTAGAATTACCAGAGCCTACGAAAAAACTCGTAGATCCGTCCCACCATATATTGCTTCTCACCTCTCCATCTCTGTCTTTTGTCCTGTAAATGTGTGGATAAGCAGCAAACAGCAAGCAGCCTGCTATCACATTCCCACACCCCGCACAGTTTTCTCAGCTCAAGTCTCTTTACCTGCATGTCAGTTGCTTAAAGTTGTATAGAGTGAGAAGTCAAGCAAAATGACACCTCTAATAAATACTATATCATTATTTGGAACACATGCATTTCATGTGTGTTCCGTGTCTACAATGATCTATGTAAACACATCATTAAAACAGAAACATTTTTCATGTTTTAGTAATAATTGACAAAATGTAGACATGAAGTTTATAATGTGGGAATTCCAAATATCAAAGAAACATTTTCACAAAAGGTACAAATATAACAGAACAAATGCAGTTGTATTCAAGAATATAACTGCAGAAAAACAACCCGCGTTAGGGTGCGACATTGACACACTTTTGCTATTTGTGCTTTGGTGGCACAACAGTATCAGCTATTGACTGGCAATCTAAACGTCACGGGTTTGATCGCGGACAAGTCCGTTTTAAAAAGTGAGCTGCACATATTCTTACTATTTTAGAATAAAAACATACATTTGATTCCAGTCTGTAACAGCTGGTGTAATTTATGATACTTGTAAAGGGTTAGCTTTGTTTTTTTTTTTTATTCAGTTTTATTCTCTCAGCCGCGTTCACAATCCCAACTCCCCAACTATGCTGTTTACACATACACGCGCTATGACGCCATGACAGAGGTAAACTGTCCTTTGTATGTAAGAACCAGATCAATCTGGCTTTTATGTAAGTAATATATAAATGTTAATGTTTTGGGCACATGCACCGTCCTTACATACACCGTCCTTTGTATGTAAGAGCCAGTCATGATTTGAGTTTACCTCTTTTATAGCGCATCTATGTGAAAACAGCAGTGTCAAATGCAGGGGGTTTGGGGTTTGGGATCGTGACCACAGCTGAGAGAATAAAACTGAATATAAACAAAAAAACAAAGTTAATCATTACAAGTATCATAAATTACACCGGCTGTTACACACTGAAATCAAATGTATTTTTTTATTCTAAAATAGTAAGAATATGTGCAGCTCGCTTTTCAAAATGGACTCGTCCAGGATCGAACCCGTGATGTTTAGAATACCAGTCAATAGCTGATACTGTTGCACCACTGAAGCACTTGTATCAAATGTGTGTCAATGTTGCACCCTAACGTGGGTTGTTTTTCTGCAGTCATATTCTTGAATAGAAGTGCACTTGTTCTGTTATATTTGTACCTTTTGTAAAAGTGTTTCTTTGGTATTTGGACTTCAGGCTTCACACCTTATACACATGTCGTAAATGTAAGAAGGACGGTCCTTATGTGTGTGTGGGAACTGTTAATATTTGAATCTGATGATTGTATATAGTGCGGAACTGACCTGTCCGTCCAGAGGGGACTGGGCAGTCTAATGGTCTGGAATCCCTACAGATTTTATTTTTTTCTCCAGCCGTCTGGAGTTTTTTTTTGTTTTTTCTGTCCACCCTGGCCATTCGAACTTACTCTTATTCTATGTTAATTAATGTTGACTTATTTTATTTTCTTACTGTGTCTTTTATTTTTCTATTCTTCATTATTTAAAGCACTTTGAGCTACTTTTTGTAAGAAAATGTGCTATATAAATAAATGTTGTTGTTGTTGTTGTTGTTATTCTGTCCTCTGCATCTCCTGGAGTTGAAAAGACATACCAACATGCAGCAACATGTGGACACTGGCCAAGATCGGAAAAGCAAAAAACAAAAAAACAAACGCAGTCACGTCATGACTACAACCGCATGAAGGTATGCAAATGAATATAATGTTGCATTAGTGCAAGAATGTTTTCTGAAATGTACAATACAGGTCATAAAACGAATTATTACAAATGTCATATATCTAAGTCATCCTTTTTTTCTCAGAGCGGCTTCAACATCATGGATCAGAAGGCGCATACTAATTCAGCGTGAGCAGGAACACTCAAGAATAAAACTGAATAAAAACAATTCACATCCACAGTCATTCTCAGTCACGCACAACACTCACACCCACGTCCACAGTTTTCCCAGTCTCGTTTTCGCACAAGATCTGACACGGTTTTCAAATAAAAAGGGGGTATAACAAAATAAGTCTGTTTGTTATACCACGTCTTTATCTGAAAACGGTGTCAGATCGGGGGGATGTGTGGAAACTTGAATGTGAGAGAATAAAACTGAAAAAAAAAAAAATCGACAAGTAATATAAATTTACAGATGCAAATCAAATGTATGTTTTTATTGTATGATATAAACAATAAGAGTAGCTGACTACTCAAAATGGTAAATTTGGGAAGCAGCTGATATCGAAACTGTGACTTCTTGATTGAAAGGCAGCAGTTCTTAGCATTGCACCACGCAAGCTGTCGTATCAACCGCCTACCGTAACCTGCTTTCTTTTTTCTTTGGTTAAATTCTTGAATAAAAGTGCACTTGTTTTGTTATACTTGTACCTTTTGTGAAAGTGTTCATTTCATATTTGTATTTCAGGTTTCATACATTATACATTTCATGTCTACATTTTGTCAATTATTAATAATACATGAAAAACGTTTCTGTGTTAACAACGTTTTTACAGAGATTGTTGATGACACTGAACACACATGAAATGTATGTATTCTAAATGACGATGTACTTTTTTACCCAATAAAGCTCCAGCACTTCACTCGAAGATAAACACTGAGCACTGAGAAACTTCTTTGCAAATTGGACTGCGGCGGTGGGTGGGGGGATGGAATAGCCGGCTGCTTGCTGCTTGTCTTAATTGGCACATTTACAGGACAAAAGATGCTGAGGGAGAGGTGCAAATGGATTTAAGGTGGGCCGAATTTTCTCGTAGGCTCTGATAATTCTAGTGTTAATACGCATATGCAAGCTTTGCTGATTTTCTCAACACTACTCTATGAGCTGCCACAATGCATTAGGAAGAAAAAATTGATAAACTCAAGATAATCCAGAAGGTGGGAATGCTGACCGAAAAATATTGACTTTTTACAGTTTGGATGCTGGAATACGTGTACAAGCCAGGATTGCGGGATGAGTAATACACTCACTTTTGGATTAGATCGCTAAAATCAGGGAGGTACCTGATGAAGTCATCACAGTTTGGTCATTCTCCTTACAGAAAGTCTGTGAAAGAACCCAAGATGGACAGGTTATCCTACTCTGTGGAAGAAGTACCAGAACGTACCAACATCTACCCTGATGGAAAAGCTATGCCAGCTGTTCATGGTCTTTTAGGAGCAACCAAAATGAAAAATGAAAGAACTGGCAACTTAAACTGGGTAGTCAATCCAATGTGCTACCTAAATAATAAGGCCATCCTCACTTTAATTACTTACATTCTCTGACTACCATGTGTATTCACTAAATATGGTAGCCAGACAGCCAGTCAGTCAGTCATTTTCTAGCCTGCTTAATCCTGAACAGGGTCACGGGGGTCTTCTGGGGCCCATGCCAGCTTGCTCAAGGCAGGAAAAAACCCTGAACAGGATGTCAGTCCAACACAGACTCACATGAACCCCATGCTACGGCCAACTCAGTATTGCCAATTCACCTAACGTGCATGTCTCTGGACTGTGGCAGGAAACCACAGCACTCAGAGCAAACCCAGGCAAACATGGACAGAACATGCAAACTCCACACAGGGAGGGCTCAGGACGTGAACTCTGGTCTCCTTGCTGCAAGCCAGGAGCGCTGCCACTGCGCCACCATGTAGCCGAGCC
Organism: Polypterus bichir lapradei; assembly: GCA_026402145.1. Classification (NCBI taxonomy): domain Eukaryota; kingdom Metazoa; phylum Chordata; class Cladistia; order Polypteriformes; family Polypteridae; genus Polypterus; species Polypterus bichir. The sequence continues at coordinate 4,615,743 of JANRMT010062856.1, forward strand.
TTTAGGCTTCACTAATACTGCACTTTAATGGCACATCAGAGGTGATCTTGTATTACCAGTTTAGAAAGCAGATGAAATGCAGAGGATGCTGTTCTGAGCCATTACAAGGTCTGGGCTGGCAGCCAAATTACATCACAATGACAGACTAGAGTGCTGTTTTTGGTTTTTACATTAAATCATTCCTTTTCTTGGTATTGCATAATCAAATTTTGATGTTCCCTGGACCTACATACCTCCCAGGAAGCGGTTCCTGTCATAACCTCAAAACTTTTTTTTTCTTTAAACATTTACTGTTTTTGACAGTTTGCACTCTTTCTTTATTATTTCCACGGTAGTAAAATCTTTAAAAAGAAAAAAAAAAACAAAGTTCCCCCCACACATATTTCAGCATATTTTTGTTTTTTAAAATCCCAGTGATTTAATGACATGTTCTTAAAATTAACTTTAATTTCAGCGGGGTCTGAAACATTAAATAAAGTATTCAGATCCCCAGGGTTCCCTATATTTCATAATTTGCTCCTTATTGTTTAGTCACTTGAAGCAGTTGGTCCCTGTGTGTTGTTGCATTTAGATATGCTCCTGATCCTTCATCCATTTTGATTTTAGTGCCTGTGATGAACAGCTGGGACACCTCTATAGTGGAAGGACTGAGGGAAAGAACATATTTGGGGCATAACCTCCCCCGAAGTGACAGATGGCGGCCCCGCTGGGTTGGAGTGGTGCCACAGACTCCCACAGGGCTCCTTGGGAGTTGGAGTTTGGCACAGCCCTGTTGGGTTCCCTGAGTGTCGCCAGGGAGTTTTGTCAGAACAGCTGGACCCTTTGGTGAAGCTCTTCCGCCACACCTGGAAGTGCTGCTGGAAGAAGATCACCAGACACCTGGAGCACTTTCGGGTGCCCTATAAAAGGAGCCAGCCGCCACTACTCCGAGAGCCAGAGTGGACAAAGCTTGCTGGAGGAGGAGTGGCGGTGACGATAGAGTGAAGAGAAAGGAAGAAGAAGAAACAAAGAAAAAAAGAACTGGGTAGTTATTGTGCTTGGGCACTGTACTGTGTCACTATGGGGAGTGAGAAAAAAAGCGCCTCCCCACGTACGAGGGGATACCCAAAAATAACCAGAATCTGTACCTGCTGCAAAATCTCGACTTCGCTGTGAATTTCGCCGCTAGGTGTAGCATACTTAGAGTATTCTGTGCCAGTCTGCCACGTGGCGTTGCTCTGTATTGTTCGTACGGAAATTCCGTGTCGGTTTTTCTTGCCGCTTATTAAATGTGTTCTGCGATTTTAGTGATGGATGATCATAAAGAACAGCGAGTCTGCGTAAAAATTTTTTTTTCTCTTAGGGAAATCAGGTGCTAGAACTTGGGTGATGCTTGAAACTGCTTTTAAAGAGGAAGCTTTAAGTAAAACGCAGGTCTACGAGTGATTTTCGCACTTCAAACGAGGGGAACTATCACTTGAAGACCAACCAAGATCTGGCCGACCTTATTAGGAATAATATTTACGTTGCTCTGCGGTGGGTTGGCGCCCTGCCTGGGATTTGTTTCCTGCCTTGCGCCCTGTGTTGGCTGGGATTGGCTCCAGCAGACCCTCGTGACCCTGTGGTTAGGATATAGCGGGTAGGATAATGGATGGATGGATTTACGCTGATTTTATGAATCTTTGCATTTGTCATTTCAACACATGGTGCATCACAGACATTTACACGGTTTTCACAAATCCCATACCAAATGGCATATGACAGTGCAGTGCATTTTTCATTCCAACCAATGGCGCATCAGAAACATTTATCACAATGCATTTTATTACAGTAAATGTTTCTGATGTGCCATGCATTTTATTACAGCATGGATTACAAAATACAGTACATTCCAATAAATGGGACACTGTCTAATGCAATGATTATGAACTAGGATTCTTTAAACAACAGATCCTGTCTCAGTGTCAGTTCCTTGCTAATTAAAATTAGATTCTGCAGTCTAAAACTGCTGCAGTGTAGCTCGATCATTTCTCCTAACTGAGCTATTGGCCTGTTTCTCCACTCCCTCCCATGAATATCAAAAGTCCTTCAACATGCAGTGGCAGGTCAGCTACAGTCACATTTGCATTTAAATGATCGGCCCCAAGCACTCCAGCCTGAGTTTCACTCTAAAGGTTACAAATCATATGCTGGCGGCTGCTGATTCAGAGGATGTCAGTGTGTTGTTCTTCAAGACTTCAGTCGTGCATTCAGCACAGTTTGTTACATGATATTGCATCAACCCCTATAATTATCTTCTTTTATTTCTTTCGGCTGCTCCCGTTAAGTGTTGCCACAGCGGATCATCTTTTTCTGTGTCTTCCTGTCCTCTGCATCTTACCAGCAGCTCACCTCTTGACTGGATTTGGCCATTTTAGTCTAATAAACAGCAGTTAAAGTTAACAGAACAAGAAAAAGGTGCTTAGATTAGGATGGATCAGATTAGATATTTATTATCGCATAAACACTTTGAGAGCATAGTGAAATTCCTGAGGCACAGTTACTGAGGGTGAAGAGAAGTGTGTACAGGTTATAAGACAATAAGATGATGTGTTAATAAATGAATAGAAAAATAAGAATAGCAGAAGAATGGCCTGATGTGCAGTCCAGTATGCATTAGATTATATCCTGCTTAGGGCAGACACTGGTGCTCTTTCCATACTCACTGGTCTCAATTGATGCCATCTTGGACTGTTGGACGATTTAAACGCAGGCCTCCTCTGCGTGGAGTGCAAAGACGTGCAGGTTAGGTGGACTGGCGATGCTAAATTGGTCCTAGTGTGTGTTTGTTGGGTATGTGGGTGTGTTGGCTCTGCAATGGACTGGCAGCCTGCCCAGGGTTTGTTCCTGCCTTGTGCCCTGTACTACCTGGGATGGGCTCCAGCCCACCCAAACGACCCTGGTTTGGATTAAGTGGGTTAAAAAAAGACATGATGTGACTTTATATTAATAACCGTAGCTCACACTCTGGCACGGTGTCCATTTTAAGATGTTTGATGATTGGCAAAGTGAAAAATGGCAATGTCAGAAAATGGACACTGCACTCCGAAAACATTTGGTTGTTTCTATCCATTTTTTGTTTCTTCCTCTGATTATATTTGCTTGGCTTATTAAATGGAGGATGACTATGAAGGCAAACTTGAAAACTGAAAGTCGTGAATCTGAAGGCAGCTCTGCCTCGAAGCCCTACAACACTTCACTTTTTGTAAGAGAAGCACTTGAAACCACCAAAGGCGTCCTGGTGAGTCTTGGCAATTACTGAATGTTTCCCATCACAGAATGTTTCCTTCGTGCCCTGACTTGTGTGAAGATGCCAGCAGGAAACCCATGATAAACTGAACTGAATGAGGACAGCAGGAAGAATCTTTACTCTCCCTATTATTCACATTGAAAGTGAAACAAACCCACTAATGTCAGGCTATCTGACAGGAATTGTTTTAATGAGTCGGCCTTCATCTTGAGAAACATAAAGTACGATCACAAGGTGTCTGCTATAAACTAGCTATTGTGATTTATTAGAAAACTGGCACGGCCAACACCTCCAAACAATGCTGCCGAGCAGAATTTTTAAATTTACTCAATTCATTTACGCAACTAGATATGTTTGCTCTGAGGGGGTTGGTGGAGAAGTATAGAGAAGGTCAGAAGGAGTTGCATTGCGTCTTTGTGGACCTGGAGAGAGCATATGACAGGGGGCATCGAGAGGAGCTGTGGTATTGTATGAGGAAGTCGGGAGTGGCGGAGAAGTACGTAAGAGTTGTACAGGATATGAACGAGGGAAGTGTGACAGTGGTGAGGTCTGCAGTAGGAGCGACGGAGGTGGGATTACATCAGGGGTCGGCTCTGAGTCCTTTCTTATTTGCAATGGTGATGGACAGGTTGACAGACGAGATTAGACAGGAGTCCCCGTGGACTGTGATGTTTGCTGAAGACATTGTGATCTGTAGAGAGAGTAGGGAGCAGGTTGAGGAGACCCTGGAGAGGTGTAGATATGAGAGGAGAGGAGAGGAATGAAGGTCAGTAGGGCCACCAAGACAGAATACATGTGTGTGAATGAGGGGGAGGTCAGTGGAATTGTGAGGATGCAGGGAGTAGAGTTGGCGAAGGTGGATGAGTTTAAATACTTGGGATCAACAGTACAGAGTAACGGGGATTGTGGAAGAGAGGTGAAAAAGAGAGTGCAGGCAGAGTGGAATGGGTGAAGAAGAGCGTCAGGAGTGATTTGTGACAGACAGGTATCAGCAAGAGTGAAAGGGAAGGTCAACAGGACGGTAGTGAGACCAGCTATGTTATATGGGCTGGAGATGGTGGCACAGGAGACAGAGCTGGAGGTGGCAGAGTTAAAGATGTTAAGATTTGCATTGGGTGTGACGAGGATGGAGAGGATTAGAAACGAGGACATTAGAGGGTCAGCTCAAGTTGGACGGTTGGGAGACAAAGTCAGAGAGGCGAGATTGCGTTAGTTTGGACATGTGCAGACGAGAGATGCTGGGTTTATTGGGAGAAGGATGCTAAGGATAGAGCTGCCAGGGAAGAGAAAAAGAGGAAGGCCTAAGCGAAGGTTTATGGATGTGGTGAGAGAGGACATGCAGGTGATGGGTGTAACAGAACAAGATGGAGAGGACAGGAAGAGATGGAAAAAGATGATCCGCTGTGGCGACCCCTAATGGGAGCAGCCGAAAGAAGAAGAACAAGATCTGCGCCACTAGATAAAATCATTCAAAATCAAACATTTAAAAAAACACTAAGAGTGTTTCGTATTCTCCGCAGGCAGGAGAAAAGCGTCAGTCATTCTTTTTTATTATCTAAGTCCAGCAAGAGGCAACTCAGCATATCTTATTAGCAAGTGTCATAAAGGAAACGAGCGTCCTCTACGCTTTATTTATAAAATTCACTGACCAGATCACAAGTCCAAGGAATTCATTAAATAATCAGAAAACGTTTAACATGATTGGTTACACTCAGTTGCTATCTGGACACGACAAATGTTGATACCTCAAATAAGCACATTTAACCCGGTCCATTAGGTTGATCGATAGTCTTGTCAGTTTAGGAGTAACGTGTTTTTACGGCCCAGAGATTCTGCTCCTTTTCTCTTTTCCAAAGGTTTGTTAGACAATAGTTCATTCTTTTTATAAGCAAAAAGTGGAGACATTTCCATTTAGCAGGTGTCACACATAGTCAAAACTCATCGTAACCCAAATTAAATTTCAGCTCTAGAAATTGAAATCCGATATTTCTAAATTTTGTGTGCACATTTCAGCCAATGACTTGAAAATTCGATTTAAAACAAATCTAGGGGCTGACGTCAGTGTTTTGTTGTTTTTTTTTTCTCTTTAAGGTCCATCGTCAGCAATAGCCAATCATGGTAAGAAAAGATAGCAGCTGTTGCTTAATGTCAGGACGAGGCATAATAAGTCTTATGGCCTCCTATACGGGAGTCAGAAAGCGACCGTTCTCCTTTCTATGTAACCAGCTAGAATTTAAAACCAGAAACTTTATGACAATTTTGTGCGAGGAAGAAAAGTAAAAGCTTTAGGGTTAGGGTTAGGGTTAAATTCGCCTTTAAATCAGAGCAAAGCAACAGATCATCTATTATAAACACCAGGGGACACTGTTGTCCCGTTAGACCCAACTGACAGATGCTGACACAGGGTAAAAGCACCAAGAAGTATTCTTTTAATTCTTTTTTTCCTCTGTAGTGCCTCCAAAGCACCCCCTGCCACAGCAAACAGGCAATACAATAATAAATAAACACAATACTTTTCTCCACTACGCCTCCCAGCAAGCTCCGTCACACTCCTCCCAACTCCAGCTCGCTTGCTGTGTCTCCACCAGTTTTTTAAATAGTCTTTGACCTGGAAATACTTCTGTCCTTCCAGCCACATGACTCATCTGCACTTCCGGGTCAGATGGAAAATTGCGTTTTTCTTCAGCCCAGAAGTACTTCTGTGTTTCTGTCCCCGTGACTTGGGAGTACTTCCGGGCTATACGGAAAATAAAGGTTCTCGGGTCTCCCTGCAGCAT
>JANRMT010062856.1:4626787-4641340 GCA_026402145.1 Polypterus bichir lapradei
AACACAATGGGCAGCACATTGAACACATTTTATAAGTGGTCAGAAACTTGTAAATAACTCATGAAAGAATAAAGTTACGTTAAAACCAAGCACACCATTGTTTTTCTTGTGAAATTCCCAATAAGTCTGATGTGTCACATGACCCTCTTCCTATTGAAAAAACAAAAGTTGGATCCAAAATGGCCGACTTCAAAATGGCCACCATGGTCACCACCCATCTTGAAAAGCTTTCCCCCTCACATATACTAATGTGCCACAAACAGGAAGTTAATATCACCAACCATTCCCATTTTATTAAGGTGTATCCATATAAATGGCCCACCCTGTAAAATGCAATCTCTCTTTTGCAATTTCATTTTCAAAGTCGGGTGGCATGGTGGCACAGTGGCAGCACTGGTGCCTCGCAGTACGGAAGCCTGGGTTTGCTTCCCGGGTCCTCCCTGCGTGGAGTTTGCATGTTCTCCCCGTGTTTGCGTGAGTTTCCTCCCACAGTCCAAAGACATGCAGGTGGGGTGCATTGGCGATTCTAAATTGTCCCAAGTGTGTGCTTGATTTGTGTGTTCTGCGGTGGCCTGGCACCCTGCCCGAGCTTTGTTTCCTGCCTTGCGCCCTGTGCTGGCTGGGATTGGCTCCAGCACACCCCCATGACCCTGTCTTAGGATATAGTGGGTTGGATAATGGATGGATAGATAGATGGATTTTCAAAGTCTGCATGCTGCAAAAATTAAAATTAAAAGGAAACAATCCCATTTGCAATTCCATTTTCAAGGTCTGAGTGCAAAAATGCTTCAGAAATGAAAATTAAAAGGAAATAACTCAATTTGCAATTTCATTTTCAGCCTGAACCACAATGAAACTGCAAGAATGAAGAGTAAAATGCAAATAAGCAGTTCATTGAATTTTCATTTTCAAGTTCTCAACATGCAAATAGTGCGGGTCAATGGGCGGGGATAAGATTTCTACATGTGACAAAATCTTTTCTGGAAGGTGCCGGTAGCTTCTAATAAGTGTGCAAGAAACAGCAAGAGATTTAATGGAGTTGGCAGATCGTGAGGATGACACTTAGATGTGAAATGATTTTAGTTAGGCGTGGAGATGACGAGGCTTTCACCAACATGGAGGTAAATGATGTTGGATGGTGGAACTTACATGAGGATGTACATCGCTTAACACGGAAAACCCGCACAGCACCAGGTCAGCCTCGGTTGAACATTAACATAGAAGTGATGAAGACATATCTGCTCCAGAAAAAGAGCCTGGAAGGAAGAAAGAGGGGAGGAAGAAAATCAGAACAGCCAAAGAGAGAAAACAGAAAGAGGAATAGAAGGATGAGAGAATGGAGAACGGAGGTTAAAATAAGAGACGGAGAGAGAGAGAGAGAGAGAGAGAGAGAGAGAGTGTGCCCATGCTTGAAGAACGGAGGCAGGTGGTCGGGCGAGAGCCTCCGGGCTGCAGACTCCTACTGAACACTTTCTGGGGAGTGGGAGCAGCCTATAATGCTGTGCCACACGTGGACGCCGAGGGCCTGGCAGTGGGGCACATGTGAGGCTCGGATTGGGAGCCCTGCTGGGAGCCATGGACAGCTGGGACCCAGGCCTGTAAATGACAGTTGACTGGACCTCCTTCTGCGAGGTCTGAACGGGATAAGGAGAGGAGACGTCGAGTTTAAGGGGAAGCACTGGGACTCATAATTTTTAAGGACTGAATTGTCTACTTTTTTTTTTTAACCTCATCAGTTGCATTATTTATATGGACAGTGCCAGTGCTAGGTTATTTTGCACCCTTGGGCAAGTTTATTAGTGCATCAACCGACTGTTTGGTAGGTAACTCGTGCGGCTGGGTTTTTCCCCCCAGCATTATGATCTGCGACCCTAGACGAATGCCTAATTTGCCTTAATGGTGGCACCAGCCCTGTATGTGGACTGTATTTAACCTTCACCTTCACTATTGACTTTTTATTGGATTACCGTATATACTCGCATATAAGTCGGGTCTTGAAACCCAAAAAATCAAACATAAAATAAGACCCCGACTTATACGCTCGTTCAAAAATGCGACACTTAATCTTTTTTATGTTAACATCTTCTTGTTTCCTCCAATCTCGCTTCAGTTTCTCAGACACATCGAATTTTATTGCAGCAGCACAGTTACCAATTTATTTCACAACTTCAACAACTTTTAATTTAAAACCAGCTTCATATTTTCTTTTGATTGAACACTCCATCGTAGATAAGGGCTGCTTTTATGATAAAGGTGTATGAGGGTGTGAGATACAAAAAAACACAAAACAGTGCAAACGTGTGGCTTCGGGATAGTTCGGTGTTACTGTGTGGTCATGTAGGCACGATACATAGAGATAAAAGGCTGTGTGTGCCATGGTTACTCTCTCAGGTGGGCATTAGCATGTCGTAATCTCTTGGACCAGTAGCGGGAGTTTTCTGCATTCGACTTATAAGGCCGACATAAAATATCGGAAATTATACGGTAAAATCAAGCCCTGACTTATCCATGGGAGAACTTAAATGCGAGTATATACGGTATTTATTTATTTTTCAACCTACCCCTTGCTGTGTGTGAGTGTGTCCTCATTTGCCCGGCTCATCTCGGTTGTGACTTTCAATGGTTCGGCCTCAAGCTGATGTTACTGGGAACGTGGAGCCGACTCACCATCACAGCCATATTTTAGATAATAATAATAATAATAATAACAACAATAATAATAATAATAATAATTAATAATAATAATAATAATAATAATGCATTTTATTTATATAGCACCTTTTCCATGCTTAAGGCTCTTTACATAAATTTTTCACTAAAATAATTTACATATGCAGAAAAAAAAACACCTGAATGTCTCTCAGCAATTTGAGTCTCACCACCATGAAGATCAAACGGAAACTGAGACATTTGATTGCAACAGATTGTGAAAAATCTAGCTTATTAGCTATTGCGCAGTTGGAGTGCACAAAGAATTTCCTGTTCCACATGCCTAGGATGACGCAATTCACATAGTTTTTTTTTTTTTTTGGAAAAGTGCATTTTTTTTGTGAGTTTTGCTTAATAACACAATGCATGTCATTTTCTATATTAAAATAACACCCTGATTTTATGAGTTGGCGTCAGAAACAAGTGTACCTGTTGTGGAATACGACCCGGACACCAGACAGGCGGACACGTTAAACTCACCCACAACACGTTTATTATACATTATTTACAATTATAAGTGCACCACAACCCCCAAAGTCCCCAAAAGTCCAGGCCAATAACCAATAAATGCCTTGCTCTCTTCAGGCTGCCTCCTTGCCTCCTTCAAGACCTCGTCTCCTTCTCTCCCGACTCCAGCCCTCGAATGGAGGGAGGCAGCCCCTTTTATAAGCACCCGGATGTGCTCCCGGTGCTTCCCTACAATCTTCCACCAGCACTCCACAGTGTGGCGGATGTGCCGGCTGTGCAACCGGAAGCACTCTGGGTGTCCCCAATCCCCGGAAGTGCTGAGGTCTAGGGCTCCAAAGGCATTGGGGCACCTCCTGGCGGTGACCACGGGCCCCTACAGGGCTGATCTTCAAAGCTCTGTACCCGTGGTCCCCAAAGCCACCAGAGCGGTCGCGCCCTCGAGGTCTAGGAGGAGGCAAGGAGAGTGAAGAGAGTGAGGCCTTTGATTATTGGCCTGGACTTTTGGGGACTTTGGGGGTTGTGGTGCACTTATAATTATAAATGATGTACAATGAATGTGTTGTGGGTGAGTTGAACGTGTCCGCCTTTCTGTGTCCGGGTCGTATTCCACACTGTTTTCACTGTGGCAGTCAAGGTGTTAATCATTCTGGTGTGTCTTTGAGAAGGTGGGGGTGCTGTTTGTTATAATATAATAATATCTATTTATTTATTGAGCTTCTGTAAAAAGCTACATTTCTCCCATGGGTTGGAAAATAAAGTGTTATCTAAATCTACTGAGGTTTGCCAGTCTGGCTTCACTTTTGGCCTCTTTCCTTCTCACAATAGCATTAACAAGTAAATGACACAAAATGGTGCAGGGAAAAATACAGATCATAAAAACCAAAACCTTCCTTCCTATCACCTTTAAAGTCAGCCTCTGACATCATACAGCAGGTACCGAATGTATGAAGGCATATGATTTAGCTTGCTTTAATTATACTCTTAATTCGGTATTTCTGCACAATATTTATTAATTTATTTATCTATTGAAAGAGAAAGACAATACCAATATAAAGAGTTGGGGCACCACCCTGATAACCCCACATAATTAAATAGAATGCTAGCAAAAGAAAACACCCAACAATCCCAGAGACGTCTGCACAGATGTGAGTTCAGGACACAACTGATTTAATATGGCTGATACTCCCGCCTTAAGACCTTCCGACAGGAAGAGGCGGGTCCAGGTGGACGGATTCCGGAAGTGACATCAGTTCTGTTACAGCTGTCAATCAGAGGGAGGAAGAGAGAAGACATTTGTATACAGCGCCACCCTCTGGAGCGGCAGGGTATCATAACCATCAAAGCCCTTAAGTGTGAGACAGAATGTATTGGCTGATTTGATGATTGGTCCTGTGTGTCTTTGTTTTATGTTTCTGCTGCCGTATGCATCTAAATCTCCCCTTGGGATTATTAAAGTTTATTTAATCAAAAAACCATGCAAGACTGCTGTTTATAGATTTCTCGTCAGCTTTAAATATCCCGACATTTCAGTTGAGATTAATTCTGCTGGGAGCCTAACTTGGTGGGGTGGATCCTGGACTTTCTAACAAACGGAATCCAAAGAGTGAGTGCTCATGGCTGTTTTTCTGATAGCCTACTCTTATACCATCAGTTGCTGTTTATCATCTCTTTTGTTTGTCAAATGATCACGGGAGAACACACAAGAACAGACGTATCCTGAAATCAGCAGACCACTCTGTCATTGTGTGTCTTTTACAAGATAAGGAAGACAAAACCATGGACCTGTTGTGGAGGACAGCCATGGACCTGTTGTCGAAGACTTTGTTCAATGGTGTTATTGTTCCCTCTTACAGCTAAATACAGTATCTTTAAGACAAAGGATAAGGCTGTTGTGAGTGCCATGGAGGACGGAGGAGCATCCTGGTTGGATGACAGCATAACCTTTTTGCAAGATGAGCATAAACAGGAAGAGCGGTTCCATCCCCCATATATTAGGTGGCAGTGGTTCGCTGGAGGCATACCAGCTTGGAGATCCACAGGGGTTCATGGGAAATGGAGTCCAGACCCTGCTGGAGTCCCTGGGTTACACAAGGAGGTGTTGTTTGGGGATGACTGCCCTTTGTTCTCAAACATCCCGGAAGTGTTCCTTCCTGGGACACCAGAAGCTGCTCCAGGTCCAGTGTTAACGGGGCCCACTGCATTACCACAGGGAGATAGAGTCGGGCGGAAGAAGTACAAAGCTAAACTGGAGGAATGGAAGGAGGGAGGAAAAGAGAAGGAGAAGAATTTGATTGCATGTGATCAAGTTTATTAAAGAAGCCTTTTTTGTAAGGCATTTGTCAAATAAACCTTCCTATTGTACCGGGACTTGTGTTTGGGGTTTGAGGTGCTACTCCGCCCCCTAGTGGTCACACTGTATTTATAAGAAGGAGCAGACATGGCTATTTTTTCTTAGGAATCTCAATTGTTTTAAAGTGGACAAACCCATAATGACTTTTACCAAGTTTGCTGTTCCATTTGCTTTTATATGTTGGTTTGGTATTAAGAATCTAAACTATCTTAACAAAATTGTAAAGATTAAGAGTGAAATGACTGGTTTGCAGCAGCCCCCTGTCACTGAGCTTGTATCACAGTCAAGTTAGGATGAAATTCGACTCGATTCCGTCAGACAGATGCCGTCTTCTTTAAACTAAATTTCAGATGCTGCCATGAGGTGGCAGATTGAGGTAAAAAAAGCAACAGATTTAACACTAGAATTACCAGAGCCTACAAGACAACTCGTAAATCCGCACCCACCTTAAATCTGTTTGCACCTATTCGTCAGTGTCTTTGTCCTGTAAATGTGCCGATTAAGACAAGCAGCAAGCAGCCGGCTATTCCATCCCCCCACCGTCGCAGAACGTTCACTAAGTTCTCCCAGCTCGTGCCTTGTTTGATTATCTGGGAGTGAACTGCTGGAGTTTTAGAGTGGAAATAATAGATCGTTATTTGGAACACATGCATTTCATGTGTGTTCCGTTTCTACAGTAATCTGTGTAAACACATTGTTAAAACAGAAACTTTTTCATATTTTAGTAATAAATGTTACAAAATTTGGCATAAACTATAGAATGTGTGAAGCCTGAAGTCCAAAGATCAAATAAACACTTTCAGAAAAAGGTTCAAGGACAATACACCAGCTTCCATGGCGTAGCGGTAAGATTTGCTGACTTGTAATCAAGAGGCCACTGGTTCGATCTTCACTGCCTCCTATATTCGCCGTTTTCAGTAGTGCGCTGCTCTTATTGTTAAAATTATACAGTACACACATACATTTGGTTTGCATCTGTAACAGACTGTGTACATTTATAGTACTGTACTTGTAAAAGTTACCTTTATTTTTCACTTTTATTCTCTCACTCACTATCACGATCCATGCTGCTTCCCTAGGGATCTGACGCTGTTAGTTTTTATTTGAAACTGAGAATAACTGTAGTTGTGAGTAGTGTTTTGAGGCAATGGAACTGGACATTCTCTGATCTGGAGGGATAAAAGCTGACACACAAACGCTGGTGAATCTGCCTTCTTCGTATCTCACCGTCACTTGATTTTTTTTATTCAGTTTTATTGAGTGTTCCTGCTCACGCAGAATTAGAATGCACCTTATGGTGTATGATGTCAAAAAAAACAAAAAATAAAACACAGACGTAGGTATACATGATGTTTTGAAGAAATCATTTTATTACATGAATAGTACCAATCAGAAAACATCATCGCACTGATGCAATATTATTTGAAAATGAACAGCATCAGATCGGGTGTGAATTTACGCTGGCGCTGTTACTTAGAGTCAGATCAGGAGTGGCTATGTTAGAGCGTGACTTTCCTGGGGAAGCAGCTGTCTTGGAACAGAAGCTTGTTGCATCCTCCTTTTCTTTTTCCATCACCTTTTCTAGTAAGATTCAACAACGAAGTTCCTCTGCAATATGAGCCATGCACAGTGGCCCCCGTGCATGCCTTGCACAGTACATGTGCGTTGATCCTGCTGCACTGAATAAGCTCATGCCTTCTGGTGCACGATGTCGATGCAGCACAGAGAAAAAAAAAAGAAAGTTAGCTTTTTTCAGTTTTATTCTCTCAGTGACGATCCCAGACAATCAAACAAGGCACGAGCTGGGAGAACTTAGTGAATGTTCTGCGACGGTGGGGGATGGAATAGCTGGCTGCTTGCTGCTTGTCTTAATCGGCACATTTACAGGACAAAGACGCTGATGGAAAGGTGCAAACAGATTTAAGGTGGGCCGGATTATTCCCTCCTTTATTCCCAGTGCCGTAGCCATTTTGAATTCTGTTACATGTATAGTGAATTTAAATCTCTGTATTAACGCAACCTCAATTGTAAGACAAAACACAAAAAATTCTCGTAAGATTCTCATAGGGTCCAGGGCACCTGAAGGCAAACCCCCGTATATTGAAAGGTGCACAAAAGGCGCAAAAGAAAACGTGTGGTAAAGCGTTCATCCATGGACTAGCTCCGTGTGGAAATCAAATCTGCCCCAAGATGGCGGTATCTTCGGCTATGATGGTTTCTGGGAGGAAGAGGCGGGTACAGTTGGTCGGTACCCGGAAGTGACGTCATGGATGTTGGCCCGTCAATCTTTCCTTCTACAGAGTAGAGAGAAGAAGAGATACCATTATAGTACACTGCCCCCTGGTGGCCCGGGGTAACATTGTCATCAACTAATTCTGTAAGCTGTTCCCCGAGTGCACGTTGTGTGACACAATCAGATGAACATAAATCATAAGGTAATAGCTAGCTTAGGGTCATGTAAGAGTTAAACATTTAAGGCTCATGCTTATGTCTTTCATTCTTCTAAGCAGCTAGAAAACCACTAATATTTAATTGCCCAAGGCTAGGAATGTGAGAACAAATTACGTGATGGTCATTTCCTGGGCCAGGTGGCAAATGTGTCCTTTGAGTCAAGATAATAGTGACGAGAGAGAAGATTAAAAAAAAGGCTAAACTTGCCGTTACATGCAGCGGCCTGGAACTGCTTTTCACTTGCTTGCTTAAACACCGATATGAAGTAATGAAAAGCCACGGACATTGTGTAGTGTGAGAAGACTAAGCAGGCCATTGTTTTAGAAATGCAACTACTTAAAACTTCGGCCTTTGAGAGATGCTTGTACATCAAGTCACTTTGATTTGAGCGGCCCGCTGTCTCATGGATGGGTCTTCCTGGTTTTGACTTAAATTGCGTACTTGATCAACGAATACGTTTGGGCCACCTGAACAGGGTATAAGATAGTGATGGTTAGTTTTGGTCAAGTGATGGACAGGTAATTAGAACATTAGAACACTCTCTAGACAAGAACAGGCCATTCAGCCCAACAAAGCTCGCCAGTCCAATCCACTGATTTCTTCCAAAGAATCATCAAGTCGAGTTTTGAAAGTCCCTACCACACTACTTGGTTGCTTATTCCAAGTGTCTATTGTTCTTTGTGTAAAGAAAAACATCCTAATGTTTGTGCGAAATTTACCCTTAACAAGTTTCCAACTGTGTCCCCGTGTTCTTAATGAATTCAAGTCCCCCCCCTTTTCTACCTGGAATAATTCTGCGCCCCCTGCATAATATAAGATAGATGAGAATAACCCATGATACAACTAACAAAGGTATGATACTCGTGCGGTGTCGCGGTATCCTATCATTTTTACTTCCATAAGATTTGCATGTGTTCGGCTAACTTCGTTGAAATATTTGCTTTAATAAGTGCTTTAATAACTGTTAAAATGCCTTGTCTGGTTTTTGGTAGTACTTCTAATCCCAAAAAATAAAGAATAAATTATTTATTCTTGTTTAATTATTTTTTTATGTAAAGAAACGATTAAATATGCTTTCATTTTTAAAAATCTCGTAAACGAGGACACTGTGCGCAAGACGAACGTATTTTCGTCCGACAAATATTATACCGCTGTTAGTTGTATCATGAAATAACCCAATACGCAGTAAATTATTTAACTCAATTTGGCAATATTGGTTACGCTCCCAATATGGTGCAGTCACGCCGCATTATCACCTGATCTACTGTTACCTGAATGTTCGCAACAGATACCGATATGTCTCGAACTTTCTGGACTGAAAATACACGACTATAAAAGCAGCAGCAGCGCCGCCACTCGTCAGTTAGTCATTATATCTATGCCTTAGAAATGTTTAATTTTAATTTTAGTTATAATGCATTCGTTGTGATTATATGCTTGCAAATTTAAATTTGAAATAAAAATGTAAAAAATCAATTTCGATGTCTTGTTCATTTATTCGACACCCCCCTGGTACAGCTTCAGCTCCCCCTCAGGTGGGTGCGCCCCACAGTTTGAGAACCGCTGGCACAGACGATAACAAATGTCACATAAACCAATGCCCTTCCTAGTTTAAGCACATGAGTCACGGTCACATCCGCTGTGTTATCAAGATTTTCTCTGCATTCCCACCTGGGCTCAGAGATTGAGAGAGGGAGGACTTAAGGACATGTAAGGATGCTGCTGAAGTTTGAGCTGCTCTTCTTATTATGTACTTTTGAAGGTAATTACTCTTTGTGCAAACCTTGAATGTAAGATAACAATGGCTGTCTGTGGTCGTGTCTTGGCTTATTTTTTGTATTAACAGCAACTTACGTTTTGTACTTTCTTTCTGGGGATAAAAAAGTCTGGATGTACAATCCCATCTCTCATGGCTGAGTTTTGGACTGGGAGACACCCACAAGTGAACCATCTTCCCCGCATTCCCCATTCCTACTTTTCTCATTTGGACGATTTATTCTCCAAGTTGACCACTTCTCGGTGCCCTTCTAGTGATTTCTTCAGGTGCTGCCAACTTGTTTCTCCTGTAGAGTTTGATTTAACGGTGACTCGGTGTAACGTTCTAAAATCTACTTGACTTGATTCTGCGTTAGGGAGGCTGAAGCCTATCCTGTCAGCAGTGGGCACAAGGCAAAAAAACAGGCATGAGGAAGGTGCCACTCCATAGTAGAGCCCACTCACACACACACACACACACACACACACACACACACGCACACATGCATACCCTCATATACAGGGCAAGTCTGAAAGTGGCAGTTCCAAACAATATAATCAGCACTTCTATATATATGCAAACATCTATGTCCTTCTCTCTTTGATGGTTTAATGGGCACTTTCTAGGTTCATCCTGGTTGGTTAGTGTTGTTTTGTCTTATATGTAATATTTTACTCTACTTTCCCCTTTTGTATTATTAATATGTAGCCTTTGTCAGAATGCTCCAAATCTCCCAGACTTACCACTGTTTATAAGGTACTGTACCAGATAACTTCTCCCCACCTTCCTATCTACATCTATAACCTCAGGCAATTAGGTGTAGTAAAAGACAAGCAGGAGTTAAGTTACACGTAAAATAATGTATTATTGATAATATTCATAAATAATAACAATATGTAAAGTACATTTAGAATATTGGCAACCATATAAGCTGATAAATGTTGATGTGTAGTTTTAGGCGGCACACAGACTTGTTAGTTACTTAAAATGTCTCTAGTTAAGGCATCATTTGTGGTCAGCTTTCTTCAGAACAGGCCGCATGCCTGCCTCAATATGGTTGCTGAGCTGTGCTCTCCATTGTGTTGTCCTTTTCAGTTCACGATGTGTGTGATGGTCTTTCATCAGTTTGGTTAGACAGAGAGAGGTTAAGGTAAAGCAAGCAAATTTATAGGTTTTCTGTCCAACCCCTACAGCCAATAATGCATCATGGTACTTTAAAGGCTTTTGATACAAAACAGTTCCAAACAACCATGCTTCAGACCAATGGGGCAGAGAAAACCTTCATACCTGCCCTCCAAACCAGGTGTTAAGGTAAAGCTTGGCAGTTAGGCAGCCTGGCTTTCTTGTGGGGGGTTTGACTGGGAAACAGCAGAGAAACAATTGCCAAACTTATTTTAGGAACTTTTCTCCAACCCTGTCGTAAAATTCACTTTCCTGACTTAGTTAGGGTCGGGGGACATGAATGCTTCTCACTAATGTAACACTAATATTACATTGCTTTGCCTAAGTCACAAAATATTTACCAACATGTATGCAAAATTTCACATCACAACTAGTGTCAACCCCTCAAAGTTGGAATTGGAGCAGAACTCTTTATGTCCAATTGCCCTTCTTAATGCCAGCCTTCATTAGTTAATGTAACACTTAAGAGAGATTTTGACCTTATTCAAAATTTAGGTGATGGCATTATTTATACATACATTTAAATACTGTGCAGGAACTAAACTGTACTGTACTTATTCTTTATGTCCCGAATTTTGCTAATGAATATCAAAACACACAACTTCAAGCACCCATCACATCACAAAAAAATCAGGAGTGGTCTCCCTTAGACTTTCTCATATACTCAGATATGGGGAGAGATATTTGAGGAGTAAACCAGAAGAGAATGATTATATTTTTATATTATGTACATTAAAGAACCATCAACAACAAATCAAATTAAATTAATAATATACTGTATTGAACAATTACCATATTTACGTGTGTACCACGCGGACATTTTTTCCCGAAAATTAGCATTAGAAAATCAGGTGCGCATCATACACACGCTCTCTCTTTATATCTCGCTCGCTTGCACACTTGCGCTCTTTCTCGCTCGCACTCTCTCTCTCTCTAAACACTTCCGATACAATCACAACGCATGTCGTACACGGGGCAAAACGATTTTCGTGATTTCCTTTGTAAAAATTAGGGTGTGCGTCTTACATGAGTAAATACGGTATTACAAAAGTAAAGTTGAATAAATCGGACCCTGCAGCTACATGAAACAGCCCAAAAGTTGATAGGAATCTACGTTTTGTACCTAATATTTGTAAGCAAAATTTGGTTGACCTAAATGAAAGCGAACTCAAGCTATCGTGTTTAAAGACACACACACACAAACACACACCCACACGCACACACACACAGACAGACACACAGACATAATTGCAAAATTGGCATTTTCAGATTCAGGGATGTCTAAAACGTTGAGATTCACCCAAATCTCGAAATGGAATTTTTGGAAGATTCCGATATTTTCCCTCTACTTCGTATACTAGAAAGTCAAGGAGGTCTAAAACATCAAGATTTATTAAAAACTCGACATCAGATCTTTGAATGATTACGATACTTTCCCTATATTCTGTATACGAGAAAGTAAAAAAGTGAAAGTATTTTTCTACCCTAAAAAGAAAAGAAGGTGAAAGACCCAAAATTAGAAATTCTGCAATATAAAGGTTGTTCTACCAGACTTGTCCACAGATTTGATGACATAAAGACTGCAGAACAATGTTTCTCAACCTTTTTGGTGTTGCAACCCACTTTGGTGTTGTGACTTAAAGACAATCGTCATAGTTGGACCCCCGTGGTGAGTCAAAGATGATCGACAGAGCAGGAGTGGGAGGTTCATTCCTGGTAAATCTATGATGTCAGAGCAATTTCGATCACTTAAGCAAGCTGTGGTAACAGTGCATGACCCACTTCACGATCCACCATGACCTGCTATCATTATAAAGAATGGGAACTCACAATGGATGAGCTATTAGAACATTAGAACCCTCTAGACGAGAACAGGCCATTCTGCCCAACAAAGCTCACCAGTCCAATCCACTTAATTCTTCTAAAAATCATCGAGTTTTCAAAGTCCCTAAAGTCCTACTGTCTACCACACTACCTGGTCACTTATTCCATGCGTCTATGATTCTCTGTGCAAAGAAAATCTTCGTAAAGTTTGTGCAAAATTTCCCCTTGACAAGTTTCCAACTCTGTCACGTGATCTTCATGAACTCAATTTAAATTCAGAGTCTCGGTCCACTGGACTAATTCCCTTCATCATTTTAAACACTTCAGTCATGTCACCTCTTAATCTTCATTTACTTAAAATGACTCTTTTAATCTTTCGTTATAATTCAAAGGGTGGAGTGGTGGCTCTGAGGCTAGGGATCTGCACTGGCATCCTGGGTATGAAATTAACCTGTAAGCAGGTCCTCCAACTTACAGGAAAATCTTGGGGAATTGGTGGTAGGATTGGCACTCCAACCACCATAAAAAAAATTCCCACTGTTCCAGTGTGGTGCTGAGGGGTCACCATCTTCACTCAGGTCCCAATCCAGGTGGTTCGTCGTGTGGTAGGTGCAACAACTCGCTATCAGCGCATGCTCCCAACCTCTCTCTCTCATAACTCAGCCCCTGTAGCCCCCGAATCGGCCTAGTCACTCTTCTCTGGACTTACTCCTATGCTGCTATGTCCTTTATGTAGCCTGGAGACCAAAACTGTACGCAGTAATCCAGATGAGGCCTCACCAGTGTGTTATAAAGCTTAAATGGGAAAGCTTAGCTCTTAGCTAAAGAAATGGGCCTGCTGGACTGATTTCTTATGTTTCTTACGAGCCACAACCAAAAAAATACGCCGTGAACCATCGTAAGGCAGGAACAAACCCAGGGCAGGGCAGGGCACACACACACACACTAGGGACAATTTAGGATCGCCAAAGCACCTAACCTGCATGTCTTTGGACTACGGGAGGAAACCCATGCAGACACGGGGAGAACATGCAAACTCCACGCAGGGAGGACCCGGGAAGCTAACCCAGGTCTCCTTACTGCGAGGCAGCAGCGCTACTACTGTGCCACCGTGCCGCACTATATTATATAATATTATATTTTATTATATTATATTATATTATCCATCCATCCATCCATTATCCAACCTGCTATATCCTAACTACAGGGTTACAGGGGTCTGCTGGAGCCAATCCCAGCCAACACAGGGCAGAAGGCAGGAAACCAACCTCGGGCAGGGTGCCAGCCCACATCCATTATCCAACCCGCTATATCCTAACTACAGGGTCACGGGGTTCTGCTGGAGCCAAACCCAGCCAACACAGGGTGCAAGGCAGCAAACAAACCCGAAGAGGACGCCAGCCTACCACAGATATTATATTATATTATATTATATTATATTATATTATATTATATTATATTATATTATATTATAATGTAATATACACTCACCTAAAGGATTATTAGGAACACCTGTTCAATTTCTCATTAATGCAATTATCTAATCAACCAATCACATGGCAGTTGCTTCAATGCATTTAGGGGTGTGGTCCCGGTCAAGACAATCTCCTGAACTCCAAACTGAATGTCAGAATGGGAAAGAAAGGTGATTTAAGCAATTTTGAGCGTGGCATGGTTGTTGGTGCCAGACGGGCCGGTCTGAGTATTTCACAATCTGCTCAGTTACTGGGATTTTCACGCACAACCATTTCTAGGGTTTACAAAGAATGGTGTGAAAAGGGAAAAACATCCAGTATGCGGCAGTCCTGTGGGC
>JANRMT010062856.1:4641740-4676289 GCA_026402145.1 Polypterus bichir lapradei
AAAATGCCTTGTTGATGCTAGAGGTCAGAGGAGAATGGGCCGACTGATTCAAGCTGATAGAAGAGCAACTTTGACTAAAATAACCACTCGTTACAACCGAGGTATGCAGCAAAGCATTTGTGAAGCCACAACACGCACAACCTTGAGGCGGATGGGCTACAACAGCAGAAGACCCCACTGGGTACCACTCATCTCCACTACAAATAGGAAAAAGAGGCTACAATTTGCACGAGCTCACCAAAATTGGACAGTTGAAGACTGGAAAAATGTTGCCTGGTCTGATGAGTCTCGATTTCTGTTGAGACATTCAAATGGTAGAGTCAGAATTTGGCGTAAACAGAATGAGAACATGGATCCATCATGCCTTGTTACCACTGTGCAGGCTGGTGGTGGTGGTGTAATGGTGTGGGGGATGTTTTCTTGGCACACTTTAGGCCCCTTAGTGCCAATTGGGCATCGTTTAAATGCCACGGGCTACCTGAGCATTGTTTCTGACCATGTCCATCCCTTCATGACCACCATGTACCCATCCTCTGATGGCTACTTCCAGCAGGATAATGCACCATGTTACAAAGCTCGAATCATTTCAAATTGGTTTCTTGAACATGACAATGAGTTCACTGTACTAAAATGGTCCCCACAGTCACCAGATCTCAACCCAATAGAGCATCTTTGGGATGTGGTGGAACGGGAGCTTCGTGCCCTGGATGTGCATTCCACAAATCTCCATCAACTGCAAGATGCTATCCTATCAATATGGGCCAACATTTCTAAAGAATGCTTTCAGCACCTTGTTGAATCAATGCCACGTAGAATTAAGGCAGTTCTGAAGGCGAAAGGGGGTCAAACACCGTATTAGTATGGTGTTCCTAATAATCCTTTAGGTGAGTGTATGTGTCACCTGCTGCACTCCAATCCAGGTGGTTCGATGTGTGGTGGGTGCAGCAACGCGCTATCAGCACATGCTCCCGCAACTATGTGTCGGTGCAATGTGACCGGTATGAACTTGGGG
This sequence comes from Polypterus bichir lapradei, assembly GCA_026402145.1. NCBI lineage: Eukaryota > Metazoa > Chordata > Cladistia > Polypteriformes > Polypteridae > Polypterus > Polypterus bichir. The sequence continues at coordinate 4,642,753 of JANRMT010062856.1, forward strand.
CAACCACGGGATGAATGGTGGTGGCACCTGCTGGGTGTTCCTTATTAAATTAGTGAAAGTTTAGAATGATAACAAAAAATGTGCCAACGACAACTGCAGGCAGGGCTGCCTGGATGGCTTCTATCCACAAAATATTAAGAACATCCTTCTCTGCTCTAAGCGTGCATCCTAATGATCACTTATTTCTGGTGAAGCATCCATCCATTATCCAACCTGCTATATCCTAACACAGGGTCAAGGGGATCTGCTGGAGTCAATCCCAGCCAAAACAGGGCGAAAGGCAGGAACAAACCCCGGGCAGGGCACCAGCCCACCGCAGGGCACACACACACCCACACACCAAGGACAATTTAGGATCGCCAATGCACCTAACCTGCATGTCTTTGGACTGTGGGAGGAAATCCACGCAGACACGGGGAGAACATGCAAACTCCACGCAGGGAGGACCTGGGCACCAAACCCAGGACTCCTTACTGCGAGGCAACAGCACTACCACTGCACCACCGTGCCACCCTAAGAAGAAGTTAAATTTGAAAAAAACAAAAAACAAACAAATCAAATTATGATTTGATCTAATGAGTCCGTTAGGTGCATTGGCAATCCTAAATTGTCCCTAGTGTGTGCTTGGTGTGTGTGTGTGCGCTCTGCGGTGGGCTGGCGCCCTGCCTGGGGTTTGTTTCCTGCCTTGCGCCCTGTGTTGGCTGGGATTGGCTCCAGCAGACCCCCGTAACCCTGTAGTTAGGATATAACGGGTTGGATAATGGATGGATGGAGTCCAAAATCTGACATCATGTGGTTACAGTGAGAAAGGAACAACAGCAGGTGATATTTCCTTATAAATATTTCATAATATTTTTCTCCTGACATGTATGTTTTACATTATCCTCATAAGCTATTTTGTGCTGTTTTTAAACTTAAAAAGAAGTTAATTTTGAAAAAAAAACCAAACAAAACAAATCAAATTATGATTTGATCTAATGAGTCCAAAAACTGACTACACTGAGAAAGGGACCCCGGCAGGTGATAAAGAAAGTAATGGCTGAGACACATGAGTGTGTCCAGGGTTTATTTCTCTTGGCTGTGCTCTCGTTCTTGATTGAGTACTCAAAGGCTGAGATCAGATATCAATGGTAACAATAATAATAATAATAATAATAATAATAATAATAAATCATACATTTTGTTTTTATAGCACCTTTCCCATGCTCAAGACGCTCATGATAGCTTTGTCATTACTGCACAACACTTATCTAAATGTCTGTCTCAGTCAGACCTTGCCACAGGATGCCCATCCCCAGATATCCAGCACTTGCCAAAGGCAGTCTCTTTGCAGCTACAAATCTCACAAAAAAAAAAAAAAGAATTAGCATAACAGGTTTGCTAAATGATCTTCATTCGGAAACAGGTAAAATACCAGCAGTTGCAAGCCGTATGCAAAGTGATGAAAAATCATCCGGTTTCAACTAGACGATCAATGCACAACTGCAAGACAAAAAAAAAAAAAGATTGAGCAAACCTCCCACCGCATCTTCAAGAGACATGTGCCATGACGAATTAAAAGAGTAAGCATTCTAGGAATCTTGTTACAAGGAGGAAGGAAGCCGCTTTTTTGTCAAAGTGTGCCCAAACATGTCTGCCAGTGGATGTATATATATACACTTAAACGGGCCGCAGAATCATGGTTGAGGAGCTGGTCCCACTTTGGAAAGACACTTCCTGGCAAGAGCCATTTAGCCACTTGGAGAGGATGATCAGTAAGTGTTTCCTGATGCTTCCTCAAAGGAATGGTTTTCCTCTGCTGGAAGATCAAATCGGCCCTTTGATGAACCATAATTGAGCGTTGTGCCCAGTCTTGCTTGTGGGGCGTGTGCTCTGATATGCATATCAGTGGAAAGTGTTTCACCTCCATACGTTTCTTGTTCACATTATGGCTGGTAGAGCTCTCCGTGAGGGCAGTGCCAGCTCTGTTAATTTGAAATCATTTGATTGTCCCTTTCAAGACACATAAACCAGTCGTTCTGGCTTTGCTCACCAAAACTGAAAGGACTTCTCTTCCCTAATTTTTTTTTTTTTTTTTTTTTCTGATTTCAGTTTCATGGACCTGGAGTATTTATCTGCAAATTCTGTGGACTCTATATACAAATAGTTTTCCAACTCCTGGCATTTGCAATGTGGAAAACAATAACATGCTGAATGAGGCCAACCTGACCAAGAAGCACCTCAGTGAGCTGAATAAACAATTTCAGGTAAGTTGGGCCCTTGAGCTTCTGCTTTTCTTCCACATTGAAGGGTCTGGTGGATCGCAGGGTTTGTGTTTCCACATCTCTCTCTGATTGAGCAATGCGTCAGGATTGTTTCACGTTTTCCTGCTAAGATGACTGGCACAAGATGTTCATGGTTGATGACATGAAGGTTATTTTTAACTTAACCCTCGTTGTGTTTCAGTCAGGGTCCCCTACCCCCAATATTTGTGTTTTAGGTCTGTTTGTTTCTTTTATTTTTTCTGATTCTACATTTGCTTATTTCAGTTCATTGTGTTCGACTGTGTCTATGCATACAAGTCGCCAGGGTTATGTTGTGTGTGTTTTGTGGAGTGTGTTTTTTTCTCTTTTCCCATAGTTCCTGCACTAGGGCAAGGGGTTCTCAGACTCGGGCCTGGAGACCCCCTGTGGCTGCAGGGTTTTTGTTCCAAACAGCTTCTGTTTTTAGTTGGACCCCTGGGCTGACAAGAGACCAGCAGTCGAGTAGCTGCATTCTGGGGCAGCTGGAGAGGTCTGAGAACAGCTGAAAAAGTGAATTGTAATAGTTTTGGTGGGGCTTTCTTCCTCTGAAGATGACCACATCTGCACTTTATTTGGGATATGCCCTTGGGAGGCATTTTTTGAGATTTGGCAAGGCGTTTGCAAAGTCAGTCAGTCATTGTCCAACCTGCTATATCCTAACACAGAGCCAATCCCAGCCAGCACAGGGCACAAGGCAGGAACAAATCCCGGGCAGGACGCCAGCCCACTGCAGGGCACACACACACACCAAGCGCACACACACTAGGGACAATTTAGAATCGTCAGTGCACCTAACCTGCATGTCTTTGGACTGTGGGAGGAAACCCACGCAGACACAGGGAGAACATGCAGACTTCACACAGGGAGGACCCAGAAAGCGAACCCGGGTCTCCTAACTGCGAGGCAGCAGCGCTACCCACTGTGCCGCCGTGCCGCACTATATTATATTATATAATATTATATTTTATTATATTATATTATATTATCCATCCATCCATCCATCCATTATCCAACCCGCTATATCCTAACTACAGGGTCACGGGGGTCTGCTGGAGCCAATCCCAGCCAACACAGGGCAGAAGGCAGGAAACCAACCTCGGGCAGGGTGCCAACCCACATCCATTATCCAACCCGCTATATCCGAACTACAGGGTCATGGGGGTCTGCTGGAGCCAAACCCAGCCAACACAGGGTGCAAGGCAGGAAACAAACCCTGAGGAGGATGCCAGCCCACCACAGATATTATATTATATTATATTATATTATATTATATTATATTATATTATATTATATTATATTATATTATATTATGCAAAGTTGCTCTCCATTTTGTTGGTAAAATTTTGGTTTGGTCCCTGGAGAATTTATGTAGCGATTGTGATTGTGCTTTATGACACTCTGGCTAAACATGGGGGTAGCCTTGCCAGTTTATTTATTTATTTATTTATTGCATAGTTTACTTCCACTTATATGGCTACCTAAAGCAAATTCATTTTAAATACAATAGAAAGAAAGAAAGAAAGAAAGAAAGAAAGAAAGAAAGAAAGAAAGAAAGAAAGAAAGAAAGAAAGAAAGAAAGAAGTCTGGTAATAAGCTTAAATTTAAAGATCCCCTGATAATCAACATTTTGTTCCACTCCAGCCTTTTGAAGCTTCTTTGTGTCCGGGTGATGGACAAAGCGCCTGGTCAAACAGTCTGGTAAGTCCTCTTCTGTTCTTATATCAGGAAAGTCAATGCTGTTTATTTTTTATACTGCATTTCCATTGAGCTGGATAGTACATTAATTCTAAAATACAGTAACCTCATTCAATATTTTCAAACAAGTACTGTACTCTATTGTATGCTGCAGAGGTTCTTAAACTTTTTAATTCTGGGGACCCAAATAAGAAACTCGGTGCTAAACTGGGACTCAAGATGGAGACTGTCCCAAGTGTTACTGAGGCTTAACACTGTAAAGTGATTCATTACATGTCACCCTGAGTCTACTGAGTCCTGGATGAGAGACCATCTAGGAAAAAGCTTGGGTTGCGGCTGGAAGAGGTGTGGGTGCGACCAGCAGGGGGCACTTATCCTGTGGTCTGAGTGTGGATCCCAATGCACCAGTGCAGTGACTGTGCTGCAAAAATGGTGCCTTCCTTCAAATGAGACTGAGGTCCTGACTCTCTGTGGTCATAAATGTTAGGTTTGAATACACAATGGGCGGTCAGAAAATCGAGAGTCCGCCTTATGAGAAGGATTTAGGAGTCATAGTGGACTCTAAGCTATCAACTGCCAGACAGTGTTCAGAAGCCATTAAGAAGGCTAACAGAATGTCAGGTTATATAGCGCCTTGATGTGTGGAGTACAATTCACAGGAGGTTCTGCTCAAGCTTTATAACACACTGGTGTGGCCTCATCTGGAGTACTGGGTACAGTTTTGGTCTCCAGGCTATAAAAAGGACATATCAAAGCTAGAAAAGGTCCAGAGAAGAGTGACTAGGCTGATTCCACGACTACAGGGATTGAATTATGAGGAAAGATTAAAAGAGCTGAGCCTTTACAGTTTAAGCAAAAGAAGATGAAGAGGAGACCTGACTGAAGTGTTTAAAATTATGAAGGGAATGAGTGCTGTGGATCGAGACGGTGACTTTAAATTGAGTTCATCAAGAACACGGGACACAGTTGGAAACTTGTTAAGGGTAAATTTCGCACAAATACTGTATTAGGAAGTTTTTCTTTACAAAAAGAACGATAGACACTTGGAATAAGCGACCAAGTAGTGTGGTAGACAGTAAGACGTTAGGGACTTTCAAAACTCGACTTGATGTTTATTTGGAAGAAATCAGTGCATAGGACTGGCGAGCTTTGTTGGGCTGAATGGCCTGTTCTCATCCAGAGTGTTGTAATGTTCTAAAAGATCCCCGGGCATCTTTCGTAAAGAGTAGGATGTGTCCCGATGTCCTGGATAGTTTGCCCGTTGCAGCTTGGTCATTCAGGCTTCCAAATCGAATTAGCTAACTCTCTCTTTCATCTCTTCATCACCTAATAACTACCTGGAATTTGTGATGTGCGTACTGGCACAAAATGGCTGCCGTCACTTCATCCCGGTGGATGCTGCTCGTTGGTGATGGTAAAGTGATTCGAGTCTCTTGAGAAGCAATATGTAAATGCAATGTCTTCTTTTCATCTTCTGCCTTGTGCTTCACCATGATTACACAGAATTCACACTTGGGGGTAACGCCAAGGAGGTTACATCCCCCCATGACTGTGTTATCTAATATGAGGCCTCAAAATTGAATGGCGCCTAGTTGAATCCAAATCTCCTCACTGCATCTTTTCAAACCAGTGGGTTGCAACACAGTGGTGCGCCACGAGAGCTATCCAGGTGAGCCATGGAAATAATAGTGTAGCACACCTGGGTCTGAACCTGAGATGGACAAGCTCCGCAGGTGGTCAAGACCCGTCAGAGGAGGACGGGCCTACCTGGAGAAGTTGGCATGAAAGCAGCTCCGTGATCGTTAACTTGCAGACACAGCGTTTAGAGCACTTTGGGCGTCTCCAGGCTGCCAGAGTCCATATGCCACTTTGTGTGTGGTCGCCAATGAGTCTCACAGAGCCGGTGGATAGTGGAGTGGGCATATGTTTTGCCTCTGAGGCAGAGAGGGGCGGGCAAAGGGACGAAGCAGGTGGGAGATGCCACCAAAGTGCTCACTAAGTGCCGTTGTCTGCGAGCGCTGATCTCGGAGCTACTATTTTTGTTCACCGGCTTCTTCAGTAGTCTCGCACGTGTATGAGATATATAATGTGTTTGTGGTTAGTAAAATAGTTGTGCGTCTTGGCATATTTTTGGTTACAAAAGTGTGCCACCACAGAAAAAAGGTTGGGAAACACTCATTTAAAAGAAAAATACTTGCATTCAAGATTATTTTTACTGTGCATAACTGGCGACTCCTCCAACATTTCGGCTTATCCCGGTCTTTCCTAAATAACGTATTCCCGTCTGCTTCCTTTCTGCCCGTCTCTACAGGGTGTCCCAAAAGTCAATGTACACTTTTAATAAATTCCTAAAAATTACACAAGAAACTGAGTTTATTCATTTTTCTAGCATCACCAAAGGAGTTGCTGCAGTTTTACTTGCTAGGCTTGCCATCACGTTCCAACGCCTAGTTGTATACCTCCACATCAGCGCCTCCATTTTCGACACCTTTCAGCCACCGTTGGACGCAAGCCTCTCCCACACTTTGCAGCATCTCTTACCCGACCTCGCTGCAGGCCGTGTGGATTTTTTCCTCAAGCTGTGACAGGTTACGGGGATTAGTGGCATACACCTTGCTTTTGATAAAGCCCCACAAGAAAAAGTCACAAGGTGTAAGGTCAGGGGAGTGCGGAGCCCTTCGACTGATCCATCGGTCAGGAAACTTGATGTTCAGGAAATCTCTGACTAACCTGGCAAAGTGGAGAGGGGCTCCGTCTTTTTGAAGTAAGACATTAGCAAGGTCACTCCTCGCTTGAAGTTGTGGCACAGCAAACTCCTGCAGCATCTCCAGGTAATTTTTCCCCTTTAACGGTGGTTATAATAGAAAAAAGGAATGGATGGTGACTTCTGGGACACCCTGTTTTATTTAGCCGGGTTCCTGCTGTTCTTATTATTGTGTGCTAACCCTTAACTACTCGCGCTGGGGTATTTTGTACACCAAACTCAGCTATTTTTGTCCAACGTCTTTTTATTGAACCAACCGGCAGCATCCGCCATCTCTCCTTGGCTTGACTCACTACAAGTCCAGCGTCGCAATGGCTTCCCTCCAGTGTGCCTCCAGCCAGTTTTATGAGGGGATGCACAGTCGCAAGTTCCATATGGTGCATTTGGTACATTGTGCGGGTACTGACGTATGTATGACAACGATGAGATGTTCTTCTTAACTGAATTGAAATGTGATCCGTGTGCAAATCCTGCAGAGGATGAAAGTGTGACTGGCGACGAAAGAACGCTGGAGAAGTGGATCAGGTTTATTTTCAGAAATTCCTGGACTGTGTCATACTATTCAGTAATATGGTATTAAATTACATTAAAAACATCAGGCCAGGTCAGGCTGAGGAGCATGCACTGGTACAGCGCGTTGCTGCACCGACCACATGACCAAACAGCTTGGAATCCTGGTAGGCAAACCCCCTGGCAGACATGCGGTCCAGTCCCACCCTCCGGAAATGACCCTCTATCTGCTTGTCTGCAGCCTGGTGTTACGTGGGCGTCCCCTTGGCATGGTCCAGCCGCTCGGGTCCTCATCAATGAGCACCACATGGCCGTAACTGACGCTCCCTCACAATGCAGGTCATGTGCCTCATTCGGGACTCTGTGAGCAACACAAAGTCAAACCAGTGATACCCAAGGATTCTCCAAAGAGACACAGTACTGAAGGAGTCCAGTCTTCATCTCAGGTCACTGGATAGCGTCCATGTCTCACAACTATATAGTAAGACAGGGAGCACCAGGACTCTCAAGACTTGGACATTCGTCCTAATTGAGATATCGGGAGAGCCACACACCCCTTTTCAGCGACCTCATGACCCCCCATGTTCTCCTAATCCTCCTCTTCATAGGTAAAGTCACCAGAGATATTAATATGACTGCCAAGGTAAGTAAACCTCTCGACAAAAACATTTAAAATTCTGGCAATATTTTATAGTAGAGCCCCACAGCGTGTATATAGACAGCCATTTTAACACTGGTGCATAACGCACACCACACGAGTACTTGTGCGATGAGAAATGGTGCGAATAGTTAAGGGTTCAAGTTTCATCCATCCATCCATTATCCAACCCGCTATATCCTAAGTACAGGGTTACGGGGGTCTGCTGGAGCCAATCCCAGCCAACACAGGGCACAAGGCAGGAAACAAACCCTGGGCAGGGTGCCAGCCCACTGCAGGGCGCGCACACACACCCACCAATTTAGAATCGCCAATGCACCTAACCTGCATGTCTTTGGACTGGGGGGAGGAAACCCACGCAGACACGGGGAGAACATGCAAACTCCACGCAGAGAGGACCCGGGAAGTGAACCCGGGTCTCCTACAGTAACTGCGAGACAGCAGCAGCGCTACCCACTGCGCCACTGTGCTGCCCGGGTTCAAGTTTCGGGCAGCTATATGTCATCCCATTGCATTTATGTGAATTTCTAGCTATGGATCAAAATGACCATTTAAACTTCAGCTTAAACTTGGCGCTGGCTACCTTGTAAATCTCATACTGCTGTTCAAGGAAGTTAAATACAGTAGTCATCCAAACTAAGAGCAGAAGAGCAAAATCATTGGAGTCTTCATCTGAGGAAAACGTTTTAACAACTTTTTTTTCTCTGTTTCAATTAAAGGAAGACACGGCACCCAAGACGTTCCAAAACCTGTGCGACTTGGAACAGTACTCGGAAGTCATTGTCAAGGAATATCCTTCTGTCCAAGGAAGTCTGAAGATGGCCAAAATTCAAATCAGCAATTTTCATAACGCGCTGCTCAAACTGGTAGGTGAGACCTTCAAGGAAAAAATACAGTCGATTGCCTTTTTCAAGAGGCTGATCATTTCTTATTTCGCTTTGTCAAGCCACGGCTTTCACCGACACCCAGAGTGTTAGGATTTCAGTAGTGCTGTAACCCATTTTCATGTTTATCTTTATATTTTTTAATTTTCCTCCATTCCCTTACTATTGTCCCATTCACAGCTTGTTTTCGTATTTTTGATTTTATTCTAACTTTGTGCTGTGGGTTTGACAGGGCGAGTGTCAGGAAGAAAGCCATTCCTGAAACGACAAAATAGGGCCTTGACATACTGGTTGTGGACTATTGCAGACTGGACAGAGTCTCCTCTTGGCAGTAGAAATTGACACTTGCTTTGTTTGGCCACTGTTAAGCTGTTCTTGAAGCTGTTGTGCTGTGTATCACGCAAGCTGGTGACCCTCAGTATCTTGTCTTCTGTTTGGCTCTGCCAGATCGCTTCCTATCAGAGTTTCTTCCAGTTTCCACTTGCCTTTGGATTGTGTAAGACATCACTGGACTCAGGGCCATCTTACCGGCAACATAGGCCCCCAGGAAAAGTAGTGCGCTGGGACCCCTGTTTTGAGAGAAAAACGGAAACATACATAGGCATGGCAAATATTGTTGGACACCCCCGCCCAGTGCCCATTTTGTCCATACGTTAAGATGGCCCTGACTGGAGTTTACACTGACATGTTGATTTTTTTTATTACAATTTCTTGAAATGAAAGGCCTACACTTCTAAGGGTAATAATGCTCCGTCTCATTTCATTTGTGAATAGCTGTTTTCTTGCCATTATCGCCGGAATATTGTCCAAGTAGTACTTCACAAGGTGTAATAACACACAGTTGGTTTTAACTCTGCTTTAAGACAGACAGGGCAGTTTTGAAGTATTCAACACAAGCTGGGACACTTGTGCAAATTGTTTGCTTCAGCTTGCAAGGCTTAACTTACTTTAATTGCTGCAGAACATCCGTAGGTTATAACCTATTAGTTGTTCCCCAAAGAAGGCCCATGTGTAATATTCTGATGTTTCCTTTTTTCAGTTTTTTGCCTAACTAAACTTCAAATGTAAACCTCTGGCAGTTTACTGCTTACCTTTTCACTATTTTAAGTCATTCGTTGCGTTTCAGCTGATTACATTTGAAGAACACCGAGTTGTTCTAAAACCTTTGACCGGTAGGGTATGTTCCCATTCAAATTTTTCAAAGGAGAGGTTAGAATTCGCCCTCTCTGGTGGGGCTATCGCTCTTCTTCTTCTTCTTCTTCTTTCGGCTGCTCTCGTTAGGGGTTGCCACAGTGGATCATCTTGTTCCCTATCTTCCTGTCATCTACATCTTGTTCTGTCACACCCATCACCTGCATGTCTTCTCTTACCACATCTATAAACCTCCTCTTAGGCCTTCCTATTTTCCTCTTCCTTGGCAGCTCTATCCTTACCACCCTTCTCCCAATATACCCAGCATCTCTCCTCTGCACATGTCCAAACGCTATCGTGATTTATTTTTACTTTCTTGTATACAAAGTATAGGGAGAGTATTGGAATCGTCTAAAAATTCGATTTCAAGATTTTGATGAATCTCGATGTTTTAGACCTCCTGGAGTCCAAAAATATAATTTTTGGAATTATTTCTGTGTGTCTGTCGGTGTGAAAACTTGAGTACGCTTTCACTTAGGTCAATCAAATTATTTTTACTTTCTCGTATACGAAATATAGGGAAAGTATTGGAATTGTCTAAAAAGTCGATTTCGAGATTTTGATGAATCTCGATGTTTTAGACCTCCCAGAGTCCAAAAATATCATTTTTGGAATTATTTCTGTGCGTCTGTCGGTGTGTTTGTGTATGTAAACATGAAAACTTGAGTACGCTTTCACTTAGGTCAACCAAATTATTTTTACTTTCTCGTATACGAAGTATAGGGAGAGTATTGGAATCATCCAAAAATTCGATTGCGAGATTTTGATGAATCTCGATGTTTTAGACCTCCAGGTGTCCGAAAATATCATTTTGGGAATATTTCTGTGTGTCTGTCGGTGTGAAAAGTTGAGTAAGCTTTCACTTAGGTCAACCAAATTATTTTTACTTTTTTGTATATGAAGTATAGGGAGAATATTGGAATCGTCAAATTTCAATTTCGAGATTTTGATGAATCTCGATGTTTTAGACCTCCCGGAGTCCGAAAATATCATTTTTGGAATTATTTCTGTGTGTCTGTTGGTGTGTGTGTGTATGTAAACATGAAAACTTGAATACACTTTCACTTAGGTTAACCAAATTATTTTTACTTTCTCGTATACAAAGTATAGGGAGAGTATTGGAATCGTCCAAAAATTTGATTTTGAAATTTTGATGAATATCGATATTTTAGACCTCCAGGAGTGCACAAAAATATCATTTTTGGAATTATTTCTGTGTGTCTGTCGGTGTGTTTGTGTATGTAAACATGAAAACTTGACTACACTTTCACTTAGGTCAACCAAAGTTTGCTTACAAGTATTAGGTACAAAACGTAGATTTCTGTCAACTTTTGGGCTATTTTATGCAGCTGCAGAGTCCGATTTATTCAACTTTGCTTTTATAATAATTGTTCAATATATTATTCATTTGATTTGATTTGTTGTTGATGGTTCTTTAATGAACATAATATAAAAATATAATCATTCTCTTGTGGTTTACTCCTCAAATATCTATCCCCATATCTGAGGAAACGAGACAGTCTATGGGAGACCACTCTCGAATTTTTTTGTGATGTGATGGGTGCTTGAAGTTGTGTATTTTGCTATTCATTGGCATAATTTAGGACATAAAGTATTAGTTAGTTAAGTGAGGTACGTTCGAGAAGTCTGAACACACCTATAGGAAAATTCTGGTATCGACCCCTCCAGACCCCTGCAGATCTTCTGAAGGCTCTCTTACTCTGAAAATGCAAACAACCAAAATGTTTCTCAGACCCTTCCCGCGCCAGCTTCATCTGGAATGCAGATTGGAAAAAAAAAAAAAAAAAAATCACGTTTCCCTGAGGTCAGGAATCTTCTCTGGAACTGCAATCACTGCCTCGCGTTTCCTCAGGCGGCCAGATTCAGTGTAAGTGACAAGCAATAATGTTTCTGGAGAAGATCCACCTCCGAGTAAATGTGCTGCCTCAGCTGAATTTCGTGAACACAACAACCTGGCACAAAGCCAAACGTACCATTGAAACAATTTCGAAAGTAATTAGCTCTGAAAAATGCCAAGAGGTAAGGTGAGGGTAAGGTGGCGTGATTATTATGAGTTTAAGCTTACAAAACCTATGCCAGCAAATAAACACACCAATTTTATAGCTACAGAAATAAATTGTAACACCACTACAGTTTGCATATTACCTAGAAATCTTCATAATAGAACACATTGAAAGTTATGACGTGATTAAAGGGCCACCTTACCAGCATCTTAGGCCCTGAGGCAAAGTAGTGTGATGAGACCTCTGTTTTTATAGCAAAACAGAAACATACATAAGCATCAGAAACACCCTGGGCCCTCCATGCCAGTACCCATTGTGCCCATACCTTAAGACTGCTCTCCGTGATATGCTCTGGTGAAGCAACAATTCTGGATAGCAGCAACCTTCAGGATGTTATCAGGTTTAATGTCTTTCTTATGGAAAACTGCTTTAGAGGGTGACATGATAGAAATGAAAAAGACAGCGGCAACAACTGCTGAGTGTAAGGCTCGTTGCTGTGGCTGCTTATAAGAAGAAGAGCAGAGCCATCAAGTACAGTAAAAAAATGACAGTCAAATTGACCTGTGCTCATGTCCATGTGTTCCCAAGCCAACGGACATGTACTGTATAATCCCTCCAGAGAGTCCTAAGTTTTGTCGTATCGTTACTTCAAACACTATGACGACTCAACTCCCGATTATGAGAAGCCAGGTGTGTGTCACTCAATTTCTGCCACTTTTGTTGACTTCTGTTTTTGCCGTTGTGTTTGATGGTGTCACTTACATTGAAGACAACATTAGTGCACACCATGAGGATGAGCTGTCATGCTGAGGGTGTTATGGCCACGCATCATCAAATGCATGCGCTCACTCACCTCAGGCCCCATATTGTAAATTTGGGCTTCAGGCACATCAGTCTTCAGGTTCTTTGTCGCTGTTTTGCTAAAACAAGGAAAGGCAGTCCTTTTCTTGTTTGTGGAGAAGTCATCCTGTTGTTCTTATTTGGTTTTACTTGGATCTCAATTGAAAATGTCTTAACTTGTCATACTTAATGTTGGGAATTTATTCCTTTTTGTGGCCTGTTTGACAGGTTTGACAGAAGAAAATCTGGGGTGCCAACCGTGATATCCTATTTAAAATGCAACAAAATTAAACAAAAACAAAATGCTCCTTAGGCGTTATTGTCTATGTCTCCGGGCTTCAAAGTACAACAGAAAAGCTCAGCTTCTCAGGATGAGTTTGCTCAGGAGCTCCGCCCGGTGGGTCACTTATGCCAAAATGACACGTCCTTCTGGGAAGCTGGAGTTCTAATGGACGGGATCCCGAAAGGGGCGGAGTCAGGTGTCTTCACTGGGCGGTTTCTTGGTGCTGCGGAGAGAGAAGGAGAAGACAGTGTTAATGGTAGCGCCCCCTCTCATCCCTGCAGGTTATTGCACACCTCGACGGAGCTCGTAAGGAGATTCATCAACGTGCATGGGTGACATGTTACTATTGTTCAATTATCGTCTACCAATGAAGCAATTCCTCATTCTGAAGTCTTCATTACACAAGTGGTAGTGGTAGAATCTGTGGAACAGTGAAAGAGGGTGAGCAGTTTTAGTATGCCAGGGATGGAAGGAGCTATAGAGTAGAAAAACGAGAGACACAGAAAGTAGGACTGGAGCATCACAAGAGTATGTCCCATATAATGATAGAGAACAATAAAACAAACAAACAATTCATATGAAATAACAATCAATGACCATACAGGTTGTAGTGATCTCAGCTTTTCAATAATATCAGTTCTGGTGAGCTGAATCACACTCTCTGATTCGACTAAAGCAGGGGTTCTCAAAGTCGGTCCTGGGGGTCCGCTGTGGCTTTGGGTTTTGGCTTCAACAGGATTCGTAATCAGAGACAATGGATAACACTGATCTCAATTAATTAGCTGGTATTTTTCCAATCTTCTCTTAGTCTACAATTAAGAAAGCACAGAGGCATGATTTTTACATTTATAAGACATTTAGAAATATTTCCAATTTTGCAACTAACTCTCTTTTGTTAATTTCATGATATTTTGCCCTTTGTCCGTGTGGTTTGCTCCCTTCATTGTATCTTAATAATGACAATTAAAAACGAGCAGAGCAGACACCCAGGCGATCAACTCTGAATTGTGAAAGGCTGCAACTACTTTAGCGTTAGACCCACTAAATAGAAAATAATGGATTAATTAAACAATTAGAACACCTGGAAAAATAAAATGAAAATCTTGTTAAAAAGAAAAAAAAATACATTATTAACATCTATCTGCTTCATCCATCCATTATCCAATCCCGCTATATCCTAACTACAGGGTCACGGGGGTCTGCTGGAGCCAATCCCAGCCAACACAGGGCATGAAGCAAACCCCGGTCAGAACGCCAGCCCACCACAGGGCACACACACAGCACAATTTAGAATCACCAATGCACCTGACCTGCATGTCTTTGGTCTGTGGGAGGAAACCCACGCAGACACGGGGAGAACATGCAAACTCCACACAGGGAGGACCCGGCAAGTGAACCACAGGTCTCCTAACTGTGAGGCAGCAGCGCTACCCACTGTGCCACAGTGCCGCCCATCTAACTGCTTAGTACATCTAAATATATATATATAAAATCTAATATATATATATATATATATATAAATAATAAATAATATATATATTTACAGGGCTCCATAGGAGCACAAAAGGCAAAAATCGGGAGTGGTCATCCGTAGACTTTCTCGTATGCTCAAATACGGGGATGGATATTCGAGAAATAAACCGCAAGAGAATGATTATATTGTCTTATTATGTGCATTAAAAAGCCATCAACAACAAACCCGATCAAATAATATAATATATATCAATAATAATATATTGAACAATAATTATGGGCGGCACGGTGGCGCTGCTGCCTCTCAGTAAGGAGACCTGAGTTTGCTTCCTGGGTGCTCCCTGCGTGGAGTTGGCATGTTCTCCCCGTGTCTGCGTGGGTTTCCTCCCACAGTCCAAAGACATGCAGGTTAGGTGCATTGGCGATCTTAAATTGTCCCTGGTGTGTGCTTGGTGTGTGTGTGCCCTGCGGTGGGCTGGCACCCTGCCTGGGGTTTGTTTCCTACCTCGTGCCCTGTGCTGGCTGGGATTGGCTCCAGCAGACCCCGTGACCCTGTGTTAGGGTATAGCAGGTTGGATAATGACTGACTATATATATTTACCAAACTTAGTTTTCTAATTTCTATATTGTTCCCAAAATACAGAATCTGGGAAATAATAGTACACTTAATTAGCCCAGGAGTCAAAATAAAAAGAGAATAAAAACCTGCAGCCACAGGGGGTCCCCAGGACCGAGTGTAGGATGGCCTGTACTAAAGAAACAAAACTTTTGGCTTCAGCTGTCTTTCTATTCCATACAACGGGGTGTCCAACTCCGGGCCTGGAGGGCCACAGTGGCTGCAGGTTTTCATTCTCACCCTTTTCCTAATCAGTGACCAGTTTTCACTGCTAATGAACTCCTTTTCCCTTCATTTTAATAGCCCTGTTTTTAAGGATTCAGTCCTCTGAATCGATTCCTTTCTTCATTAAATGGCAGCCAAACAGAAATGAGATGTGAAACGAGCCAACAGCTGGCCAGCTAATTTGAAACGTCAAACTTCAGCCAGTTTCACTCCAACCAGTTTCTTAATGAGAAGCCAATTCTTGCTGTTAATTGAAGCCGTTATTGAATATCACGACGTGTTGCTGCTCTCATTCTGCCACAACAGACTGTTGATTTTCTGTCTTATCTAAGGCCACCAACATTTTGGTGACCTGAGCGGACAACATGACCAAGACCGTCACCTTTCTTTATTTTCAGGTTAGCTGGTCATGTGGCAGCTTGTTTTGTGTCTCATTATGGTTTGGCTGCTCATTAAGATAAAAGAAACAACTAAGGGGGGTCTGAGTCACGTCAATTAAAACCGAGGCAAAACAAGCTAATCAGCAGCAAAAATGGCTCACTAATTAAGAAGATGGTTAGAATGAAAACCTGCAGACACTGCAGACCACCAGGACAGGAGTTGGACACCCCTGCCATACAAGGTGGAAGGGGTGGGTCTTCTAGTTTGAAGAAGTAACATCAGAACTCCTGCGGCTGGTCTGTCCTGGAGGTAAAACAGGAGAAGGTGTTACCAACAGCACCCTCTTATGCTCAGAGGTGGTATTACCAATTTTGGTCATAGCCTTGTGACTGTTCCCTCTTTTATTTAAATATAATATACAGTCGACCCTTGACATACGACCGGCCTGACATACGAACAACTTGATTTACGACCAAAATTTTTGTTTTGATTTACGACCAGCATCTTGCGTTACGACCCGAATGCGGTCACGTGTATCCGCTTGTGCGACTGTAAACAAACAGCCGAGAGCGTTCGTAAGCGTCAGTCGGAGCCCAGATACATGTGTTTGTGGACGTAATTTCGGTCAGTGCAGTGATTTATCTATATATATAATTCACTAAGACCATGGCAAGCAAGACGCATAATTGCTAAGGAAGGAAGAGAAGGCAACGAAGGTAAAGAAAGCGATTGTTAAGGGATGTTAGCTAGCGGGCTGGCGCGGCACATGATGATGTCATCAGGCTGAGTCGGCACCGGCTTGCTTTGGAGTGTATTATTACAGCAGTTCACAACACGACCAGCTTTGGACTGAGTGCTCGACTACTGTCATTATTAAAGTGAGAAATAGTGATCACAATCGAAACGAAGAAGGAAATTGTGCGGAAATATGAGAGTGGCGTTCGTGACTGATCTCGCTAATATGTACAGCATGTCGAAATCCACCATCTCGACAATTTTACAAAGAAAAGATTTGCATAAGGAGGCTCCTTCTAAGCAATAACCACCTTCCGTTTCATTCTCCTCCTCCTCCTCCCTTCCTGCAGCCCAAAGATGTCAAATTAAATGGTGAGTACAGTATGAAATTGTTGTTTCTGGTAGGCTAGGCACTTTTTATAACTTTTTGGTTAGTACATTAGAAAAATTCTTGCTGTTTTGGTAAATTATGCACATTATACAACCCTTTTTTATTATGAAAAGGTTAAGTAAGTGTTGCTGTGGGAGGTTCGGAGTGCATTATGGGTATTTCCATTATTTCTTATGGGAAAAATAGTCTTGACTTACAACCAACTTGAGTTACAACGAGCCCTCGCGAACGAATTGAGTTCATAAGTCAAGGGTCCACTGTATATACATTGTCATTGACCGAGGGGGCACACATATCCACCAAAGTAGTGGGGCACAAACCGGGTTGCCCCTCTTAATAACTAATAAGCTCAGGTACAAGATGGTGTGAAAAACTAAGGCAGCATTGCCTGAAACGGTGCTGCTTCAGTGATTCAAGGTCATGTCAGAGCTCCATCCGGTGGTCTGCTTGTCCTGTAATGAGATAAAACCTGCTGGAAGCGTCTCAGTTTTACAGTCATTGGACCTCAAAGGGTGTAGTCAGTTACCCTCACTGGACTGTGAGTGGAAAAAAGAGACAACGTCATCAGTGACAGTCCCCTCCTCATGTCCTGGGGTGGTAGTGCTTACCTCTGATGAGCCTGGAAGGTGACCCTCTGACACACATGTGTGACAATATATAGAGGATATCTTCACGCGTGTACACCAATACACTGATCTTAAGATAAAGAAACATTCTGCGAGCAAATGATTAATTATGACTCGTCATTAACTCCGTACATTACGTGAAGCCAGCAATGAAGCCCTCATGAAATTAGAACATCCCACCACGCCAAATATAAAGACACCACAAGTTAACAGTAGCTGAGTGCCTCACTCAGGCATAATCAGCAATTGGCCAGACTTCAGCACTTAACTCAGAAAGAAATGCATTTGCATGAACCACATACAAGTCCACATGTCTCTACGCTTCAGTCATCCATCCATCCATTATCCAACCCGCTATATCCTCACTACAGGGTCACGGGGGCCTGCTGGAGCCAATCCCAGCCAACGCGGGGCATCAGGCAGAAAACAAAACCCAGGCAGGGCGCCAGCCCACCGCAGACGCTTCAGTCATTCAATCCGTAAATCAACATTTGATACGCACATGTCTTTGGAAAGCACTGCCGGCGTCGTGCTTATAAATTGCCACTGTAAACGACCAGGAGCCCCGATGTCTCCATCAAGTCAAACCTGAAGCAACCTGGCATCGTAGGAATTTGACGTCAGTTTTAGAAGGAATTTTTCACATCAGTAGCAAACCGGTTTATTGTCAATTATACAGCATTCCTCCAGCATTTCAGTTGGTCTAAACTGTTCTCTGGAAATCTGAACAGAAGCCTCACATTTTTTTGCTGTATTTAGCCGTAATTGTTCTGGGAAGGTTTATAAATAATCTGCACAATCTGTACTCTTGATTTAATTTTATATGCAGAATGTTCCGTAACCTGAAAATTGCCTCAAGGGGTGCTGCACAATGGCTGACCCTGCCCTCTGACCCCCAGAGATCATGCGGAAAGACAATTTACTTAATAAAGTACAGTATATCAAATCAGAAACACTTAAATTCCCCGTAAAGCATGCTGAATAGCATAAACATGACTTGTTCTGGGAAGTCCAAATCATTTCTCAATTAATTATTTTTGCCAATATAGCCCTGTAAGGAGGAGTCGAGTTGAGTCAGGACACATCGACAATACAAGACAAATCTAAGAACAAAATGCAAAACAAGCCAAGAGCTACACCGTGTTATGAAGGCCCCAAGGTTGTTTCACTACCCTGTAATAATTAAGAGTTTTAAATTCATTAAAAGACCTCAAGGAAGGAAAAACAAAGAGAAGAACACGGATATGTTAGGTCGAAATTGACCGTCCTTGCCTCCCTTATAAAACAGTACATCCACACACACACACACACAAAGATGCCGTCTTTATATTCCATACACTTCCAGTTAGCCTTCATCCCAACTCACCCCTCAACTCCACCAGCCAGACCAGACCTTCAACGTTGCCTCAGGATCAAAGCTCGGCTTAGCTTACGTGGTCAGGACGTTCCTTCTACCTCACTTCGGCACTGGGCAGTTTCCAGTGGGTCAGTGTTTCTCAACCTTTAAGTATTTGCAACCCGAGTTTTCATAACAGTTTTAATCGCGCCCCCCCCTAACATTTTTTTGAAATGTAGATGCATATTTTATTATGCCTACTTAACTTTTATCGACATTTATCTAACTCTATATCTATTTTTCTAGTATCAGAATGCTAAGCTAATTTGTTTTGGTTTCAATAGATGTTTTTTTCATATTTTTGATTCTTGTTTTCTTTTTTTCACATCTTCGCGCCCCTCTTTTTGTTACTTTGTGCCCCCCTAGGGTGGCTCGCCCCACAGGTTGAGAACCACTGCAGTGGGTAATACTGGCCTCTATTGGATGTTCTCCTTTATCTTTAAAATGTCCACCACCGACATCTAGAGATGTTCTCATCTAATAAACCAGGACTTGCCGCTGTCTCACTCTCCTCTCATGCCCACCACGCCCATCATACATATTTTCCATATGGTGAATCTCTGCAAGTCTGTGTTCTGCCATGGAGGAGAAAAAACAAGAGTAAATAAACCCTTTAAATGCCAGGAAAAAAAGGCTGGCAGCAGGTCTGGATTGCAGCATGGTCAAGTCCACCAGCTTTTTGAAAACCCACACTTCCCTGCTCAGAAAATGGCGTGGGGGGGGAAACCGAGAGAGATCAGCTGACGCCTCCAGGGAAGCCCACCGCTTAGGCCAGGTTTATACTTTATACTATGCCCCTGCGGACGCTCCTGCTATGCAAGCGTTTTACTGTTTATTCTTGCGTGCGTACTTTACGGAAATCTGGAGGAATCCACCAGGTGGCAGTGCGAGATCTCATCACGGTGAGAACAGGTTCGGCTTCGCTGAGTTGTGAATTGCCTGGAACAGCCATTAAATTCCGAGGACACCTTACCACAATATCTCTGAAAAGGATGTTTAATGATTAAATCCATCAGTCCAGGGATGTGTCCATTCCAACAAGCATCAGACACGAGGCAGAAACGATCCCTGGATGGGACATCAGCTCATCGCAAGGTGAATACAAGCACACACATAAACTGGCGTCATTTATGCGTCACGAAATCTGCATATCTTTGGAAGGAAACCGGAGCACAGTGTGGAAACCCAACAAGAAAACATAAAAACTCCATGCGGGGAACACTAGTGACGTGACTCCCTGCGAGAGAGCAGCGCTAACGCTCTGCCACCGTGTCACCCCCATGTGTGTAATTATCAACGGTATTCATTATTTAAACGAAATTAACAATTTATCTGTAAAATATAGCATACATACTTTAATGCATTTCATCATGAAAGTGATATCAAGTCTAAATCTAAGGACTCTAAATGTGCAGAGAGCTGGAATATCATAAATGTAATGAGTTCTGTGTGGCGATCTATTGCTGTTTGCCGCTGCTGTCAGGTCAGGAGGAAGCCCCAGAAACAAAAGATGGCATGTGAGACTTTTAAAATGTATCGTGTCATTAAGATCGGGAATATGCAACGCTTGAATATAAAAGCACCTTTATGTCGGCATTTTGCTTCGCCACAACGAACTGTTCATCAAACATCGAAGCGCGCACACCGATCCCGTAGGATCATAAAATAGGTCTTTGCGATAGCAATTAACGAGAATAATTCAAAATTAACTGCAGAATTATGGGATATGAGGGATTTCTCTAGAGTGCTTCTTTCTCCTGCATGATTTGGCTCAAAACTAATGAGCTCATCGTCATCTCATAATGTAGTGGTTCTCAATCTGTGGGGCGAGCCCCCCTAGGGGGGCACGAAGTAACAAAAAGGGTGGCACGAAGATGTGAAAAAAAGAAATATGTATATCTCTCTCTGTACCATATTTCTCTCATCTTATTGTTTCCGTCACGGTTATCAAAAGAGATGGGTGTATGGCTTCATTCTGTTCTGCATCACTAAAGAGTATAAATTCAGAGAGCGAGCGCCCCCTGCTGGATACAGGCTGTTCCCCGAACTATAGTTCCCAATATGCCCTGTTAGTATCCTTAATGGTACCGTAACCTGGGGACGCTGCCACCTAGTGTTATTGACCTGAAATTGTCTTCCCCTGTCCTTCCGTCATAATGGCCTCCCGGCCGGGTAAGTATCCTCGTTCAGCTCCGGCTGGGATGCCAGTTCCTGTGTGACGTACCTCACATTGTAAATCGGTCTGCGTAAAGTCAAATGTATGCAAATCAAGTCAAGTCAAGTCGGGGAACATGCACTGGTACAGCACGTTGCCACACCCACTACACGACGAAACAACTCGGGATCCTGGTTGGCAATCCCCCAGGCAGACACGCGGTCCAGTCCCACCCTCCAGAAATGACCCTCTATTTGCCGCAGCCAGGTGTTACGTGGGTGACCCCTTGGCCTGGTCCAGCCACTCAGGTCCCCAAAAATGAGGATCTTATGAGCCATATCACCCTCAGGAAAATGCGCCACATGGCCGTAGTGCCGTAACTGACGCTCCACCACAATGCAGGTCATGTGCCTCATTCGGGACTCCATGAGCAACACAAAGTCAAACCAACGGTACCCAAGAATTCTCCATAGTGACACAGTACCAAAGGAGTCCAGTCTTCATCTCAGCTCACTGGATAGCGTCCATGTCTCACAGCCATATAGCAAGACAGGAAGCACCAGGACTCTAAAGACTTGGACCTTCGTCCTTTTGTATAGCTATCAGGAGCGCCACACACCCCTTTCCAGCGACCTCGTGATCCCCCATGCTCTCCCAATCCATCTACTGACTTCATAGGACAGTGCTTCTCAAACTGTGGGGCGGGCCCCCCAGGGGGGCACGAAGTAACAAAAAGGGGTGCGCAAAGATGTGAAAAAAAGAAAACAAGAATCGAAAATATGAAAAATACATCTATTGAAACCAAAACAAATTAACTTAAACTGCATTTTGATACTAGCAAAATAAAGAGTTAGATAAACGTCGATAAAAGTTAAGTAGGTATAATAAAATATGCATCTATGATATATCATTAATTACAAAAGAACAAATTGGTATTAGTGTGCTCCTTTCAAAAAAAACATTAGAGGGGTGTTATGAAAACTCAGGTCGCAAATACTTATAGGTTGAGAAATGCTGTCATAACAGGCTTTCCATTCAGCCATTTTAGCTCTAGACGCACACCCATCATTGAGATATTGATGTTTTTGATGTAAGGGGGACACTAAAACGTCGAGCTCTGTTGAAAACCGGAGATCGGAATTTTTGCTTTTGCTCCTCTCCCATTGATGATGAGTTATAGTGGGGGAAGGCACAAAGTAAAAAAAATTAATCAATCAATCTACGGACTTATTAGTTTTTTTTCTAATCCTTTTTCTTCGTTTCACTAAGTCCGTAGATACAAAAAATTATTGAAAAAGTGATTGCATACTAAATAGCGGAGACATCGAAGCAGATTGATGATACTCATTCTGATAGTAAAACATTAAAAAATAATTCACCCTAGCAGTGGAGTTTAGTCAGGCCAATGGTTCTTTGTCCAACTAATCCAAAATCCTGGAGGACATCGTTTTAGCAAAAATAAGCTATTTTCCCCTTCTATATCCGTTTGCTGCTGTAACTCTTCCATTCTTCTCACTGCTGTATTTAACACTTCCATTCCTGCTTAGACTCCTCCCCTTACTGCCAATGCCTGTTTCCTATTGGTCATTTCCTCGTCACGCTTCCCGCTCAAGGCATCATAACATGTCTTCCTATACACCGAGATGCCAGCAGACTATTAGACCTTCGCACATTTAAACAAAAGAAACAACAGGTGCAGACAAACAGTGAAACAAATTATTCCCATCATCGTCGCTGCAAAGTTATTAGTCGCATATTAAATTTCTAAAGTTGCATAACTCGTAAAAAGTCAGAATCACTTTGGAAAAATCAATTTACTTCCTTTAAAAATGTATTTCCATTGAGACAAGTACTGCAGTGGGTTCATAAACCTGAAATTCTATGTAGAAAAAATGTGGATACGTTTATGTTTATAGTGTACTCGGGGGTTTTGCCGCCCCTGCTCGCTTCAATCGCCAACAACCAAGCCTGTGCTATGTACCATTGTGAAAAGGGGGGCTGAACGCACCCCAAAGAGACGTGGTCGCTACTCCGAAACCCCCACTTAAACGGTGATACAATGGGAAATAAATACAGTATTTATTGTTACCTCCTCTTTGCTCGATCAGCTGCTGCATGCCGTGTGATCTGCATCTCGTGCAGCGCTTCTAACATTTAAAAGCCTGTATAGCAGCTGTCCTCTTGCCTCACTGCCTTGTCTCTCTTCTCCCCCAGACATCCTCTGCTCCTATTGGGGGTCCCGTTCCCGAGGCGCGCCCCTATGAAGAGGAAGATTTTCTATTCTTTAAATTGAGAGACGGAACTGTCCCCTCCGACTACACTCGGAGCTCAAATCACTTCTGAAAGAGACTTATGTTTGTTTGAAGTGTCTGAATAACGTTTCTGTCTCTAAAATCTTCTGTGTATCTGTGCAACTCTGTGACCCAAGTGTGACAGCGTATGTGGATTTCACTTTCACCAAACAACAAATCATTTAATTTTCGTGGATACGTCTCTTCATTGGGAAGAAACACTATTCGATCTCTTTTCGCTGTTCTGTTATTTCACCGAGTAATAATTTCCGTTTGTTTGCGCTAATGCGATCTTTACTATCATTTTTTTGAGACTTTCAAATTTTCGTACTTCCATTATCTCTAACCTGCTGCACATGTGTACCGCGCCAACGTTTTAGAATTCTTTATGACGTTCTACTTTGTCTTCTACTCTTTGTCTTTATTTCCGACCCAGGCTGTGGTTAAATCTTTTGGCACAAAGTCTCGTCTCGCTGGACGTGAACGCGTCTTTCTGAGAAAGTCACGTCTCGTCTCTCTGGACACGTCTCGTCTCGTCCCAAGATTTTTTTATATAAGAGATATTTGGCAGAGGTGACTTAGCGGTTTACACTGTGACATCCCAGTCTGGTCATTGTCTGTGCTAAGATTTCATTGGTTCTTCCTGTTCCTGCATGTTTTCTCTCACTTTCCTCAGTGTTTTTTATTTTTATTTTAAAATTTAATTGGCATTTTTAAGTGTTCGTTTCAATTAATTAAATAATATTATGTATTTGAATATGTAGCACAACTAAGCTTGTGGGGGCCGAAACACATTTTATCGACAGTAAAGCGGGGAACAAATCTCACTAACTGATGTGCTGTTGTTGGTTTTGGGGGTTCTATTGTTGTTTGTAGTTCATACAGTCATATGAAAAAGTTTGGGAACCCCGCTTAGTTCTTTGGATTTTGTTTATCATTGGCTGAGTTTTCAAAGTAGCAACTTCCTTTTAATATCTGACATGCCTTATGGAAACAGAAGTATTTCAGCAGTGACATTAAGTTTATTGAATTAAAAGAAAATATGCAATATACATTATAACAAAATTAGACAGGTGCATAAATGTGGGCACCCCAACAGAGATATGACATCAATACTTAGTCGAGTCTCCTTTTGCAAATCTGAAAGCCTCTAGACGCCTCCTATAGCCTTTGATGAGTGTCTGGATTCTGGATGGAGGTATTTCTGACCATTCTGCCATACCAAATCTCTCCAGTTCAGTTCAATTTGATGGACAGCCTGCTTCAAATCATCCCATAGATTTTCGATGATATTCAAGTCAGGGGACTGTGACGTCCATTCCAGAACATTGTACTTCTCCTTCTGCATGAATGCCTTTGTAGATTTCAAACTGTGATTTGGGTCATTGTCTTGTTGGAATATCCAATCCCTGTGTAACGTCAACTTTGTGAATGATGCTTGAACATTATCCTGAAGAATTTGTTGATATTGGGTTGAATTCATGAGACCTTCGACTTTAACAAGGGCCCCAGTCCCTGAACTGGCCACACAGCCTCACAGCATGATGGAACCTCCACCATACTTGACAGTAGGTAGCAGGTGTTTTTCTTGGAATGCAGTGTTCTTCTTCCGCCATGCAAAGCGCTTTTTGTTATGACCAAATAACTCCACTTTTGTCTCATCAGTCCAAAGCACTTTGTTCCAAAGTGAATCTGGTTTGTCTAAATGAGCATTGGCATACAACAAGCGACTCTGTTTGTGGCGTGAGTGCAGAAAGGGCTTCTTTCTCCTCACCCTGCCATACAGATGTTCTTTGTGCAGATTGTGCTGAATTGTAGAACGATGTACAGATACACCATCTGCAGCGAGATGTTCTTGCAGGTCTTTGGAGGTGATCTGTTGGTTGTCTGTAGCCATTCTCACAATCCTGCGCATATGCCGCTCCTGCATTTTTCTTGGCCTGCCAGACCTGAGTTAGTTTAACAGCAACTGTGCCTGTGGCCTTCCATTTCCTGATTCCATTCCTTACAGTTGAAATTGACAGTTTAAACCTCTGAGATGGCTTTTTGTAGCCTTCCTCTAAACCACGAGACTGAACAATCTTTGTTTTCAGATCTTTTGAGAGTTGCTTTGAGGACCCCATGCTGTCTGTCACTCTTCAGAGGAGAGTCAAAGGGAAGGAAGCACAACGTACGATTGACCACCTTAATAATCTTTTACCACTCATGATTGGACACACCCGTCTATGAAGTTCAAGGCGTAACGAGCTCATTCAACCAATTTGGTGTTGCAAGTAATCAGTACTGAGCAGTGACAGACATTCAAATCAGCAGAATGACAAGGGGACCCACATTTGTGCACAGCCAGTTTTTCACATTTGATTTAATTTCATACAACTAAATACTGCTTCACTAAAACTCTTTGTTCAGAAAACACCGCAGTACTCAGATGTTCCTAGGAAATGAAAGACGTACCACTGTTATCTTTTTTATTGAAAGTCGAGTCAATTATTACGCAGGCTGAGAGGGGTTCCCAAACTTTTTCATATGACTGTATTTTTTATACATAACCCAATGGAGATTTAAAATCTATTTTCAAACCTCATGCTAAAATTGTTGGCAGCATCCAACCAATAGGACAAGAGCAGTGGTTCTCAGCCTGTGGGGCGGGCACAAAGTAACGAAAAGGGGGCGTGAAGATGTGAAAAAAAGAAAACAAGAATCAAAAATATGAAAAAAAAACAAAACAAATTAACTTAAACTACATTCTGATACTAGAAAAATAAATATAGAGTTAGATAAATGTCGATAAAAGTTAAGTAGGTATAATAAAATATGCATCTACATTTCAAAAAAACGTTAGGGGGCGCGATTAAAACTGTTATGAAAACTCAGGTCGCAAATACTTAAAGGTTGAGAAACGATGGACAAGAGATCATTGTGGCGCTTTGCTGACAAATTACAGTGACAGCGAACTGCAGACAATGGAGCTGTGAGGTTGTGTTCAGTGTTACAGCGAGTTGATCTGCTGTATGCGTAAAGTGCCATTGATGTCACGGACCAGGAGCCCCAAAGCACACAAATCAAAATAAGTTCTGAAAGTACTTCCAAAAAATGCCCACTAGAGGGGGATGTCACCATCAAACCCTTGCTACTAATAAGAGCAAGCAATGAATCTTTATAAAATAAAAAGTTTATTCTCCAAGCATTCTTTAATAACCTTGAAGCTCCAAGAAGCACAAGACGCAAAGGAATCACCTCAAAAACCACAAGACAGTCCAACACAAACAAATTCTTAATGCAGCAATCCAGAAATGTATTCAAACACGAAGCAACAACAACAATATTTATTTCTATGGCACATTTTCATACAAATGATGTCGCTCAAAGTGCTTTACATGATGAAAAAAGAGACAAAAATGCAAAAATAAGAAAATAAGATTAGGGAACACTAATTAACATAGAGGGCGGCACGGTGGCGCAGTGGGTAGTGCTGCTGCCTCGCAGTTAGGAGACCCGGGTTAGCTTCCCTGGTCCTAGCTAGCCAGCGCCAAGTTTAAGCTGAAGTTTAAATTGGCATTTTGATCCATAGCTAGTAATTCACATAAATGCAATGGGATGACATATAGCTGCGCGAAACTTGAACCCAGGTGGCACAGTGGCGCAG
This sequence comes from Polypterus bichir lapradei, assembly GCA_026402145.1. Lineage (NCBI taxonomy): Eukaryota > Metazoa > Chordata > Cladistia > Polypteriformes > Polypteridae > Polypterus > Polypterus bichir. Next base: position 4,669,819 of record JANRMT010062856.1, read on the forward strand.
TGGGTAGCACTGCTGTCTCGCAGTCACTGTAGGAGTCCTGGGTTCACTTCCCGGGTCCTCCCTGCGTGGAGTTTGCATGTTCTCCCCGTGTCTGCGTGGGTTTCCTCCCACAGTCAAAGACATGCAGGTTAGGTGCATTGGTGATCGTAAATTGTCCTTGGTGTGTGTGCGCATCCTGCGGTGGGCTGGCGCCCTGCCTGGGATTTCTTTCTTGCCTTGCACCCTGTGTAGTTGGGATATAACGGGTTGGATAATGGCTGGTTGGATAATTAGCATAGAATAAAATTAAGGTCCGATGGCCAGGGAGGAAAGAAAAGACAAAAAAAAAATTCCAGACAGCTGGGGAAAAAAAAAAAATCTGCAGGGGTACCGATGCCACAAGACCACCCAGCCCCCTCTAGGCGTTCTACCTAACATCAATGACCTCAATCAGTCCTCATGGTATTCAGGGTTCACATGGAGGAATTTGATGATGATGGTCATGTGGATTGGGGGACTAGGGACATCACGGTGCTTTCATCAGGTGGTGGTGGCACAGATCACAGAAAACCGGAAAAAGAAAAGCAGGGAAAGTAGCGATCTGAAGGTCAAAATTCCAAAGGTTAAACTTACCAGTCCCAGGCATGTTTGAAATAAACCGGCAGGAACTTTGGGAGACCCTCCAGATTTAAAGGGTGGGGGGGGCAATTCATGGTGATGATTGGCAGGTGGCCCCGCCTCTTGAGGAACCATCTGCAGAACACATGGAACATAACAAAGTCAGCTTAAATACAGAGACTGGACCAAAAATAAAGAATGATGCACATAAACATAAAGTATTAAAAATTAGCAAAAGAGACGTAAAGAGAGGCTCAGATGTTTCTGCATAAGTTAAGTTGCTTACGTTTTACTTTTACGGTCACAAACATCATTTCATGTCCCTGCTAGGAGCTCAAGGACCAGGAGAAGTGAGCTGCTGTGCTGACACCAGATTTCTGCCTTTTGTGTGTCCATGTAAACACAATCTCCGATACAGAGCCAGACACAAGAAGAAGATGCATGCAGAACTGCCAGCAATACCAGACCTCCATTTTTGGGGTCCTGAAGTTTGAACTGTTTTGAGGTCTGACTTATTAGTGTTATCTTCTTCAGTGGGGTTGTTCCAAGACACATCGTCACCAAGTTTGTTTTTTTTTTTTGCATGAATTTAACCACCACATCTCAGATTTTGATTAAAGTTGCTCTTACATGTCAAACATGACTGGTTTGAACGCCTTGTAGTTTTCGAGATAAGGTGGCTGAAAATGAAAGTGTTTTCTGGGGCCCCTCCTGGATTAGGGGTCCTGAAGTTTAAACCTCATTAGTTTTGTAGTAGATCCGCCCAAATTAGAAGACTTGAATTCCAACTCAAGACCCTGAATCTGTAAGACATTGGCACTAACCCCTCTGGTGCCCTTGTTGGCCCCCATTACAGTGAATGTCACAGTGCAGGAGTGATGGACTGGCACCCCACGTATGGTCGTGCCCTGCCTTGTATTTGGTGAAACGAGACTAAGCTTGGGCCTCAATCACCTCAGACTTGAATCAAGAGGGACCAGTTTCCATAACATTCTTCAAAGTTTTTAAATTATTTTCCTTTCCTTGGATGCCCCATTGGCAGACTTTATATGGCACTGACATAAGGTTTCCAAGTAAAACTTCACATGTGTTGTGTCATTTCTCCTTGGCGGGTACTTCACATTGCTTCTGCTTAACGCCAATCTAAATGTGGCAGCAGGCGCCATCTTGTGGTCATATTCGGTCATTACAATTCACACATTTTGTTTTCTCTATGTATAGGCCTAGTGCAGGGGTCCTCAATCCCAGTCCTGGAGAGCCGCAGTGGCTGCAGGTTTTTGTTCTGACCTGGTTGCTTAATTAGAAAGCAATTCTTGCCAATAAAGCACTAATAAGCTATGAAATTAAATTAACTCTGCTATGTCAGGTCATTCTCATATCCTAGATTTTCTTTCCCTTTCTATCATGCAAATGATTTGAAGGCTAAAATGGACGAGTAATTCTCAGTCCTTCACTTTTTTCTCTTCATTTTTCTTCCAAGTATTTAATTAAACCCAATAGTGCAGATAAATACACACAGGTGTAAATGTAAATAAGCTAAATGGAGAAATGCTGCTCTCTCTTGTCATTTGCATGTTATTGATAATAAGGAGCAATTAAAATAGCTGTTTAAGACAAAATTAAGCAATAAGGGCTCAAAATCACTAAAGTGAAGCAGAAGTGTTACTTTAGCAATAAGTGCTTTTTATTAAGCAACTGGGTTGGAGCAAAAACCTGCAGCCACTGCGGCTCTCCAGGACCGGGATTGAGGACCCCTGGCTAGTGCAAATCTAAAACTGCAACAGATTAGTAGCAAATGTTTAAACCATTAATGAATTGCCTTATGCTGAGGGATAAATTCCCTCTTTTTGAAAGCAGAGTGAAGTAGTTTTGGACCTGTACAAAAATAATAAAGTTCATCAGTCATCACTCGCTCTGAGCCTATACACTGAGAGAAAAAATTAATAGGTTTACACTGTAATGACCAAATGAGGCCACAAGATGGCGCTGGAGACCAGTCTAATGTCACTCGCTCGCTCAATTTGGTGTTAAGTGGCAGAAATGTGAAGATCCATAAAAAAAATAAAAAAAAAAACACAAGAGTGAAGCTTTTCGGACAGAAATGTGCAGGAGTGAGAAATCACACATATGGAAGAGAAAGCGCAAATATCAAGGGGTAGTTGTGTGTGATGAGGGCTGGGTGTGGAGTGCGGGCCTCGAGGTCCACGTCTGTCAGATCAGATAAACCTTCAGTTATTGAATGTTTCTAAATGTGGTGGAAATCAAAGGAGTTCACTTGTCCTCATTTTCTCTCTCTCTCTGTCTTTCAGGCAAAGGTGAAGAACTTAACCCTCAGCAACCACTGCACGACTAAACAGACGACTTCACCTTGGTTTCAGATTCGAGGAGGGAAATGTCTGCTGGTGAAGTGGATTAGTCAATTGAAGACTTTATTATCCAGCAACGTTAATTTTTGTTAATGGAGACCCTCTGCTTGAGCAAAACGGCCATCCTTCCACACCAGCATGGACTTTGATTAAATTATTTAAATTAAGATTTTTGTATTATAAACAGGTGATATCACATTTTCCTATTAACATTTTAATATGTATTTAAAAAAATATATGAAACTGAAAGGATATTTAATATTATTTATACTATTAAAATGAAGTTAAAACTCTTTGTTTTATTTGTGAGGTCTGTTTAGATTTTACTTCATTTACATTTTCTTATTTGGCTGGCACCTTCATCCAAGGAAACTTAGAACATCTGAGAGATTCGTAGCTCTGCAGGTAATTGGAGAAGGTGCAAAGCATTGCTGCTTGATCCATCTCTGATGGTGCCATTGGGCCATCCGCCGGCAGCCATCTCTCGCAGATGTTTCGCCCCTTCAGAAATCTGCAAGTGGTGGGGCAGAAGCAGCGATGTCTCCCTACTACCCCCTGTAGCTGGCCCTAGAACCCTTTGCTCCTTATCCTCTCTTTCTCGTTAGCCAGAGCCAGAACTTCTGTTTCTCCACCTCTTCCGCCAGTGACTTCTTTAAGCTTGGACCCTGACACAACGGTGTCCCTCAGGAAATGCTGGGTAGCTGACCCCATGTTGCCTCAGGGTTCTATTCAATAAGGGCGCGCACAAAAAGGCGAGCTTCAAAAGGGCGACCTCAATTGAGCGCGGCGAATAAAGGCGTTCGTAGATAATTTAGTTCAAATGGCTCTGGAATATGTGAAGAGCAACAAAGGTGCAGATCTACTCGTAGTCGAAGGCTACACAAACTATCAACGGGAAACACGTCTGGAAATGCACTGAATATAGGATTGGAAAATGTTCGTCTCGCTGTCAGAAATAGTTCATTGGAAGTTCATGCATGAATTAATTGGATGTTTTAATATTCTTGCTTTCGCCTTTTTATACGTTCAATCATTGCCTTTATCTAATAAATTTTCTGTAATAATTTTGTTGCGTTTGCCTTTATTCTCTGCGCCCAATTGAGGTCGCCCTTTTGAAGCTCGCCTTTATTTACGCGCCCTTATTGAAGGATACCTTGCCTGAGCACCCTATGGGCTGATGATAGCCCTCCATCCTGCCTCTATGCCTTCTGCCCTCACATCTGTGTACAGTGTTTCTCTCTCTTCCTCTAGTTGTTTGCCTCCATACTTGTTTCCCATGTCATGGTCAGCTCAACCAAAATAACAATGTCTGGATGGAGAAAAGTGGTGGCAATCTCAGTGGGGAACTGAAGCTTCCTATCAAGGTCCTCCATCATGTACCATTTGTCATTAGATGCTAGGACTGGTGCTTTCTGGGTGATGTTCTGTCCTTCACCTCCAAATCTAATGAAGACAATCACCTGTTTTCATGGGCTGGATGAGCTCTAGTTGCCTCCTATCTGCAAGCCTTGAAGATCTCAGCAATACCATCTCTAGCACACCCTTACAGCTGGAGAGTTTGTTCTGTAGTGTGGGGTTTGGGGAATTGCAGAGTGGGCATTCTTCAGAAGAACTAACCCTAAGACACAGGTCACTGGTCTATGGGGAGAGTGTCGTATGTTGATCTTATAAGGACACTAAGGGTGTACTCACACTGGCAATTCATTCTGTGCCTGAGCACGTTTGTCCGCATGTAACCCTGAAAAGTCTACTTCGTTTGACCAGTGTGATCGCTCTGTGCTCGGCCAAACGTGCCATGCCCTGGCCTGCTTGGAAGAGGTGGTCCTGGGCTCGGTTCAGAAGAATTCGGGAACAGTGTGATCACTAAACGTGCCTAAGCACAGAAAACAGACCTGACGTCAGACAGTGCAATTCTCATTTCATTCAATACCATAGGAGTTGAAAACAGGTTTTAATTCTCACCTTACACATGAACGTGAATTATAGCTGGCAAGAAAAGCTGCAAATTCCTCCCTTAACATCATTTGTCACTGTAAAAATCTCCTTGTACATGCAGTACGATTAACAGTAAAACACGGTGTTGCACACTCCAGGAACCAGGAACCCATTGGTATTTCAAACACGTTTTCATTTCTGGGTTATTTATGGACCTTCTTACAGATCAAAATCGAGGTTCTTTTCTAGAAAGTTCGTGTGGATGGATCGCTTGGGAAGCAAAACTGGCATCACTTTGAAGAAGTACTTTGGCACCTTAAATTTAAAGAGTGTACCTTCAAGAATGTTTCTCTGTTTTCTTTTGACTGTTTAAGTCTTCTTTGTTTAACTTATATTTTCTGTTTGTTTATTCGACTTATCTTTTGTAATGACTATAACTCTTGATTGTGTAGTTATATTTCTAAGTGTGTGTTCATGTTCACTTATATTCCCGGTGCTTTGTGGGTGGTTCTCCAAGAGGCGTGGCCACCTGTCTGTCTCCCGGTTTGTACCGCCCCCTCAGTCCTGTAAAGTAGGGGTGTCGAACTCCAGTCCTGGAGGGCCACAGTGGCTGCAGGTTTTCATTCTTACCATCTTCTTAATTAGTGCTGATTACTTCTTTTAATTAGCTTGACTCAGGCCCCAAAGTTATTTCTTTAATTAGCAGCCAAACAATAATGAGACACAAAATATCTGAAAATAAAGAAAGGTGACGGTCTCAGTAAGGCTGATTTCTGGGATCACCAAAACTTTATGATGGCGTTCTTAGAAAAAGCAGAAAAACAACAGTTTTGGAAATGTGTGCTGTGGCAGAATGAGAGCAGCAAGAAGCCATGGAATTAAATAATGGGTGTAATTAACAGAAAACATCGACTTCTAATTAAGAAACTGGTTGGAGTGAAATGGGTTGGAGTTTGAAGCCCCGGTTGAGCTGGTCATCTGTCGGCTTGTTTCAGATTGTGCGTCGGAATTCTTTTTTGCCACAAGAGGGCGAGGTCAGACTGCAAAGCTTGATGGTCTACTCCAGCGTTTCTCAACCTTTAAGTATCTGCGACCCGAGTTTTCATAATAGTTTTAATCGCGCCCCCCCTAACATTTTTTTGAAATGTAGATGCATATTTTTATTATACCTACTTAACTTTTATCGACATTTATCTAACTCTATATTTATTGTTCTAGTATCAGAATGTAGTTTAAGTTAATTTGATTTGGTTTCAACAGATTTTTTTTCATATTTTTGATTCTTGTTTTCTTTTTTTCACGTCTTCGTGCCCCCCTAGGGGGGCCCGCCCCACAGGTTGAGAACCACTGGTCTACTCCGTAAGTCATTTGTACATCGTGGCTTTCCTTGGTAACGCTAATACCTTTAGTGATAGTTACGAGCCAGGGAGGTGATCTCCAGCTGTATGTGCGTATCTACAGTATATTAGGCCGCAAAATAGATAGATAGATAGATAGATAGATAGATGTGAAAGGTGCTATATAACATAGATAGATAGATAGATAGATAGATAGATAGATAGATAGATAGATA
>JANRMT010062856.1:4676299-4688650 GCA_026402145.1 Polypterus bichir lapradei
ATAGATAGATAGATAGATAGATAGATAGATAGATAGATAGATAGATAATAAAGGCACTATATAATAGATGAACAGAAAGGAAATGTACAAAGCAAACGAACAAATAAATAAAAATAGATAAATAAACAGGTTGATCATATGAAAGGCATTATATGAAATAAACAGAGAGTTTATTAGTACATTCTATTAGTTGGGGGGAATTAAACATTGAATTGCTGCCATGTGATTGGCTGATTAGATATTTAAGTTAACAAGCAGTTGAACAGGTGTACCTAATAAAGTGGCCAGTGGTTGAGGATAGATAGATAGATAGATAGATAGATAGATAGATAGATAGATAGATTTGTACAAATACAAGTGTGACATTATACACTGTCATCCCAATGTAAGTGTTGTGTCTGTTTTGAAAATGGCACACCATAAGGGAACATACTGTTAATGAAGGACTGGGAGAAATAAGGGAGTCAAAAGCAAGATGAGAGACTAACCATCACATCCAAAAATGAAATCCTAGCTGAAAGTCAAAAAGCAAAAGCACTAGTCATAAACCTAATCTTTGAAGTTACTGCCATCAATGGTAGACAAGCCCCTATTACATGCCCTGAAAACATGATGTGAAAGGCGCTATATAAAACCAAGACCTGAAGGTCTAAGTGAGAACATTCTGGAAGGTGTGGTTATTGTTGGTGTGGTGTCATAGTTTCAGATTTTGGATTTGTACACCCCAAGCATACCAGTTCAATCCTTTTCTGTACCTGATTAGTTCACTTAGCCTGTCTGTGCTCTAGTTGTAAAAATTATATGTGTGTGACCATCAAGGGGGGTTTCATCACCCCAAACTCTTGACACAATGACTGGCACACTAGTGCCAGTGTACTTTAAAGGTTTAATCTTCTGAATGCCTTGTTCAAAGGGTTTCAAACAACACAAATGTAACTCACTGCAGTCCTTCCGTTGCTTCCTTCTCTCCTCTGCTCCCCCAGGAAAGCTTCGTCAGCCCAACCAATCACCCCCCCCCAGACTCTGGCACTCTGTAGTACAGTTGGTTGCTCCTTTTATGTAAAACCCAGGAGTACATCTCGTGATGGTGGCTCAGGAGTATATCCAGATGAGGTTGAAGCTCCACGTTGAAGGCCTCATTAATTCCCTTAGCACCCCCTGGCAGTACCCACAGAACCCAACAGGGCTGTGTACAATGTTGTTTGATGTATGCCACTGCAATCTGTGAAGTTTATTTCAAATCCATTAGTTTATAGCTCACACCACACAATAAATTGTCAAAGAACTGGACAGAGGTTTGTGAAGGACACACACAGGCTGGCTATGTTAAAAGTGCTGATGTCTGCTTGACCAATACGGTCAGAGCCACGGTCTGTAGAAGCCATAAATAATGAGAACAGGTGAAGGTGTTATTTTGGCACAGTCCAGAAGTGATATAGAGAGCCCTATGGCAGCTGCCCATATCTGACACAAATTCTATTCATATGTAAATATGTGAGTGTTTCTAATAATGAGGGTCCATCATGAAATCAGAAGCCATCTCCATGCTGCCAAACATATCTGCTGGATGGGCATATAGTTGTCACTATTTCCCCACCTGAAGTACTGGCTCTGATGACCATACTGTTCCCTGGCTTCTTTCTAGCCTGGCTAATATGTATAAATGAATTATACATTATATATTTTTGGGAATGGAAGTTATCTTTTAAAGCAAGTTAAATACATACTGTATATCTCTCTCAGTACCGTATTTCTCTCATCTGATTATTTCCCTCACGGTTAACAAAAGAGATGGGTGTATGGCTTCATTCTGTTCTGCATCAATAAAGAGTATAAACTCAGAGAGTGAGCGCCCCCTGCTGGATACAGGCTGTTCCCCGAACTATAGTTCCCAACATGCCCTGTGAGTATCCCTAATGGTACCGTAACCTGGGGACGCTGCCACCTAGTGCTATTGACCGGAAATTGTCTTCCCCTGTCCTTCCGTTATAATGGCCTCCCGGCCGGGTAAGTATCCTCGTTCAACTCCGGCTGGGATGCCAGTTCCTGTGTGACATCCCTCACATTGTAAATCGGTCTGTGTAAAGCCAAATGTATGCATGTCAAGTCAAGTCAAGTTGGGGAACATGTACTGGTACAGCACATTGCCGCACCCACTACACGACGAAACAACACGGGATCCTGGTTGGCAACCCCCCAGGCAGACATACAGTTGAGTCCCACCTTCCGGAAGTGACCCTCTAGCTGCCGCAGCCAGGTGTTACGTGGGCGACCCCTTGGCCTGGTCCAGCCACTCGGGTCGCCAGCAATGAGGATCTTATGAGCCGTATCACCCTCAGGGAAATGCGCCACATGGCCGTAGTGCCGTAACAGCATGTTGACACAACCCCCACGTGATGAAACAGATCAGGATCTTGGTTGGCAACCCCCCATGGCAGACATATGATCCAGTCCCACCCTCCAGAAACAACCAACTATCTGCTGCAGTCAGGTGTTACATTGGTGTCCCCTTGGCCAGGTCCAGCCACTTGGGTCCTCAAGTGTCAGGGAATCACTCCACATGGCCGTAGTGCTGTAACTGACGCTCCATCACAATGCAGGTCATGTGCCTCATTCGGGACTCCATGAGCAACACAAAGTCAAACCAACGATACCCAAGGATTTTCTGGAGAGACACAGTACCAAAGGAGTCCAGTCTTCGTCTCAGATCACTGGATAGCGTCCATGTCTCACAGCTATATAGCAAGACAGGAAGCACCAGGACTCTAAAGACTTGGACCTTCGTCCTTTCGCATAGATATCAGGAGCACCACATACCCCTTTCTGGTGACCTCATGACCCCCCATGCTCTCCCAATCCGTCTACTGACTTCATAGGAAGAGTCACTGGAGACATAAATGTCACTGCCGAGGTAAGTAAACCTCTCAACAAGGTCGACACTCTCTCCGCAGACAGACACACTGCTGATGGCCGTGCCCAAGAGGTCATTAAAGGCCTGGATGTTGGTTTTAATCAGGACCCTCACAAGCCCAGACACTCAGACTCCTCGCTCAGTCTCTCTCGAGCGCCCCGATCAGAGCCTCCATTGACTCCGCGAAGATCACAGCATCGTCAGCAAAGTCAAGATCCGTGAATCTCTCTTCACCAACTTATGCCCCACAGCCGCTGGACCCCAAGACTTCACTCAACACCCAGTCCATACAAGTATTGAACAGAGTAGGAGCAGAACACACCGCTGATGAACCCCAGAATCAACTGGGAAAAACACAGAAGTTCTGCCTCTGCTAAGAAGTTAAAAGAGGCTTGAATGAATTTGAAGATGATTGATTTCTGAAACAGACGGTCACATGAATTGCTCCGGTATTTCATGTAAGCAAATCGATGGACTCGGCTTCATGATGTTTGTGATCACCCGCTCATGCTGTGAACAAGTCCACGTATAATAAGAGAAAGGCTCTCACTGAACAGTTCTCAGACTGTACATTCAATTTGGGTGACACGGAAAAGGGATGCACTTTTATTGATTAGGTATATTAAGGTTATTACTATTTTTATGTCTATTAAGCCCTTCAAATTCTGCCATGTCTGTCCACCTATCTGTGTGTCTCTCAGCAATCCCTACCATCTTAAATTCACGGAATGCTTTTCTTTTTCTTTGTAAATCCAAGCTTTCTGGCAGTTTCCTCCAGCTCTTGACGTAACTAAGCTGCTTATCCGGTGCCAATGCTGTGCCGGTCCTGTCCCCAGGTGCCCCCCCCCCCCCAGATCCATGCTGAACCTTCTCCAACTCTTGATCATCTTTGCCTTCACTCCTCCGGCTGAGCTCTGCCCCTAGTCCAAGTGTGGGCCAAGGCCTTGCAGCTCCGAATCCACTAATCTTAACCGTTTATCTGGTAAAAATCACAGCTTATCTGTTTGAAATCTGCAGGAAGGAAAAAAAAAGAAAAAGAATAAAGTGGGGGCTCAGGATATTTGAGTAATTATTTGCGTGGTTGTGCATTTGTGCCTCTTTGCTAGCTTTCATGCGTGCGTTTGTGCGTGCGAGTGCAGGCTCTCTGTGTGGGAGAGCAGGCCGCCAACACAAAGGACAAGTGCAGAGACTGGGCGGTGGGGGGCTTGGTGGTGGTGGTTTTCTGGTGGCTTGTTCATATGAAATTTCGCTATTCCTCTCTCTATCTAGCACAGTGGTGGCTCGTGGGCTCATCCCCCCTGCCTCCGAGCTATCGCTCCTCTCTTCTTTGGCCTCTTTGTGGGTTTCGTCGTCTCCCTCCCACTGAGTCTGACACCCCTGCTTTCCCTGACACATCCTGCGATGCAGATCTGGGCACATCTTCAGTGATGTTCCTGGGGAGTTTCACGTCTTTTAACATCAGACTTCCTCACCCAGGAGACCCAGCCAGGATTGATCAAGTCCCGACTTGTGCCCAGGTTGCCATCAACCCCCATGGTTCTCCATTACTAATCCATGGGCACTTTCTGTGAAGCCTGAATGGCATCTTTACTGTTCTTTTCTTGTCAGCCCCATAGATGCCAAGGATGTCAAACATCTTACAGAGGACTGGCCAGAGAACCCTCTGCAGCCTTCTTCAGTCGGCTTGCACTTTGCCCACCATTCATTCTCTCTGCACTGCTCCTCTTACTCTATATGCAAGGCCATCTTAACAGCATTATAGGCCCCTGGGCAAAGCTGTGCACTGGGGCCCCTACCTACACAACCACTCAGCAAGTCACCACATACATACGATAGATAGATAGATAGATAGATAGATAGATAGATAGATAGATAGATAGATAGATAGATAGATAGATAGATAGATAGATAGAAGGGGCGGCACGGTGGCGCAGTGATAGCTGCGTGATAGCAGTGATAGATGCTGCCTCGCAGTTAGGAGACCCGGGTTCGCTTCCTGGGTCCTCCCTGCATGGAGTTTGCATGTTCTCCCCGTGTCTGCGTGGGTTTCCTCCGGGTACTCTGGTTTCCTCCCACAGTCCAAAGACATGCAGGTTAGGTGGATTGACGATTCTAAATTGTCCCTAGTGTGGGTTGGCGCCCTGCCTGGGGTTTGTTTCCTGCCTTGCGCCGTGTGTTGGCTGGGATTGGCTCCAGCAGACCCCTGTGACCCTGTAGTTAGGACATAGCAGGTTGGATAATGGAGGGATGGAGAGATAGACAGATAGCTAGATAGATAAACATAAATTTGCATGGGGCCCCCGGGCAACTGCCCAGCATGCCCATGTGTTAAGACATCCCTGTCTGCATGTCTTGCCTCTTAGATCCGATGGAACAGTAAGATAGGGTTGCCCTGAAAAAGTTCGGAAAAATGGTCCCAATTATTCTAAGTTCTAAGCACCTCATGACTCAGATGTTTATTAGCATCATTGAAACTCTGTCGGCCCCCTCTGTTCTTCAATTTAGCTGAACCAGAAGGGGACCCCCCCTACCTTCTTTGAATGTATACATCTACTAGATTTATATAAAGGTACTTGAGACTCCAAAGGGGACCTCTGCTCCACTGAGGAGCACCTCAGAACCAGGGGACATGTGATTGTTCGGCAGAGTAGAGAGAGAAGCACATGTCAGCATGCTATAAGGGATCAGTTGTGAGTCGGAGGGGGTATCTGTTATTTTCTCTGGTACCATTTTGGGACCAATACTGAGGTCTGGAAATGCTCATAATTTTAACTGTGATCCAACGCAACAGTAAGCTCCCTAAGTCTGAGCACCTTGAAGGATTTGGAGAGCAAGACAACATCTGGTCTAATTGATGTTACTGAGCCCTCTTCTGGGAACTTGGGTTGTCTATCTAGATCAACTACCAGTTCCCAGTCAAATGCTGGCCAGTAAAGGTGGTGTTATGGATTCCGGTTGGTGTTAGTGGCTCCTTCCCTGCTCTAATTAATGTGATGGTCCTCATTGTAGTTGGTTATTCTGGGTGATGGCTCTCCAGATGATGTCTACTATGACTCTCAGAACCTGATCTTTCCACCGCTGGTATCTCTCTTTCATCAAAGTGTAATGGCCAACCCCTTACGCAGACCGGCCACTACACTACCAAGACTATTCCTTGGATCACCTGAGGCTTCTTGCTCTAATAACAAGCCGTACTCCTTGCAAGTTGTCTTAATTTTCCCGACACGACGAAATAACCAGAAAACAGTAACAGATATGTAAAATCAAACACGGATATATTGTAAATTGAAAAGACAGACAAATATTCAATAATATATATATATATATATATGTGTGCACAAAATACCACTATTCCAGTGACACTAGTGAGTAATTATTATATAAGACACGACTATACAAATATCTACATTGAACCCTCTCTTGCCCCTAAACAATTAATAGAAACACATAACACAAATACAAACACAGATTAGTTAAACACAACAATTGAAATGTGGTGAAAAATAAAGTCCGGCAGTATTGATACCGGCTGTAGTGTTATTGTGCTCCTTCCTGAAAACAAAACGACCTCACTGTGAAAAGTCCTGGCAATGGCTGGGATGAATCCGAACCCCAGGGTTTCTCAGCTCTGGCTGTCGTGATGTTGAATCGGATGTTTAAAAAGCAAGCAGTGGAATGATGTAATAAACGGCAGTGATGAGTTTGTAAAGGATCAGGTAAATTGTCTCCTTTCTCCTCTCGATTTCTCTCCTCTCTCTTTCTCCTCTTCTCCCTCGCCTTCACTCCTCTTTTTTAAATGCAAAATGTCCCGTATGTAACTGGTGGATCCAACAGGTGATTTCCGTCTCGGGGCTGTGGTCTTTCTCCATCATCCTTCCCCTCTTCACTTACGGGGACAACCTTTACTGATGCACATATATAGGGTGGTCCAGATCTAATTATGCAATTTTAATTATGCTATAACTTATTAAGTTTATGACATAGAAAATCACCCAAAAAATCCCGGACCATCGAGAAGTGTGCGAACTGATGATATGAAGAATCGTCTTCGTGCCCAACTGGAATCGTCCCCGCATAAATCAAAGTCATCCAGACAATCTGGATCTGCATAATTAGATCTGGACCACCCTGTATTTAACGGTCAGTAAACGGGACGATGGAACAAAACGCACTCAGCACAGACAAAAACAAATATTATTACGTAGCCCCACTACAAATGCATCTTCAGATGTGCTCCAGGGTGTCTTTCTCTGGGCACACCGGCATGCTGGGTTCTCCATCATAACTTGCTTTAAAAAGATAGCTTCCATTCCCAAAATATACAATCTATAATTCATATCCTGTTGGAAGGTAAACCTTCGTCCTAGTCTTTCATTAAGGAGATCTCAGTACTTTGTTCCATTCAACTTTCCCTCAACCCTGTCTAGTCTCCCAGTCTCTGCCATTGAAAAACAACCCCATAGTACAATGCTTCACGGTTGGAATGGTATTGCGTAGGTGATGAGAGGTGCTTGGTTTTCTCCTCACAGGGCACTAATCTTTGTTTCATCAAACCAGAGAAGTCCTGCAGTCCTGTAGGTGCCTTTTTTACGAACCCCAACCAGGTTTTTATGTGTCTCTCACTGGAGAGGCCTCTCTGGCATAAAGCCCAGATTGGTGGAGTGTTGCAGTGGTGGTTGTCCTTCTGGAAGTTTCTCTCGTCTCTATAGAGGTTGTCTGGAGCTTAACCAAATTAACCAATGCGTTCTTAGACTCTTCTCTTACCACTTCTCTTACCACAGACCTTTTCCCCCCCGAATTGCTCAGTTGGGCCGAGTGGCCAGCTCTAGGAAGAGTTGTGGTTGTTCCAAATGTATTCCATTTAAGAATTATGGAGCCATTGTGCACTTGGGAACCTTCAGATGTTCAGGGATTGTTTGGTAGCATCTCCCCAGATCTATGCCTTGACACAAGCCTTTCTATAAACCAAGTTGTGCATTCCTTCGACCTTATGGCTTGGTTTTTCCCTCAACTGTGAGATCTTCCATAGACAGATGTTTGACTTTCCTAATCATGTCCAGTCCATTGAATTGACCAAAGGTGGGCCTCAAACCAGGTGTAGACAGAATAATGACAATTAATAGAATGGGAGGCACCTGAGCCCAATTTCAACTGTCATAACAAAGGGTTAGAATACTTGTGTCAACATGATAATTTGTTTTTTTTTTTTGATTTTTAGTTAATTTGCAATAATTTAAAAATCCCGTTTTCACTTTATTATTCTGGAGTGCTGATTGTTGCTTGATGTGGGAAAAAAAATGAGTTTGAATGATGTCACACAGGTGCGCATGGGAGGCAGCTAAAGGTCTCAAAAGTTAATTCCCGATCAGACCACAAGGTGGCAGAATTGATTAATCCTTTGTCTTGTCTCCCCGCAGACCAAATGTGGAAAATTCCACCTGGTTACGCCCCAGGAGACGTCACTTCCGGTTCCACCTCCCAAGAAGTTGTACCTCGATGACCTCATTTCCGGTTCTGGTCCCAAGATCCCCACTCTTCCTGCCGTTCCACTATATATCCGCCATGTTTACTAACCTGGGCAGTTTGGTTTTGAACTCTTGTCTGTAAAGACCATCTTCTCAACCTTTTTTTGAATTTTGCAGCCAATTCTCAAGTATTATGGGAGGCTGCCCCAAACCTCTTTGTGTGTCAAGGCTTGATGATTTACCACAATGATTTAAGCGTAAGACTGCAACATACAATGTGAAAAAGTGAAGGGGTCCGAATACCTAATCAAGAAAGCCCAGCTGAGACTACACTTCCTGAGGCGGTTGAAGCGAGCAAGTCTTCCCCCTTCCATCCTCACCATATTCTACAGAGACACCATTGAGAGTATTCTGACCGGATGCATCACTGTCTGGTATGGCAACTGCAGCATATCCGAAAACAAGCGCCTGCAAATTTCAACATTATTGGGGTGCCTCTCCCTTCACTACTGGACATATTTTACAAATGCAGTGTCCACAAAGCCTGCAGCATTGCACAGGGCCCCCTTACACCCCTCACATGGACTTTTCACACTTCTGCCATCCAAGAGAAGGTACTGCAGCATCAGAGCCAGATCTGCCAGGCTGCAGGAGAGTTTTTACCCCCAAGCTGCCAGACTCCTTAACACCATGCTGCCCCCTGGGATCTTCCACACGGCCTCAACCACCTCTAAAAACAGAACTTTTATAGATGCCGGCCACTTTCCTGCAAAGACGAGTGTGCAAGTAGAAAAAAACTGAAAATCTCATATTGACCTTTAAGGATTTTGACACACTTGATATCCTTCTGCTGTGAAACAATCTGACCTGTCATTATTTACACATATCTTAAACAACTGTTATCATACACTGATAATTTCTGCATTATCTATATCTATTATTTATTTATTATTTTACATATCTTACACATCAATATTGCTGCTACTTCTTTGTCTTTTCTATGCTAAATATCTTGTCTTGTTTGTGTTCTAATTTTAAATTTAAATTTTAATTATATTTTTAATTTATTATTTGCACGTCATGTTGTTACACTGTGGACCCTGAGCTTCACACTTTCGTCTATCTGTATACTTGTATATGGTTGAGATGACAATAAAGTTCACTTTGACTTTGACCTTATGGGTCCACTGGATTTAACACGTTAGCTTCTTAAACAAAATACAAAAATATTTCTCTGTTAAATTACAATTTTTAGAAACTAAATATTTGGAAATCCAAAACATGTTCTTTTACACTAATCCAGAAGAAAAAAAATCTAAAACAAAATTTATATTAAAATTCAATGCTTTTGCACTACTCTAAATATTTTTAAAATATATTTATTAATATTTCTTCAGTATTCATTCATCTAAGTGATGGGGTTCAGCCTCTGTCTCTTGCACATCTGCCCCATTGGCACACAGTTGGCAGCAGTCTGTGCCCAACTGCCCGTGCAACACTCCCTGGTTTCTTGTCTTTTTTGTGTATCTGCCTCTAAACACGGACATATTAATTAGTGAAGACTTAGTAGGCGCAGATTGGAAAGCAGATGGAAAGAGCATTTAGCTATTTGCTCCATTTTTGTGTTAAGAGGAGCAGGATTACTAGCAGAAGAAGTTTAAAATGCGGATTTAAAATGCCATGAGCTATTAGACAGTGCTTAGAGTCCACAGGAAAGAACAAACAGCCGCGAGAGGCTGCCTGCTGAACCTGAAATAAAGCAGCAACACGGCACTGTGCATGTCATCACCACTTCCAAAATCAAACAGCCTGCTGCCGTGGAAAAATCTAAATTATGATATTAAAAGCCTCTTCATCATCTCATTCATTTTTCATAACTGCTTAGCCAGTTCAGCGTCATGCGGGCTGAACTCCTATCCACCACTATGCAAGTGCCAACTCTGGGCACCATCCACTCCCTATTTAACTGAAAACACATCCCTATGAGGTTTTGTGTGGGTAACTGAAGTACCTCAAAATAATCATTGAGAAACATGACATAGATGATGAAGGGGACTGAATTCAAACCCAGACATCTGGAGCCGTGAGCAGCACTGCTGATCCTGATGTTTTCCTCTTCATCACCAACAACAGAAGAAATGTGCTGCCAACCAACCAACCAGAACCAAACAAATCAGTGAACAGTAGAAATCTGTCCTATGTGGGATCAGCGGCAGGGCCTGGCTCTAGGCATTGACTCGAGGGGCGCCATGCTCAATGGGGTGCCGAAAAGTCATTTCATATGTGATCACAAGGGGGAAACTCCTCTGCTCGTTAATTTCAAATGTGATTGTGAGGGTGTCGATCTCCAAGGATGAACCCTCGCTCATCAATTTCATAAAGGATCAGGAGAGTGCTTATCTTTAAGGGGGACACCCCTCTCCTCATTGATTTCATATGTGATTGCGAGGGTGTCGATCTCCAAGGATGAACCCTCGCTCATCAATGAGGATGAGCAGGATCATGAGGGTGCTTATCTTTAAGGGGGACACCCCACTCCTTATCAATTTCATAAGCGATCACGAGGGTGTCAGTCTCCAGGGATGAACTCCCACTCAACGCTTTCATATAGGATCATGTCGTGGCGAAAAATTCATAATCAGAAGGCTTTTTACCTAAAAATAAAGGCTATTAGGACTCGAGATAGACAGACAGAGTTTTAAGGCTTTATTGCAATAAATCAACCACACGGACTCAACCCAATTCGGCCGAATGAGATTGAGCCCCGATCATTACAGCAATTGAAGTTTTTATAACAATTTCTTATCACTTTGGCTCAGTCAATTAGCTCATTCTGCACCTGGCTTTACTGTCCATTATTCCTCTTGGTGTCTGCTCGACTTATTTTGATTGGTCTAAGACTGGGTGGATGGCTTCCTCCCAGTAACTCCTCTGACTACCCTCTACTCCTGTCCGGCTGGACCTTGAGTTTCCATGGGAACCCTTATTATCTCCTTACTTTTCCTATCACTGGCCCGATTGTGGAATTTGTAATCTTTCTATGCTGTTCCCATTTTCTCTAACTGGCCAAGGCTTCAATTCCATATATGGGTTTCCTCTCATCGTTTTCTCTCTTAAGCCTTCCAAACTTTTTACAATAGAGACCTGAAGCTTAAGCTTTAATTAAAAAGAAGTATAGTATGTGCTTTCATTTGATCATTGCTTGGCATGCTTGATTTGTCTTAATTTCTACACTAAAGTTAATTGCTAATATATTCTTATAGTATTTTTGCTAATGCCTGAATTTAGTAAGATTTTCTCTTCATGCATTATGTCAGCGTGACCCTGCTTACAGCAAAAGCCTTTCTGCTGATTCAGCAACCCAGCTGGTTTTCGATACGCCTTTCAGAGCTATCTCTATCTCTTCCTAGCCTTGAATCACAGGTGTTCTCAAACTCTTATCCTGTCCAAAGCTAGTCTCGGTGTATCAATTTTGCTGTTCTTTTCTCACTTTGGAAATTTTAATGTAAGCCTAAAAAATAATGCAATATAACTGATTTTTTAGTTAACTATTTGCTAGACCTATCCTATTTGCTTAATCATTCTAATTTATGCTTAATCTTAATATTTTAGAAGCTTTTAACTACTTTTTATGGCTCTATATGTTAATTTGCTATCCTCTCATGCTCATAAAAATTTTCCTTCTACAATCATAAGGGTGCTTATCTTTAAGGGGGATACTCCACTCTGGATTGATTTCATATGTGATTGTGAGGTTGTCGATCTCCAAGGCTGGACCCTTGCTCATCAATTTCATATAGGATAATGGGGGTGCTTTATCTTTAAGGGGAGCACTCCACTCCTCATCGATTTCATATGTGATCATGAGGGCGTTGGTCTCCAAGAGGGAAACTCCTCTGCTCATTAATTTCATATGCGATTGCGAGGGTGTCGATCTCCAAGGATGAACCCTCGCTCATCAACTTCATATAGGAT
>JANRMT010062856.1:4707505-4736400 GCA_026402145.1 Polypterus bichir lapradei
TTTCTAATAATTGGTCGTCTATTATTTTATATATATATATATATATAGTGGTAGATAGGGGGCGCTCTCGCTCCCTTAAACCCCTGTCCACGACTCCAAACACCAGGTAAAAGTCCAATAGTTGACTTTATTAATTCTCCACATTGTATAAAACACCCTCTCCTCCACTATACTCATTAAACTCACAATAATAAATCACAAATACAATCCTCCAGCTCCCAGACACGTTGCCACCCTTCCACCCAGCTCAGCTCCCCATCTGGGAGCTCCCACAGTCCTTTTATATTCCCTGACCCGGAAGTGTTCCCCAATCCTCAGTCCATGTGATTCTCAATCACTTCCGGGTCCGGTAAAAGTTCTTTACTTCACCCCGGAAGCCCGTCGTTCTTCCTATGACGAACTTCCGGGTCATAGGGCATAGATGAGTCCTCGGTCCTCCCTGCAGCACCCTCTTGTGGCCCCTGAGGTATCCAGCAGGGCTGAGGATAAAAACTACAGCGTCCATGATTCCCTGCTGGTCTTTGGGGCACCTCCATACTGCAGGGAGGGCTCCATCTGGCGGCCTGGGGGTATTGGCCGGGATGATAAGCCAGTCAAATATCACTATATATATATATATATATATAGCATTTTTAATGTAGGTAGATCATTTCGACCTGGTCATTTTAAAAGTAGCTCGCAAGCCAAAAAAGTGTGGGCACCCCTGCCTTAAATAATCTTGTTCTATTTTATATTTCGGAATGCCTGTCACCTTAGACCTTCAAATGAATGTATGCTTATAATCAGGGCTGTGGGGTCGGAGTCGAGACAATTTTGGGTACCTGGAGTCAGGGTCGGAGTTGGTAAAAATGTACCGACTCCGACTCCTAATAAATTTAAATTGTAATGAAAAAAAATACAGCAAGTTCAAATGTCCCATTTCACAAACAATAGTCCTAATGAAGTACTTCTCTGATGTAAGAATAAAGCCCAGTGCATAGTTGTGTTACTACTAGTGTGACGTTCAGATGAGCGATTATACAACCTGACATTCACAGATTGTTATCTGGATTATGATACATTACAAAAAGTGTTTTCATTTTATTTCAGATATAATGTGTTTAACAAGTTCATGTGATTGTAAACAAGTGTAATGACGTAGGTGGAGGTGTGTGCTATGGCCTGATGTGTGTTCAGGGGTTCTTGTCTTTTGTTTAAAGTGGCCAATCCGGTAGAGAGTCCGCTTCCTAGCCAGTAGTTCTGTTGTTAAATGACGTGTATGTTGCCTTCCTTCAATCAACATGGAAAATACGTTAGCATATTAAATACAGAGGAGTCGGAGTCAGAAGTACCGGAAACTAAGGAGTCGAAGTCGAAGGATTTATCTACTGACTCCACAGCCCTGCTTATTATTCCAAGAGCTAAACTTAAAAGAAGTGGTGAGGTGGCCTTCTGTTGTTATGCACCTAACATCTGGAATAGCTTAACAATAGAAATTCTCCAGGCTAATACAGTGGAGCACTTTTTAAAAAAAAAACTGCTAAAAACACATTATTTTAACACGGCTTTCTCATAGCTTCATTTTAGTGTAACCCTGATATTCTGTGTATACATTGTAAAGAGAGAGACAAAGAAATTATGAAGGTTTGAGGTATCCGTCCCCGCATACTGTCAAGATTTCCTCTCAATATGGTCAGTTTCATACATAGAACACAGACAACCAAACAATGACAGGCGGACAATTTATGGGGTGTGAACGGAAGTGGACACACGGAATGCTGGGAAGGAGCCGCGGTGGTAGATGGGTGGTAGTGATGTCATCAGGTGGGGACCAGAGGGAAGGAAGGAACCCGGAAGTGGCTTGTGTTTATTGAGTCCGGGTGAACTCACGGCGGTGTTGTTTCATCTTTCCTGGGGGAACACAGAGAGAAAGGTTAGTACACTGCCATTGTCCCTTGACATGAGATTTTGCGGTGCTCGTCGGGTCTTTAAGCCGCTCCCTATGCGCTCGTGCGTGAAAAAACATTTAATTATCATTTTATCATATCTCCACAATCCATACTAACTCCTACTTCCTCTGCTGTTGTTTTTCTGGTTTTCTGCAGTGGCGATCTGTGCCACCACCACCTGATCAGGGCACCATGCAGTCCCTACATTGATGGATGGAAGGCCAGAGGTTCACATGACCATCATCATCTAATTCTTCCATGTGAAGCCTGAAAGCGTTGAGGACAGATTTAGATCGTTTATGTTGGGTAGAATGCCCAGTGGGGGGCCGCGTGGTCTCATGGCCTCAGAACCCCTGCAGATTTTGTTTTTTTAATTTTTTCTGCCCTCCCAGCTATCGGACCTTACTTTATTCTTTGTTATTTATTATTGCCTAATCTTATTTTTATATTTTTATTTTTTATAAACTTTTCTTTCTTCATCTTGTAAATCACTTTGAGTTTACATCATTTGTATGATAATGTACTATAGAAATAAATGTGGTTGTTGTAATACAGCAGACCAGACAGAGAAGTCCTCTTTTGCCTGAACCTCAAGAAGCTTCTGCAGGGGTAGCGATCCAAAGGTAAAGTCTTTAGAAAGGTGAACAATATCTGATCACTCCATTTTCTAATGCCATTAGTGTAATCTTTCACTCCTCTGGCAGTCTTTCAGTCGTGAGAGAGAATTGGACGCTAGAAGCACTGGAGAGCTGAACAAAGGCTTGGTTGGTTGGTTATTTTATTTCATTTTTTATGTATATGGCTCCCAGGATGATCTCCTCCTGGCTAACAGAGCAAAGTTTATGCAAAGCGCTACCCAGCAGATAAGAACTTCTTTTCTGAACTTTATATTTATCCTACGCATGTGGGTGTTTCAAAAAATCTAATTCATTTTCTATAAATGAACTGCCAGCTCATGTGCAACATACCACATGCAGAAGTCCACACAAACACACACACACACGCATATCTCATTATAGACTGCTTCTGTAATGACTTGATGGAATTAGTGGCGCCATTGTGAGGCTACAAGCCAACCAGAACTGGAGATCTAAAAATATAATTATTGATTATGAAGTGGGAAAACGCAATTGAGGATTTCAATCTCTAAGGGGAAAGCGGGCAGGAAAGAGTAGAAGTATCTTCTTACCTTATCATCTTCACAACTACGATTGCCACATAAATCCTCACTGCAGCCCTGGCGCCTTGGGTGTGATGATGAAAGAATTCATATCCCTGCTGTCCATTTCTTTCCTTGAAGATAATAATCACATACAGATGTGGTCACATTTGCTGGTACCCCTCCATGAAAAAGGAAGAACTCCCAATTGTGTCTGAAATAACTTGAAAGTGAAATCAATAATTGGCACCCACTGCTCAAAAAATGAAGGTAGCACTTAATCATGCCAGTCTAATGCCAAGTCAGTGAAGCTTCCTCACTGATACTTCTCCAGTTTGACATTTTGTTACTGTCCTTGTCACAACTTGTAGCATGAGGTGATATCTGCAGCTGATTCAGGTTGCACATATAGTCCAGCTCCTCCAGGATGGCACATCCATACAGGGGCAGTCCTAGCCTTTTTGGTGCCCTGGGCGAACACCCCCTCTGGCGCGCCAATCATTCTAATAGACACGGAACAAGATCAGTGCAATAAAACAAACTATTGGAAATGTAATGTCTAACAGAGGCAAAATCAAATTTTACATTTATACAGCACCAAAATATTTTGTTATAGTGTAAAGAAGTTTCACTTTAGTACCGTCTCCAGTCATCAGTTCACCAGGTCACTAACAACTACATAAACCTTTTCTCTCAGAGCTGCAGTCAGTTTATTATTTCGGGTTAACTTTCCCCGCCTACCACTCTCCACTACGCGAGTCATTTGCATTAGTAAGTTAGCACGCAAACATATATATCCATACAAAAAAACTCCTATCTAACTCAAATCATTTTATCAACATATATGGGTGTGATAGAATTTATAAAACACATCGGTGCAAATTATAAGTCTATATCATAATGTCTGGTGCTTTTGTGTTTGTGTGTTTGTTTTTATTTTGTTTTATTTTGCGAGCTGGTTATTAGATCATGCCGCTCCAGCCAGCCAGCCAGAGAATCCCCCGCCACCCCGACCCTCTCCTCCCTGTGCGGCAAGCAGCAAGCAGCAGGCACAACTCGCAAATGGAGGGCGCCCTTACTCCCCGCAAATGGGCAACAGAAAACCGATCGGTGCCCATGCAATCCCAAAAATGCACTGGCATGATGTCGGGGCAGCATGGGCGCGTGCAAAAAAAAAAAAAAAAAAAAAAGTTTTTTTGCCGATGTCCATGATGCCGCCCCCACCACGATGCCGCCCTGGGCCCATGTCGCCCATATCAAAAACCGCCACTACATCCATATGTGCTGAGGCAAGAAGATTTACTACACAGCACAGTCTCAAGAGCATGGAGGAGATACCAGGAGATGGGCCATTACACAAGGAGAACTGGACAGGGCCATAGAAGGGCATCAACCTAGCATCAGGACCACTGTCTGCTCCTTTGTGCGAGGAGGATCACTGCCAGAGCTCTACAAAATCACTTCCAGCTGCCCATTGGTGTGCATGTTTCTGACAAAACTGTCACAAAAAGACTCCATGAGGGTCTGACATCCTCTAGTTGGATCTGTCCTCCAACCCATCACTGCGCAGCTCGATTGGCATTTGACAGAGAAAACACAATTGGCAGCTCCGCCATTGGCACCCCATTCTCTTCACAGATGACAGCAGGTTCACACTGAGCACATGTGACAGACGTGAAGGAGTCTGGAGATGCCGTGATGAATGTTATCCAGCCTGCAATATCACCCATCATGACTGGTTTGGTGGTGGGTGAGTGATGTTTTGCGGAATCATATCCTTGAAGGGTCGCACAGACCCCCACATGTTAGGCAACAGTACCCTGACTGCTGTTAGGTACAAGGATCACATCCTCATAGCCATTGTCACACCTAAAGCTGACGCAATGTGCCCTGGGCTTCTCCGGGTGCAGGACAATGCCCGGCCTCATGTGCCCAGAGTGTGTAGGCAGTTCCTGGATGACGTATTCATTGATGCCATTGACTGACCCTCACATTCCCCAAACCTGAGTCCAATTGAGAACCTTTGGGACATTATGTATCAGTGCATCTGATGCCACCAAGCAGTGCCACAGACTGTCCAGGAGCCCACTGGTGCCCTGATTACCCAGTACACCATCTGCCGTCTCATCAGGAGCATGCCCAGACTTTATTGGGAGTGCATAGAGGTGCGTGGGGGGCATCCACACAACTGTGGTGTACAACAGCTCAAGTCAAAAAGGCCACTTTTTAAATAAATAGTCGGCGTACTGGCAGCTTAGTGAGTGGGCATAGTGGTGTGGCCGGAGCGGTTCCCGGGTGATTCGTGATGCAGACGGTCCTCGCTTAAGTGCACAGGTGAGGAGTCGTCTGCATCCGTAATTGTTGTGCTGATTGCCATACCTGATCCACGTCCCCGGATCATGTAATAGACGCACGAGGCAGATGAGGGGGAGAGGAAGAAAAAAATAAAGGGAGGTTAATGGAGAAGAAGGAAGCAGGATAGAGGAAGCCGGTGAGAGAGAGAGAGAAAGTAAGCTATCGAGCGCACACTCGCGCTGTTTGCAAGCAGCTGGGAGAGGCGAGCCCGAGGGCCGACGGTAGTGGTCGCTCCTGCTGAACGCTTGTTTGGAGCAGGAGTGACCGGGAGAAGGTTGGTTCGCCGCAGCGAAGGCAGTGGGAGTCAGGGACTTGGGAAGTGGAAGCCCCAGCGTGAGCATCCTGGTCGCTGGGGAGCCCAAGTCTCAGTCTGGGTGAGCAGAATCGGGGCCAGGGATTGGAAAGGCCACCAGACCAGTACAGTGAAGAAGGTCAGCTGCATGTAGGGTGACTCCCCTGGTGCATAGCCTGGATTGGAGAAGCAGGGGAGTCACCAGTAAAAGAAGGCACCGGGCTTCATTTAAAAAGACTGCTTCCAGCCATTGTTTTAACCTCAGTTTTAATTTTTTTTTCTATTGGATTTTAACCTCCACCTTTCATCTGTTTTTATTCGATTATTTATTTGAACACTGTTTTGATTTTGTTGCTTTTAGTAAAAGCACTTTGCACTTTTTGCACCATCCCCTTGCTTTGTTGTGCCTCACTGTCCAGCTCATTGGCGACATTACCGACGGTGTCGGGTTCAGAGCTCCCAGAAGCAAGATGGCAGCATGGAGCGGAACCCGCATCATCACAACGACTGAGTCACATTATGAGCTGCCGCAATGAAATCCATGCCAGTTGGATCAGCCTATGATTTCAATTTTTGACTTTGATTTCCGTTGAGATGTTGAATCCAGCTTTGAATGGGTTGGTGATTTTGGTTTCCATTGGCAGCTGGATTTTGCTCTCAACGAATCACACAGGATTACTCAGTAAAGATTTTCCACTTGAATATTTTGTTCATTGAGATCCAATGTGTGATTTAAGTGTTCCCTTAATTATTTTTCTTTTTGCATATGCTTCACTTTCCTTGAAATACTACTGGATCCAGAATGAAAACCTTGGCTTCAGAACATCTGGATCCCCTTCACTTTGCCTATCAGGCACATATAGGTGTGACAAATGCTGTCATCTCCATGCTCCACAGAGTCTTCTCCCACTTTGACAAAGCCAACATCACAGTCAGGATGATGTTCTTTGACTTTTCCAGTGCCCGCAACACCATTCTACCTCATTGACCATTGAAAAAACTCAAGGCTTTGAATCTTGATGCTCCTATAATCTCCTGGATCATGGACTGCCTGACCAACAGACAGCAGTTTGTGAAACTGAGGGACTGTGTGTCAGAAATGGTGGTGTGTGATACTGGAGCACCTCAGGGAACAGTCCTGTCTCCCATCCAGTCTACTCTCTACTCGACAGACTAACCTGCAATTGATACCTACTGAGATTTTCTGAAGGCTCCATCATAGGCTGCATTAATAATGGAGACGAGTCAGAGTACAAGAAGGTTTTTGAGAACTTCCTCTTGTGCTGAAGGGAGAACAACATGCAACTCAAAATCAACAAGACAAAAGAGCTGGTGGTGGACTTGGTGGGAACGTGGAAGTGGTGCAGAGCTGCAGGTACCTGGGGATTCACATAAACAACAAACTGGACTGGTCTGACAACACAACAGTGCTGGACAAGACTGGACTTCCTGAGAAGATGCAGGTCTTTAGATGTGTACAGCAAGCTGCTGGAAATGTTCTGTCAGTCCATAGTAGCCAGAGTGGTGCACTGCTGCAGTCTTCTGGGGAAGTAACTCAAACTCAAAAGAACCCTGAACAAATTTATCAGGAAAGCCTGCGCCATCACACGATGAACTCTGGACACACAAGAAGCTGTTGTGGAAAAGAGGATGATGGGAAAATTGGACCCCATGATGAAAAATCCCTTCCATCCCCTCCTGAATTTCACTCTCTTAGAGTAGTTTTAGTCACAGGCTCATTCCACCACGGTGTGCTAAGAAGCTCCTCTGGGAGCCTTTTCTGCCCTCCTCTAATAAGCAATTCAATGCTTCCACCCGATATACTTGTTAAGTTTATTTTTATTTATTTACTTATTGATTGATTGGCTGTATTATTTGTTCGGTAAGTCTGTTTTTTATTGTTTTTTTTTTTTACGTTTTTTACATTTCTGCTGTTTAAGGAATTTGAATTTCCCCTTTGGATTAATAAAGTTTATCAAATATGTATATATTTAAAATCCAATGTCTGTCTGTCTCTCTGTTTGTCTGTCCGCTTTTCATGAGAGAACTACTTACCGGATTTAGATCTGGTTTTTTTTCTATAATTTGCTTGAACATTCCGGTTGATTTTGCGACTTCTCTCATCGCACTAAGTATCATAGTTCGCTTGCAGTACCGATTAATTTGCACGAATCCGAGAGACACGCAGCGGGCCAAGGGGAGGGGGACGGGGCCCTCCTCACTCACACACCATCCTCAGGGTGTGTGCCTTACCTCTGCCCAGCTAGTGAACGAGAGAACTACTTAACGGATTTAGATCTATTTTTTTTCTAGAATTTGCTTGAACATTCCAGTTGATTTTGCAACTTCTCTCATTGCGTTAAGTAAAACAGTTCGCTTGCGGTTGTGATTTATTTGCATGAATTCCAGAGAGATGCAGCAGGATGGAGCCATCCTCACTCATGCACCATCCTCGGGGTGTGTACCTTACCTCTGCCTAGCTACTGAACGAGAGAACTACTTAATGGATTAAGATCTTTTTTTTTTTTCTAGAATTTGCTTGAACATTCCAGTTGATTTTGCAACTTCTCTCATTGCGTTAAGTAAAACAGTTCGCTTGCGGTTGTGATTTATTTGCGTGAATTCGAGAGAGATGCAGCAGGGCGAGGCCATCCTCACTCACACACCATCCTCGGGGTGTGTGCCTTACCTCCGCTTAGCTAGTGAACGAGAGAACTACTTAACCGATTTAGATCAGGTTTTTTTCTGGAATTTGCTTGAACATTCCGGTTGATTTTGCGACTTCTCTCATTGCGCTAAGTATCATATTTCGCTTGCAGGAGCGATATATTTGCACGCTATATCTGAGATAGAGGCTGCAGGCCGAGGGGAGGAGGAAGCGTGATGTCAGGAGTAGGGAGCCGGGCAGGGCCCTCCTCACTCACTCGCCAGCCTCCATTCGACTCAGTCTGATGTGGCATTGGCGAGAGGGTTTTAATCCCTTGCATTCCCCTAATTGTGACAGACATGCCCTTTCAATTCAAGAGATTACAGTTCCCGGTGAATCTTTGCTTTTCAATATTAATTAACAAGACACAGGTACAGACACTCAAGTTGGCAGGGGTTGATCTTAGCTCACTGTGCTTCTCACATGGTCAGCTCTACATCACTTTCTCCCAGGTTAGTTCCCCAAGAAACCTATATGTCCTCACCCCTGATAGCAAAGTGAAAATATTTGTATATCAAGAGACCCTCAGATACGAAAGCTATCGATATAAATTCTTCTCAATGCAAATTAAATTTTTTTAAGTTTTTTTTATTTATTTTTAAAGCGTGTCCTGTTTCACTATACGTCGGCCGAGCCGCAGACGACAGCTAGTTTAATCTAAGAGAAGCAATTCAAAATCTTTCACTCAGGCTCAGGTGAACTGACAGAATTTATGCCCTTCTGCTGGTGCTTTACTAGGGAACAGATGTTTTTTTGTAAAAAAACTGCATGCCAGGCACTGGTTGGCATAAACTGCATTAGACTCATATATCATGCCACACACCGGGAGGTTCCTCTCGTATCACCCTGTAATTGTCGTATCCCACTGCATGCCGTGACGGTACATTGACAAGTTTGTATGGGAGCCAGTTCTGGCAAAAATGGCTTTTATGGTCGGGGGCAGCAGGAGAAATGCGAAGTAAAAGTAAGGCAAAGAGATCCACGTGTTGGTAAATTTAACAACGACTTTCGTCAAACAGATTTTGATGACACAGAGGAACATGCAAACAACTGACGGCTGGAAGCTAAGGCTTCCAGAAAAAAATGCCAGCCAATGTGAGTTGTCACAGACTTATGTTCCGGTAGCAAGAACTGTGAAGACAGACAGCAGCCAGAAATTCCAAATGGCAGCCAATGTGATGTACTTTCCTTTCGGCTTAACTCTGGGAGTTCGGAAAAAAAAAAAAAAAAAAAAAAAAAGACAGACTCTGTTCACAGTAGGAAGAATTCCAAATGTGAAAATGACACAGATTGTCAAAAACCTGGTTGATGAATGGCATTTTGGAGGGGGTGGGCATGTGTCACACAGGATGGCGATGGATTGGGTTTTTGGTTGCTGTTATGATGCCACCAGGCCATAACCCTGGGTAACCATTCCCTGTACACTAGTCTGTTCCTGTGTGAGTTCTGAGAAATTTCTGTTTTGCTATAAATTGATCGTTTTTTATACAGAGTTTTGCCTTTCGGCTCTGTTGATGTCTGGATGTTATTTACTGACTTGCTATTCTAAAATTATCCATCAGTACATATTCCTAATCCATGTTTCCCATGTGTGGGTTGCACAGAGCCACAGCTAACTGTTGTGGTTTGGGTTATTTTTAAAAATCATTTTTTTGATTAAAATATATATATATTTTTTAATTCATGAAATGTAACTTTTTTTAACAAGATGATTATCCGATGATAATTCACAAATGAAACAACAACATAAACATTAGTGAGAGGTAGACTTGGGAATACGGGACCTCGGGGAAACTAAACAAGAATGTTGGAATTCTGGATGTAATGTATGAAGAACCCCCAGGAACAATTTTTTTGTGAAATGGTCAGGGTAGTTTGGCGCTGACCCCGACATAAGATTTAATAAGGAGGTGAGAAATTAAACACCAGCTCTGTCAGGATCATTCAAGGTGGGTAAAAGTTGCCAATCATGTAATTTTCAGTAAGGAGAAAGGATAAGAAGAATTAGAAGGGTAAGACATTGTGATCTGAAACTAGAGTAGGGAGCAGGTTGAGGAGACCCTGAAGAGGTGGAGATATGCTCTAGAAAGGAGAGGAATGAAGGTCAGTAGGACCACCAAGACAGAATACATGCGTGTGAATGAGAGGGAGATCAGTGGAATGATGAGGATGAGGGAGTAGAGTTGGCGAAGGTGGATGAGTTTAAATACTTGAGATCAACAGTACAGAGTAATGGGGATTGTGGAAGAGAGGTGAAAAAGAGAGTGCAGACAGGGTGGAATGGGTGGAGAAGAGTGTCAGGAGTGATTTGTGACAGACGGGTATCAGCAAGAGTGAAAGGGAAGGTCTACAGGACGGTAGTGAGACCAGCTATGTGATATGGGCTGGAGATGGTGGCACAGGAGACACAGCTGGAGGTGGCAGAGTTAAAGATGCTGAGATGTGCATTGGGTGTGACGAGGATGGATAGGATTAGAGATGAGGACATTAGAGGGTCAGCTCAAGTTGGGCGGTTGGGATACAAAGTCAGAGAGGCGAGATTGAGTTGGTTTGGACTTGTGCAGAGGAGAGATGAGGGGTATATTGGGAGAAGGGTACTAAGGATAGAGCTGCCAGATAAGAGGAAAAGAGGAATGCTTAAGAGAAGGTTTATGGATGTGGTTAGAGAGGACATTCAGGTGGTGGGTGGGACAGAACAAGATGCAGAACACAGTGTCACGCATGTGTGTCTGAGGATCTCCTTCCTGGCTCATTCAAGGTAAACGGTAACCCACCAGGGTGAGAAGGGGCGTTGTTGCTAACTCTGTTTCCTTTTCTCCCCACAGCTCCCAGAAACCTCCCAATGAGGGAAATTAGCTCTGCCTTTTCCGACCGGGTGCCTCCACTCCGACGAGTGAAAGCTCTAGGAAAGCCTTCTTTTGTTTCGCCAGGTAAAGTTAACGCTGAAGCTATTTTCTGCTTTGTACCCTGAAGCATTATGTTAAGTGTTTCCAAAAGGCACATGTTTAAATTTATCGAGAGGTTTGAGAGAATTACAAGGAATTACCTGGCTGGTGTCCCAAATATTTATGATTTGTTCCGGCTCTGTTTAAATCTGTGTTCGGCCAGCTCACAGCAGGAAGAGATGGAAAAAGATGATCCGCTGTGGCAACCACTAACAGGAGCAGCCGAAAGAAGAAGAAGAAGGGTAAGGATGGATGTCCCCTGTAAGGTTCTAAAAGTGATAATTGAAGTGAAGCCAAAAGCATCTTTCATAATTGCAGTTCTCCTATTCCAGTGTTTTCACCAAAGTTTGGGTATGTGAGCTAGCTGACCCACTTGTCATAGCTGACATTTAACTTTACATCTCTCTATTATAAAAAGAAATCCTGTCCTGGAAAGCAAAAGCAAGGCTACGATACGTGATCTTCTCGGAAGACATTTAAAAGACCCGCGAGACCAAAGAGACTTGCCACGGTGCGTCTCGCGGGGACCGTAAACATGAGATATTGTGCCAAGAGATTGACCCAGGACCGTCTCGCGATGACGTAGAACACGAGATTCTTGCAAGACACGCCCTACTTAGAATCTATCAAATAGGACAACGGGGCAGCAAAACATTCAGTCTTGTGAAGGATTTGAGCACATACAGATCCAGGGTCTCAGCGCATATAAAGCGTATAAGGACATACGTTATAAATGAAACATCGACGAATAAGCGAAGAAGAAATCAGCGAGGAGAAAAGAGACTCAAAAGTGTTGGAAAGGAAAAAGAAAA
The DNA here is from genome assembly GCA_026402145.1 of Polypterus bichir lapradei. Taxonomy (NCBI): domain Eukaryota; kingdom Metazoa; phylum Chordata; class Cladistia; order Polypteriformes; family Polypteridae; genus Polypterus; species Polypterus bichir. The sequence goes on from JANRMT010062856.1 coordinate 4,719,704, forward strand.
AATAATCTAGGTGCAAATTCAGAAAATACGGCAAGTTAATTATCAGCCTGTAACAAGTGGAAATTAAACAAAGCACTTCCAATCGGGCTCAGAATTAAAAGACAGAGTAAAAGACAAAGTAGAACTTCATAAAGACGTTCACAAACGTTGGTGCTACACACATGCAGAGCAGATTATGAAAGCAGAGAATTAGAAAGGCTCAATAAAAAAAAAAAAAAAAACATGCGCGATTCAAATGTGGAGAAAGTTAAAGAATATGAAAGTAGGAAAATTAGAAAGTATAAAAAAAGAAAGTAAAGATCGCAGTAGCGCAAACAAACGGAACTTAATACTCGAAAAAAGGAAGATAATCACCACGGACCAGGTGTCATTGAAAATAAAGCAGGACAAAGCGAGGTCAGAGATAAAAGACAGAGCAGAAAACAAAGTGAGAAGTCATAAAGAGGTTAAAAAACAAAAGGGCCAAACACCAGCAGATCAGGTTAGAGGTAATTCAGTATAGGTTTCTCTGTTTGGAATTTCAGCACAGACAAATCGATCTTCATCATCAGCAGTTAATATTTTTTTTTGCAAAATAACCAATAAATGCATGTGACGTAAAACACGTTTTTGAAATTCTCTGACTTAAGCATCAAAGCCTTACAATATTTACAGTGGTGTGAAAAACTATTTGCCCCCTTCCTGATTTCTTATTCTTTTGCATGTTTGTCACACAAAATGTTTCTGATCATCAAACACATGTAACCATTAGTCAAATATAACACAAGTAAACACAAAATGCAGTTTTTAAATGATGGTTTTTATTATTTAGGGAGAAAAAAAATCCAAACCTACATGGCCCTGTGTGAAAAAGTAATTGCCCCCTGAACCTAATAACTGGTTGGGCCACCCTTAGCAGCAATAACTGCAATCAAGCGTTTGCGATAACTTGCAATGAGTCTTTTACAGCGCTCTGGAGGAATTTTGGCCCACTCATCTTTGTAAAATTGTTGTAATTCAGCTTTATTTGAGGGTTTTCTAGCATGAACCGCCTTTTTAAGGTCATGCCATAGCATCTCAATTGGATTCAGGTCAGGACTTTGACTAGGCCACTCCAAAGTCTTCATTTTGTTTTTCTTCAGCCATTCAGAGGTGGATTTGCTGGTGTGTTTTAGGTCATTGTCCTGTTGCAGCACCCAAGATCGCTTCAGCTTGAGTTGACGAACAGATGGCCGGACATTCTCCTTCAGGATTTTTTGGTAGACAGTAGAATTCATGGTTCCATCTATCACAGCAAGCCTTCCAGGTCCTGAAGCAGCAAAACAACCCCAGACCATCACACTACCACCACCATATTTTACTGTTGGTATGATGTTTTTTTTCTGAAATGCTGTGTTCCTTTTACGCCAGATGTAACGGGACATTTGCCTTCCAAAAAGTTCAACTTTTGTCTCATCAGTCCACAAGGTATTTTCCCAAAAGTCTTGGCAATCATTGAGATGTTTCTTAGCAAAATTGAGACGAGCCCTAATGTTCTTTTTGCTTAACAGTGGTTTGCGTCTTGGAAATCTGCCATGCAGGCCGTTTTTGCCCAGTCTCTTTCTTATGGTGGAGTTGTGAACACTGACCTTAATTGAGGCAAGTGAGGCCTGCAGTTCTTTAGACGTTGTCCTGGGGTCTTTTGTGACCTCTCGGATGAGTCGTCTCTGCGCTCTTGGGGTCATTTTGGTCAGCCAGCCACTCCTGGGAAGGTTCACCACTGTTCCATGTTTTTGCCATTTGTGGATAATGGCTCTCACTGTGGTTCGCTGGAGTCCCAAAGCTTTAGAAATGGCTTTATAACCTTTACCAGACTGATAGATCTCAATTACTTCTGTTCTCATTTGTTCCTGAATTTCTTTGGATCTTGGCATGATGTCTAGCTTTTGAGGTGCTTTTGGTCTACTTCTCTGTGTCAGGCAGCTCCTATTTAAGTGATTTCTTGATTGAAACAGGTGTGGCAGTAATCAGGCCTGGGGGTGGCTACGGAAATTGAACTCAGGTGTGATACACCACAGTTAGGTTATTTTTTAACAAGGGGGCAATTACTTTTTCACACAGGGCCATGTAGGTTTGGATTTTTTTTCTCCCTAAATAATAAAAACCATCATTTAAAAACTACATTTTGTGTTTACTTGTGTTATATTTGACTAATGGTTACATGTGTTTGATGATCAGAAACATTTTGTATGACAAACATGCAAAAGAATAAGAAATCAGGAAGGGGGCAAATAGTTTTTCACACCACTTTATATACTTCTGACATATCACCTGTGTCCATATATTCAGTCTCGATTCGCCTTTTCGTTATTTCTCCGAGTAATAATTTCTGTTTTTTTGTGCTAAAGTGAAGTTTAGTTTTGGACACTTTCGTTTTTTTGCTGCTTTCATATTCTCTGTCTTGCTCTGCATGTGTTTCACGCCTACGTTTTTTTGCGGTCTTTTGAATTCCAGTTTTCATAACCTGACAAAGTCATTAAACACATGTCTCACTGGCCTTATTTAAAAGGTTCAGCATATTTGGACTCGAAAGATTCCAAATATTGTTTTCACAGAAGTTCTGAAATAAAAGTGAAACGAATGAAATAGCAACAATTTAAAGAAAAAAAAAATCTTAAAAGTGTGTCCGGAAAACCAAACATGGGGGTTGGCGAGAGAAGCGAGCAGGGGGCGAAGCCCCCTAGTCTTTTATATGCTGGCAAGTAGGCAAACTAGAGCTTAGAGAGAAGACTTTGTCGAGGATCACATCTGGAGAAGGCTTCAAAAAATTTCGACAGGACTGAAGGTCCAAAGAGCATGATGGTTTTCATAATTTTCCAGTGGAAGAAGCTTGGAACAACCAGGACTCTTTCTAGAGCTCCAGTACATCTGATTCGGTCCTGCAGGGAAAGATTTCTACCAAAGGTTAAGATGGAATCAGCATCTTAGAGTGCCACTTGAGCAGCTGTTACAGCAGTATCGCTGTGATTCTCGCCAGGAGGTTGTTGACATTTCTGTTCTTGCTTTCAGGCTCTGCAGATTAATGAATATATCATCCAAACTTTAATTAATTTGAAGACCAGGTTGAGGGTGCTTTCTAACACGATGATTAGGAGATAGAAAACAGGAGTGGAGCATCGCTTAACAGCGGTCTTAGCAAGGAACTGTGATTTGGAAAGCATCTTAGGGATAGAAAACAATGCATGATTATTTAATGAACCTTAGTTGGAGGACAAGATAAACATTAGGGAGAGGAAGACTTAGGAATAAAGAACTACAGGGAAGCTAATCAAGAACATTGGAATGTGGGATGTAATGCACGAAGAACCACCAAAAAGAATTTCATGTGAAATGGTCAGAATAGTTTGGCGCTGATTTAATTATGAGGTGACAAAGTAAAGACCAGCTCTGTCAGGATCACTCAGGCTAACTGATCTTTGTTGGTGGGTAAAACTTGCCAGACACAGAATTCTCAATAAGGAGATAGGATAAGAAGAATTAGAAGGGTAAGGATGGATGTCGCCTCTGTTCAGTAAAGTTCTGAGAGTGACAGTTGAAACGCTTCTTTCAGAGCTGCAGTTCTCCTTTGGCTTGATGTTTATTTACAGAGCATTCACACCCCTGCACATTTTTCACATTTTGCTATAATGCAGCCTTGTGCTGAAATCATCTAAATTCATTTATTCCCTCATCAAGCAAAATGTAATACTTCCTATCAGTCTTGGGCAGAGTGATGGCTCTGAGGCTAAGGATCGGCACTGGTAATCAGAAGGTTGCCGCTTTGAATCCCATAAAATGTTAAAAAAGACTCTACTCTGTTGGGCCCTTGAGCAAGGCCCTTAACCTATGACGTTAATCTGCGTCCAACCCTGCATATAGACCCCCCAACCTGCAGGGAAAACCTGAACTGGCTGTCTAGCCACCATAAAAACCTCACACTGTTCCACTCCATCTGAACTAGTGTGGTGCTGAGGTGTCACCCATTGCATGGCTGCACTTGGGTCCTGAGGTGGTTTGTCATGTGGTGGGTGAGGCAATGCGCTGTATCAGTGCATGCTCCTAACCTCTCTATCTCCCTCTCTATCAGTCTTGAGGACATCTTTGTAACTTTTTCTCCATGAGGCCCTTCATCCAGTGTTTGGTAGACCAAAGTTTGGGTACGTGACCTACCTGACTCTCTTGTCTATCTGCTATCTTTTATAGATAGATAGATAGATAGATAGATAGATAGATAGACAGATAGATAGATAGATTTGAAGAGTCACATAGTGTGGGGTCTCCTCAGTCTGTCAGTGGAGCAGGACGGTGACAGCAGTCTGTCGCTGAAGCTGCTCCTCTGTCTGGAGATGATCCTGTTCAGTGGATGCAGTGGATTCTCCATGATTGACAGCAGCCTGCTCAGCGCCCGTCGCTCTGCCACGGATGTCAAACTGTCCAGCTCCGTGCCTACCATAGAGCCTGCCTTCCTCACCAGTTTGTCCAGGCGTGAGGCGTCCCTCTTCTTTATCCTGCCTGCCCAGCACACCACCACGTAGAAGAGGGCGCTCGCCACAACCATCCAATAGAACATCTGCAGCATCTTATTGCAGATGTTGAAGGACGCCAGCCTTCTAAGGAAGTATAGTCGGCTCTGTCCTCTGTTGCACAGAGCATCAGTATTGACAGTCCAGTCCAATTTATCATCCAGCTGCACTCCCAGGTATTTATAGGTCTGTACCCTCTGCACACAGTCGCCTATGATAATCACGGGGTCCATGAGGGACCTGGTCCTCCTAAAATCCACCACCAGCTCCTTGGTTTTGCTGGTGTTCAGTTGTAGGTGGTTTGAGTCGCACCATTTTTATGCTGGCACTGAAAGATTTTGACCAAAGTTCAAGAAGGTATCCACATCTTAGCGTGCCACTTGAGCAGCTGTTACAGCAGTATCGCTGTGATTCTCACCACGAGGTTGTTGATATTTCTGGTCTTGCTTTCAGGCTCCACAGATTAATGAATATGTCATCCCTACTTTAATGAATTTAAAGACCAGGTTGCAGGTGCTTTCTAACATGTTGATTAGGAGATAGAAAACACCAGTGGAGCATCGCTTAATACTGAGCTTAACAAGGATTATAATGAAATCCTGGGCCAGAATGAGAGCACCAACATGCCATGGGCTTAAATAATTAATGGGTTTAATTAACAACAAGAATCATTTTGTAATTAAGCAACTAGTTGGAGTGAAATTGATTGGAGTTTGAGGCCACGATTTAGCTGGTCATCTGTTTTTCTCACTTCAAATCTCATTTCTGTTTGGGTGCCATTTTAGGAAAAAATGAACAGTTCAGAGGACTGAATCGAGTCAATTAAAATGAATGGAAAAGGAGTTAATTAGCAGCAAAAACTACTGGTGACTAAGTAGGAAAAGGGGTAGAATGAAAACCGGCAGCCACTGTGGCAAACCCAGGACTGGAGTTGGATACTCCTGTTCTAAAATATTTCTTGTGTCTTAATACATATTTAATCATATTATTACGTTGACAAACTGCTATTCATTGTGAAGCTTTTGCAACTCAAAAAAGCCTGATTGTTAATTTGGTTTAATTGCAATATACATGCAAAACGTCTTCAACATCCATTCAGCTGTTTTGGAGAATTGTGTGATTTTGTTTGTGCTGTTGGTCCTCCCATGACGACTCCCCAACGAAATTCTTGAAACTCCATGTAGCCTATACCCGAAATTGCAGGAACTATAATGAAAATGCAAAGTTCCATGAAAGCAAACATAGTGGTGTTTGAGAGGTGTGTGGTTTTGTGTTTGTCCCCAATCATCCTAAACAATATGTCAAAATTCATTACCGTCGGCTAAATCATTTTGTTGTGGGAACATGACGCTAGTCTCAACAGTCCCCCAGTTACATCTCTGTCTCTTTGAAAGGACCTTAAAGATAACATTTTAAGTTGAATCAACAGTAAAATTCATGCAAAAGTCGATGACGTTCGACTTGTCTGCTTTGCAGTGATGAATTCCCCAGCCCAACTACAACCACTGGATTTAGTTATTCTTGACATGAGTAGCTGACCAGGGTGGCGTCTTGCCAGGGGGTGGTACCTCAAAATTTGGGATGGTGATTACAGCTCTGGTTGGTCAATCCATTAGTGGTGCTGTTTTTGAAAATTAAGGGGCTTGAGTTTCAGACGCTGAGGGGTGTACAGTTACACAGTTACACACAGACTACATGTAGTATGTTACAGGTAACACTGTAGATTAGAAAGTACCTATAGGGTGGTCCAGATCTAATTATGCAATTTCATTACGCTATAAATTATTAAGTTTATTACATAGAAAGTCACCCGAAAAATCCCGGACCATCGATATGTGTGCGAACTGACGACATGAAGAATTGTTTTCGCGCCGAACTGGAATCGTCCCCGATAAATCAAAGTCATCCAGACGATCTGGATCTGCATAATTAGATCTGGACCACCCTGTATAGTGCTTCTATTAATAACATATTGGATAGGCTTCACCTGCTTTGTGACATTATCCTGAATGAGTGGTTTAAGAAAATGGATGGATAGATATCCATAAACTATTATGCCATTTTTGTTTATATGCCTTTTGTGTTTGGAAGATAAAGGGCTCAGTTGATGTTAATTACCTGCCGAATCAGGGGTTGGCGCTGTGTGCTAATGCCTTCTCATTTTCTCTGCAGACTGAAAGATTGATGGCCTACCATCTCTGACATCACTTCCTGTGCCTGGCCTCCTAGACCCTCCCCTTCCTGCCAGAAGCATATAAGACCAGAAGTTCGGCCATCTTAGGCAGTTCAGCTTTGAACTCGCGTCTGAAAAGATGTTACTTTATTGTTCTTTTTTGAAAGTCTTTTTGTTTTCTTGTTGTTTTCAACAATATATGGGCATGGTTGGCCCAACTCTTTTTGACTTGTCCTTTCTCTTTGTTACAATCTCAAATGGACCCCAATGTACAGATGTTGGAAATTTTTAAAATCTTCAGTTTTGAAAGATTAACAATTTTCCAACTAGTAGATATTAAAGCAATTTTGGATTAGTTTACCGTTTCAAATTTACCTTGACAGAGGGTACTTCAGCTTATACATTTTATATATTTTCCTCATTTACTTGTCTGAACGGACCCCCAGAGGGTCTGCGCCTTGTACCTGATGCTGTATGTTGTGGTCCCCGGCCGGGACGCCCAGGAGGACCAGAGGAGGGCTTGTGCCTCCTCCAGACCGCGAGGGGGCGATCGCCCTGGTTGTATTGGGGGCCACGGGTAGACGGCTTGGAAGCCCAACCCTATAGGGGCCCGTGGCCACCGCCAGGCGGCGCCCAGGTGCCTGAGGAACCCTGGAGCCCAGCACTTCCGCCACACCAGGAAGTGCTGGGGGGAAGACGACAGGGGACACCCGGATGGCTTCCGGGTGCGCAGCTGGCACTTCCGCCACACTGGGGTGTGGCTAGGACTGATTGCCGGGAAGCAGCTGGAGCCCATCCGGGTTCCCATTTAAGGGGCCGCCTCCCTCCAGTCATGAGCGAGAGTTGGGTGGAAGAGGACGGAGCTGAGAGAGAGGACGGGAGGTGGCCAGGAGAAAGGCATTGGACTTGTGAGGCCTGGACAGTTGGGGAAATCGGTGCAAGAGGCACTGGGGTTTGTGCACGTGACTTTAATTGTAAATATTAAAAATAAACAAGTGTGTGGTGGAACCAACGATGTCTATCTGCCTGTGTCCGGGTTCAAGTTCACACTGTGCACACTCTTACACCAGCCTAGACGACCTTTTCTCATAACTCCCACCAACACACATCTGCTGACCGTACCAGATCAGCTAAATAATCTTCATGACGGTCAAAGTATAAAATGCAAGCAAGGAATGCAAAACGTCATTTCACTTATAAAGATATGTATAGAAATGTGAAGGGGCTGTGTAAGCTGTTATGCATACAAATTAATAAGAAGGTACTAACACTTAACACTAAAAACAATCTCACAGCTGCCTTATCTGGAGATTATGGTGATTCAGGATTTTTTTGACATTATAATTTATTCACGAAGCTCCACCATCCCCTGCTATCCACCAACACTCATTGCAGCCATCACTTTTAGCTTGAGACTTTGACACATATTTTAAATATGAAGATGTGTGCCCTCCAGACACATAGGGGGACCCCCCCCCCCCCACCTCCTAGTCATTGAAGTCTAATACTGACAACCCACTCCAGATAGCCAACATCCAGCAGACTGGCCAAAACAATTCAAGACACATTTGAAAATGTCAAGGGTGTCAAACTCCGGGCCTGGAGGGCCGCAGTGGCTGCAGGTTTTCATTCTAACTCTTTTCCTAATCAGCGACCAGTTTGCTCTGCTAATTAACTCTTTTCCCTTCATTTTAATAGCCTTGTTTTTAAGGATTCAGTCCTCTGAATTTATTCCTTTCTTAATTAAATGACAGCCAAACAGAAATGAGATGTGAAACGAGCCAACAGATGACCAGCTAAAGTGGGATTTCAAGCTCCAACCAGCCTCTTAATGAGAAGCTGAGTCTTGCTGTTAATTAAACCCGTTATTTAATGCCATGGCCTGTTGCTGCTCTCATTCTACTCTCAGCCTTACTGAGACCTTCACCTTTCTTTATTTTCAGATATTGTGTGATGGGCACAGGTGAGCTGGTCCTGTGTTTTCTGTCTCATTACTGTTTTCTGTTAATTAAGGAAAAAGAGACAACTAAGGGTCCCGAGTTAAGTTAATTAAAACTAAAGCAAAGGAAGTTAATTAGTAGCAAACATCGGTCACTAATGAAGAAGAGGGTTAGAATTAAAACCTGCAGCCACTGCGGCCCTCCAGGACCGGAGTTCGACACCCTTGGCCTACAGTTAGGTCCATTAATATTTGGACAGAGACAACTTTTTTCTAATTTTGGTTCTGTACATTACCATAATGAATTTTAAATGAAACAACTCAGATGCCGTTGAAGTGCAGACTTCCAGCTTTAATTCAGTGGGTTGAACAAAACGATTGCATAAAAATGTGAGGCAACTAAAGCATTTTTTGAACACAATCCCTTCATTTCAGGGGCTCAAAAGTAACTGGACAATTGACTCAAAGGCTATTTCATGGGCAGGTGACGGGCAAGTCCGTCGTGATGTCCTTATCAATTAAGCAGATAAAATGCCTGGTGTTGATTTGAGGTGTGGTGCTTGCATGTGGAAGATTTTGCTGTGAACAGACAACATGCGGTCAAAGGAGCTCTCCATGCAGGTGAAGGAAGCCATCCTTAAGCTGCGAAAACAGAAAAACCCATCTGAGAAATTGCTACAATATTACGAGTGGCAAAATCTACAGTTTGGTAAATCCTGAGAAAGAAAGCAAGCACTGGTGAACTCAAAAACGCAAAAAGACCTGGACGCCTACAGAAGACAACAGTGGTGGATGATCGCAGAATCATTTCCATGGCGAAGAGAAACCCCTTCACAACAGCCAACCAAGTGAACAACACTCTCCAGGGCTTGGTAGGCGCATCGATATCCAAGTCTACCATAAAGAGAAGACTGCATGAAAGTAAATACAGAGGGTGCACTGCAAGGTGCAAGCCATTCATAAGCCTCAAGATTAGAAAGGCTAGATTGGACTTTGCTAAAGAACATCTAAAAAAGCCAGCACAGTTCTGGAAAAGCATTCTTTGGACAGATGAAACCAAGATCAACCTCTACCAGAATGATGGCAAGAAAAAAGTATGGAGAAGATGTGGAAGAGCTCATCATCCAAAGTATACCACATCATCTGTAAACAACAACAACATTTATTTATATAGCACATTTTCATACAAAAAGTAGCTCAAAGTGCTTTCCATAATGAAGAATAGAAAAATAAAAGACATAGTAAGAAATTAAAATAAGTCAACATTAATTAACATAGAATAAGAGTAAGGTCCGATGGCCAGGGTGGACAGAAAAAACAAAAAAAAACTCCAGACGGCTTGGAGAAAAAAAATAAAATCTGCAGGGATTCCAGACCATGAGATCTCCCTGTCCCCTCTGGGCAATCTACCTAACATAAATGAAACAGTCCTCTTTGGATTTAGGGCTCTCACAGAAGGACTTGATGATGATGGTCACGTAGACTTCTGGCTTTCAGTCCATCAATACTGGAGCATCATGCTGCTTTGATTAGGTGGTGGTGGTGCAGGTCGCCACCACAAAGAAACCGGAAAAAGAAACAGAAGAGAGAGTAGGGGTCAGTACGGGTTTTAGAGCCACCATGAATAGTTATTATAATGAACTGAAAATACAGAGTATCAGGATTAAATTAAAGTGAAGTTATGAGAAGGCCATGTTAAAGTAATGTGTTTTCAGCAGTTTTTTAAAGTGCTCCACTGTAGTAGCCTGACGAATTCCTATTGGCAGGCTATTCCAGATTTTAGGTGCATAACAGGAGAAGGCCGCCCGCCTCACCACTTCTTTTAAGTTTTGTTCTTGGAATTCTAAGCAGACACTCATTTGAGGATCTAAGGTTACGATCTGGAATATAAGATGTCAGACATTCCGATATATAAGAGAGAGTGAGATTGTTTAAGGTTTTATAATCCATAAGCAGAATTTTAAAGTCAATCCTGAAAGACACAGGTAACCAGTGTAGTGACATCAAAACTAGAGAGATGTGCTCGGATTTTCTTTTCCTAGTTAGGATTCTAGCAGCTGCATTCTGCACTTGTTGCAAACGATTGATGTCTTTTTTTGGGTAGTCCTGAGAGGAGTGCGTTACAGTAATCTAGTCGACTGAAAACAAATGCGTGAACTAATTTCTCAGCATCTTTCAAGGATATAAGAGGTCTAACTTTTTCTATGTTTAAGTGAAAAAATGCTGTCCTAGTGGTCTGATGAATATGCGATTTAAAATTTAGGTCACAGTCAACAGTTACCCCTAAGTTTTTTACTTCCGTCTTGACTTTTAATCCTAATGCATCGAGTTTACCTCTGATAACCTCATTGTATCCATGTAAAACACGGTGGAGTCAAGCAGTGTGATGGCTTGGGCGTGCATGGCTGCCAGTGGCACTGGGACACTAGTGTTTATTGATGATGTGACACAGGACAGAAGCAGCCGAATGAATTCTGAGGTGTTCAGAGACATACTGTCTGCTCAAATCCAGCTAAATGCCGTCAAATTGATTGGGCGGCGTTTCATGATACAGATGGACAATGACCCAAAACATACAGCCAAAGCAACCCAGGAGTTTATTAAAGCAAAGAAGTGGAAAATTCTTGAATGGCCAAGTCAGTCACCTGATCTTAACCCAATCGAGCAGGCATTTCACTTGTTGAAGACTAAACTTCAGACAGAAAGGCCCACAAACAAACAGCAATCGAAAGTAAAGGCCTGGCAGAGCATTAAAAAAGAGGAAACCCAGCATCTGGTGATGTCCAGGAGTTCAAGACTTCAGGCTGGCATTGCCAGCAAAGGGTTTTCAACCAAGTATTAGAAATTAACATTTTATTTCTAGTTATTTAATTTGTCCAATTACTTTTGAGCCCCTGAAATGAAGGGATTGTGTTAAAGAAAATACTGTAGTTGCCTCACATTTTTATGCAATCTTTTTGTTCAACCCACTGAATTAAAGCTGAAAGTCTGCACTTCAACGGCATCTGAGATGTTTCATTTATAATTCATTGTGGTAATGTACAGAACCAAAATGAGAAAAAAGTTGTCTCTGTCCAAATATTTATGGACCTAACTGCATGTGAAGCTACATAGATTTTTATCCCATTTAGAGGGTCTTCCATCCATCCATCCATTATCCAACCCGCTATATCCTACCTACAGGGTCACGGGGGTCTGCGGGAGCCAATCCCAGCCAACACAGGGTCTTTATTATAAATAAATTCTGCCTCCTTCTTCAGGTATTACTTACTGTGTGCAACATTTTATAGCCAGTTGCTTTTAATTGAAAGCAGTGGGTTGCCCTGTCTCATCTTTTTCTTTCCTTGTTCTTAATCGTGGACTTGGACAGTTTAAGGAAGATGCATACATTCATGGATGTGGCAAAGCTTAATGTTTAAGGAAAATAATCTCATTTTTCAGGCCATAAAGAGCTTCAGTGCGCTTTTACTAGCAGCCAGTAGTTAGTGATTGCTTTTGTTCAAGCATGGCTCGCATCCCACTGCTTCACTTCCAGAGACTCCCACACAGAAGAAAAAATAAAAGAGAATGCAATGGTTTTAAAATTGCCCTCGTGGTGTTTAAATCCCTCGGCATCCTGACGTAGTCGTTATATCTCGCCATAAAATCTCTTGGTCTTTGGCACCGGCTATTGTGCTTTTTATTCCAAGGTCAGAATCATGTTAGTGACTTAGTTTTCTGCGCCACGACTTTGGGAATGTCTCCCAAATTGTGATTCTTTATGGTACCATAAATAGCCTTTGAATCGTCGAGTTGCTCATTTCCACTCGCCTTGGAGTTAAAGGTTTAAGAGTTTGATCATTTCTGTGATGTGCCCCGAGATCTTGGGATGTGTGGTGCCACTAAAGTTTAACAACGTTCCAAATGTCCATTAAGTCCATTAGTGTCACCTAAACACAACTTTCCTATCTGTCTGAACTCTTAACTCTTTTGATATACTTTATTAATCCCTGAGGCAGTCAATGAGCAGGGTCAGCCATTGTACAGCCATTGTAGAGCAATTTCCAAGTTAAGGGCCATGCTGAAGGGTCCAACAGAGTAAGATCCCTTCTGGCAGTAACGGGATTTTACTCCTTTGACTTGAGTTTATAGAAGGAAATCATCTTACAAGAAGAAAATATGCACATCTGTGGGTCCCTTGACACGCTCGACTGAGTTAAACAATACCACTCCGGGAGAAGAGGTGGCGCCGTCATTTCTCCACAGCCCAGAGAAGATGCCCAGTGAGGCCACTCCCACCTGCCCGTGTCTTCCAGAACGAGCCCTGCCCCTTTCTGGCTGATCTGTCATGGCATTAAAAGGTGGCGTCCTTAAGCAGGGCCGGACCTGAGTCCGCAAAGAGACAGAGATTCATACTAGAGGAAAAAAGAGAGAAAAGAACAAGAAAGCCCGCAAGACTGGCCTTAAGTCAATGGTCTTCAAACTTGTGCGATTTTGTACTTTCTGTTTGATTAAATGGGGCTACCGGGGTGGTACCCCAACATTTCTCCCTACTTTCCGACTGCTTCATCACAGAATACTAGCTACATTACCTGTCACCATTAATAAAATTAATTAAGAAATATTTCATATCTGTCCTGCGGTGGGTTGGGTCCCTGCCCAGGATTGGTTCCTGCCTTGTGCCCTGTGTTGGCTGGGATTGGCTCCAGCAGACCCCCGTGACCCTGTGTTTGGATCCAGCGGGTTGGAAAATGGATGGATGTATATTTCATATCTTTTACGGCGGAGTGGTGGCTCTGAGGCTAGGAATCTGCACTGGCAATCGGAAGGTTGCCGGTTCAAATGCCAAAATGGACTCTGCTCTGTTGGGCCCTTGAGTAAGGCCCTTAACCTGCAATTGCTCCATTCTGGGTATGACATTAATGTAGGCCCCCCAAACTGCAGATAAAAACTTGGGGGTTGGTGGCAGAATTGGCACTCCAGCCACCATAAAAAACCTCACACTGTTCCACTCCATCTGAACGAGTGTGGTGCTGAGGTGTCACCCATTGCATGGCTGCACTCGGGTCCTTATCTGGGATCTTGAGGTGGTTGGGTGTGGCAATGCACCCTATCAGCGTGTGCTCCTAACCTCTCTCTCTCATATCTTTTGCCTTGCGTGTACCTTTGAGCGTTCGTTCAACGCCGTTCTTAGGTATCGTCATGCATCTCAATCTGTTTTGGCTGGAGCTTCTTCTCTCGATGGCGCTCATGTAAAGCCTCTTTCTAAGACTCTTGTTATTTTGAGGTGTGTTGCTTGCCTTCTGTCCATTTTTTGACTATCACCAACAACTTAAGTGACTTTTTGCATTCCTTGCTTGCATTTTTTACTTTTACTATGCTACGACTTCATTGGTGGTAACCTCATTCATAGTCTTGTGAGGTGACTCTCAGCATTTCTCCTACAGTTCTCCTTGTGTGTGTGTCAACCTCTGCCCGGTACATCCTGTCTCAAATCACATTTGATTGAGCAACCAAAGCAAAACGGACCATATTGTTCAGGAATGCTTTGAGGAACATGACAGACAGTTTGAGGTGTTGACACAGCCTTCAAATTCTCCAAATCTCAATCTGATTGAGCATCTGTGGGATGTGCTATAAAAACAAGTCTGATCCATGAGGGTACCACCTTGAAATTTACAGGTCTTAAAGGATCTGCTGCTAATGCCAGTTGAAGCCCATTTGGAGCCCTAGGCAGAGTTGATGGACGTTTCTATTGTCCATAGCAGGTAGTCAGCGTTAATAGACTTTGACGTACAGTCGGTGGAGAGTCCCCTCCAGTGTCCTCCAGCACAGCACAAATGGCGCCCCTTTAAGGAGTTTGCGCACCTTGTTGCAAGGAGCGTGCACAATTTTGATTTCATAAACTGTGCCCAACGGGTAACAATGCCCCCTCAGTATCATCAGAGTGCGGCGATCGGGTAGGGACGGAGTGCTGCCATCACATTTACTTTCATTAATGGCGCAAGCTCATTATCAACTTTGATGATTGGGTAGTGGTTTTGGGGGGACACCTTTGTTTATGTGGACATTATTATCATACCTCTACGACCCTGTGGAGTTGTCCCTCTAGGTGCCCAGAGAGCACACCCCTTAATGGCACCAGTCAGATGACTTCTCCCTAGAAGGCCACCATATGTCGCCTAATGGACTAACCGGCTCTGTGCTAACATCTTGGCTCCAGAGACCACAGGACATCTTCAGAGATCTTGCTGGAGTCCATGCATTGAAGACTCTGAGCTTTTTTGGCATGCTGAGGGGGGGCAACACAATATTAGGGAGGTGGTTTTAATGATGTGGCTGATTGGTAAATATGGAGATGATTATTTTGTGTTTTATGGTGGTAACTAATTTAGATCACTTTGCAGAGATCAATTGACTGAGCTTGACTGAGTCAAATTAAGTTCACTGCGATTCAAAGTTTAATGGCAATAACATATGAAAACATAGGGGGTGAATACTGTTTATAGGCACTTTATGAATGTACAGTCGATAGTGCTGGATGCGAGGTTTCTTCATGTGCTGTGTCTGCAATGGACGCCAATCTGAAAGCAATTTGTTCTTGATTCCCCCAGGAAATATTTGGGATCGCAATTCTGCACAAAGTACTCTACACAGAAAAGTATTTCATCCCTTTTAGCTCTAAATGAGCAAATGCGGACCGAGCTATTTAATAGTCAAAATAATTATAAGATGCGTACAATATGCAGGTTTACGAAATAAAAGACCAAACCAACGGAATGAAAAGCAATTTGCAGACCCCGCGGTCTGGAGGCGGAGTTTCTCTAGCACTCTGGTCACGTGCCCTAATGACTCTAACGGGAGCAGAAGGACCGAAGCAATAACCCGAAATAGCAGGCAGGCGTATGAAGGGCTTGATCAATAATTTGTTTCTAAAATAAGTGTCCGCGATGTCTCATTCGTCTTTCTTGGCTCTTTAAACATTTCTTCTGTTTATTCTTCCTTGACTCCAGTGACGCGGAAAAGAGAAGCGCAACATAAAAGGAAGTGTTACTGATACGTTTGCGCGTCTCGGGTTTCGGAAGGTCTGAGCGCTCTGTTTATTGAGTTGCTGCATGAAATATTCAGACGGGACAGTGCGTCCCCGTGGCCTGAGCACTCACCTGTGCTGACAGGTAATTGTCTATCTTGAGCCCCGCTTGCGCACGTTCGAGCATCGGGTTACGAGCTAGCGAGCCTGTGATTTGAGACGAGAAAAAGGAAATCTCTCGACTGCTCGGCCGGAGTGAGCGCTCAAGGTGAGTGCCCTGGAGTTCTAAACAGCACCTCGCACGGTGACGACGGTCGTAGCCCAGCTAGCAAGTCCCTATTGGTCCCAATCGTGTTTTATATGGGACGAAATATGGTGGTACACGTGGGACCTGTTAATTAAATTCATTTTCCCTTCATTTTAATAGCCCAGTTTTTAAAGATTCAGTCCTTTGACTTCTTTTCTTCATTAAATGACAGCCAAACAGAAATGAGACATGAAACGAGCCAACATATGACCAGCTAAATTGGGGCTTCAAACTCCAACCAATTTCACTCCAAGCAGTTTCTTAATGAGAAGCTGATTCTTGCTGTTAATTAAACTCGTTCTTTAATTCCATGGCCTGTTGCTGTTCTCATTCTGCCACAGAAGACATTTCTAGAACTGTTGATTTTTCTGTTTTTTCTAAGAACACCATCAAAATATTTTGGTGAGCTGAGCAGATCAACCTTACCGAGACCTTCACCTTTCTTTATTTTCAGATATTGTGTGTTGAGCACGGGTGAGCTGGTCATGTGACGACTTGTTTTGTGTCTCATTATTGTTTGGGTGCTAATTAAGGACAAAGAAAATACTAAAGGGTTCTGAGTCAAGTTAATTAAAATGAAGAGAAAAGAAGTTAATTAGCAGCAAAAACTGGTCACTAATTAAGAAGATGGTTAAAATGAAAACCTGCAGCCACTGCGGCCCTCCAGGCCTGGAGTTTGACACCTGTGTATTATATAGTGCCCTATCTATCTATCTATCTATCTATCTATCTATCTATCTATCTATCTA
>JANRMT010062856.1:4741951-4755879 GCA_026402145.1 Polypterus bichir lapradei
ATATATATATATATATATATATATATATATATATATACTCCTTAGGGACAAGCTGACAGAGATGGGAGTAGATTCATACCTTGTGGCATGGATCGTGGACTATCTTACAGACACACCTCAGTATTTGTGTCTCGGGATCTGCAGGTCTGACATTGTTTTTGTTTCATTTCATAAAATATAATTGTATCTTACAGTTTATGATTGCTTATATGGTGGCGCAGTGTGTAGCGCTGCTGCCTCTCAGATAGGAGACCTGGGTTTGCTTCCTGGGTCCTCCCTGTGTGGAGTTTGCATGTTGTCTGCGTATGTTTCTACCCACAGTCCAAAGACATGCAGGTTAGGTGCATTGGCAATCCTAAATTGTCCCGTGTGTGTGCCCTGCGGTGGGCTGGTTTGTTTCCTGCCTTGCACCCTTGTGTTGACTGGGATTGGGTCCGGCAGACCCCTGTGACCCTGTAGTTAGGATATAGCAGGATGATTGCTTATATTTTGAATTTGATATATAGAGGGCACCAAAAGTGCGTTGGGCCTCTAAAGGTCTTAATCCGGCCCTGACACACTAGTAGTATTAAAGCAAAGTGATTCACAAGAAACTGAATGTGCAGGAAAACTAAAAGTTTAGCTTCACAAAATAAGTTTGTGTTTCACTCTGAGCACAATTCACGCCATTCACACCAGAAGGAAGGCGTTTAGTTCTTGTCTGAAAGCGTTTACATGCATTAATTAAGCAGGCATCTGCCTGTCATTCATTATTTCAATAAAGATCTCTCTAGTGAAGAAGAAAAACTGTGCATATCCCCAACTAGGATAAGGCGGTCACAAAGTAACACAAGGCAGCTTTCCATTTGTAATGAATTTCTCCTTTTGAGAAAACACAGTAATGTGCGTGATGATGGTGTTTTTAGTGTGTCTTTGGGATGAAAATATGCAGCATTTTACATTTTTAAAAATCGTTCTACATTCCCCTGTGCTAGATGAAACTAATTATTACTTTTATGGCACATAACACACGCTTTATGAGGGTAGACAAAAGAGTGGGAATGAGGCTTTAGGGTGCAGTATTCCATGTTTTCCACACACACAAAATCTTTAAAATCATTAAAAACTACTTAATGAGTTTTGTGTTTTGCAATTGCAAAATTGCACCTACAAAATGAATCGTCTCACCAAACCGTATGTGAGTCTGAAGTTGCCTGTTTTGCTCAATATTTCCACTCACAAGACTTTCTTTTATTTTCCAACACAATTTGCACAGGTTGCCAAACCATGCAGGTGTCATTTGTAACGTGGCTAACGTGACATCACACACTGCGTAGTAAGTCAGCCATGCGCCAAGAAACAAAACCCGAGTGATCCGAACTGTCAGAATGAATAGGGCCCAATTTTCCAGCAGCACATTTCTTTCACTATCTTCAAATCAGAAACTTTGTCAAACAGAACCTGCCCGATTTTCCCTCATCTCACACCTTCCTCTATGCTGGAAAAAATATTGCTCAGTCTCGAGTATTTCTGCAATATATAAAAATATTTTAAAGTCCCTCGCTTTCAAAGAACCAAGGGGACAATGGGAAAAGGATCTCTCACTCAACATCACAGAAAAGGAGTGGAAGGTAGCAATGCAGAGAATTCACTCGAGCTCCATAAGCGCTATTAACTCAAAATTATATATCAAGCACATCTGTCTCGCTTGAAATTATCAAAAATGTTTCCAGGGTGAGATCCTACCTGTGAACGCTGCAATTAAGCTCCAGCCTCACTGGGTCACGTGTTTTGGGCCTGCACCAAATTAACATCATTTTGGACCAAAATTTTCAAGTGCCTGTCAGACCGCCTCGGTGTCCCAATCCCTCCTAACCCATTAACAGCTGTGTTTGGTGTTCTTCCAGATGGGCTTAAAGTGGGGAAAGACAAACAAATTGTGATTGCATTCACTACAATATTGGCATGCAGACTTAGTTTGCTAAACTGGAAGAATCCTAACTCTCCTCTTTTAAGTCAGTGGATAACTGATGTTTTATACTATTTGAAATTGGAAAAAATCAAATTCTCACTTAGAGGATCTGTGCAGAACTTTTTCAGAACCTGGCAGGATCTAATCAATAATATTTTAGTGTAAGCTCTTAAAGCACTGATGAATTAAATTCTCCCCCCATTTCTTTTTCTTCTCCATTTATCTGTATCCGCCTAATAAACTCATCAATTTATTCATTTTTACTATTTTTAAGTTTTAGTCAGGGTGGCATGGTGGCGTAGCGGGTAGCGCTGCTGCCTCGCAGTTAGGAGATCTGGGTTCACTTCCCGGGTCCTCCCTGCATGTTCTCTCTGTGTCTGCGTGGGTTTCCTCCGGGTACTCCGGTATCCTGCCCCAGTCCAAAGACATGCAGGTTCGGTGTATTGGCGATCCTAAATTGTCCCTGGTGTGTGTGTGTGTGCGCCCTTCAGTGGGCTGGCACCCTGCCCGGGGTTTGTTTCCTGCCCTGTGTTAGCTGGGATTGGCTCCAGCAGACCCCCGTGACCCTGTAGTTAGGATTTAGCTGGATGGATGGATGGAAGTTTTATTCCATTGGCCTTGCTGTCTTTCTCAGGGGTGGGGGTTGATTTGTTTTCAATCCTATTTTTTTGTAAAAAGTGATCTATTTGTATGGAATGATTACAATAAAATCAATAAAATTTATAAAAAAAAAAAAAAAAAAAAAAAAAGAATGAATAGGGCCCACTGAAGCCAACACTCAAAATGGATCATGTGTTAAAAACAAACATATTGTGGCAACAATCGTCCCATCATAATAAAAATGAAAACTGACTTTTATTTATGGAATCCAGACAAAGTGGGCACCAATACACCTCTTATTATTGTCTGTTTCAGGATGCCTAAGAAAGAACGTTGCTTTTTATACAACATTACTTTCACTGAAGGAGTTGCTTGCCCCATGATGACCCATGCCTTCTGGACAGTTGCTGCCCTATGCTGGTAACCAAAAAATATTCCATGGCTTTCGTCCAGGGCTGTGGGCCCACTCGTTGAAATATTAGACTGAATGAAATACAGTGGGTACGGAAAGTATTCAGACCCCCTTCAATTTTTCACTCTTTGTTATATTGCAGCCATTTGCTAAAATCATTTAAATTAATTTTTTCCCTCATTAATGTACACACAGCACCCCATATTGACAGACATAAAAAAAGAATTTTTGAAATTGTTGCAGATTTATTAAAAAAGAAAAACTGAAATATCACATGGTCCTAAGTATTCAGACCCTTTGCTCAGTATTTAGTAGAAGCACCCTTTTGAGCTAATACAGCCATGAGTCTTCTTGGGAAAGATGCAACAAGTTTTTCACACCTGGATTTGGGGATCCTCTGCCATTCCTCCTTGCAGATCCTCTCCAGTTCTGTCAGGTTGGATGGTAAACGTGGCTGGACAGCCATTTTTAGGTCTCTCCAGAGATGCTCAATTGGGTTTAAGTCAGGGCTCTGGCTGGGCCATTCAAGAGCAGTCACAGAGTTGTTGTGAAGTCACTCCTTCGTTATTTTAGCTGTGTGCTTAGGGTCATTGTCTTGTTGGAAGGTAAACCTTCGGCACAGTCTGAGGTCCTTAGCACTCTGGAGAAGGTTTTTGTCCAGGATATCCCTGTACTTGGCCGCATTCATCTTTCCCTCGATTGCAACCAGTCGTCCTGTCCCTGCAGCTGAAAAATACCCCCACAGCATGATGCTGCCACCGCCATGCTTCACTGTGGGGACTGTATTGGACAAGTGATGAGCAGTGCTTGGTTGTCTCCACACATACCGCTTAGAATTAAGGCCAGAAAGTTCTATCTTGGTCTCATCAGACACCTGAAGGACTCTGAGATGGTGAGAAATAAGATTCTCTGGTCTGCAGGCTGCAGTAACTGATGGGTGCCTTTAAGACCTTAAATCCAGGCAATGACTTTGCTACAGGTCAGATTGTTCAACCAGGAAACAAAGATATTTTGTTGTTTTATACTTCACAGACATGATAATACCTAAACGGTATTCTGATTGACAGAAAAATGGCTTATTTGTTATCACAGATGATTAAAAGCTTCACTGCTAAATACAGAGCCCATCTGCTCTAGTAATTCAAAAAAGGGATAAAGCCAGACACTTTGCAGGAGCCGCTCAGGAGACCAACTTAGCTGGTAGGCTTCATTGTTCTTGTATCCTTTGACCTGGCCAGTGGGATATAACTGTTAACCTTAGAATATACAAGTGAATTACTGAAGCCAGATCTGCCTGACTGACATTACAGCACATCACCGAGGAACTTTCCACACATTAATCTGATTCCTCAGTTATTTGTCCTTCCTTGCAGTCATCCATTCCATTACTTTTCCAAACTCACTGACTCCTAGTTAGGGTGTTAGGAATCTTGAAGGGTCCCAAAGCACTTAGTCCCAAAAACTTCCAAAAATGTCCATCTAGCAATAACGGCAAACACAAGACCTTTATAAAATTAAAACATTTATCATTACAAAATGCTCTGTAGCTGATAAAGCTCTGAGGAGTGCAAAGGCAAAAGGTGATGCCTGCCAGAATAAACGCAAACTAAATCAAACCAAATCCCATCAGGAAATCCAAGGCCAAGTCAGAAAACAAAGCACGGGTTTAAAATATCCAGAAGATCACAGACGTCATTCACTAACCAACTCTCAAGTGCAATCGAGTGAACCTCAAGGGACTGTGGGTTACCCCCACCTTTATACGGCTGAGGGCGGTCCCTTGTGGTGATTGGCAGGTGGCCACGCCTCTTGGTGAACTACCCACAACACAAGGAACATAACACAGGCAAAGGGAATACAGCAAATAGTAAACATAGAAGACTTAAAAATGAACAAAAAAACATTAAACAAGGTTTTGAAGCCAATTGAAATACACTTGCCGGCCACTTTATTAGGTACACCTTGCTAGTACCCAGTTGGACCCCCTTTTGCCTTCAGAACTAACCTAATTCTTCATGGCATACATTCAACAAAGTGCTGGCAACATATTGACATGATAGCATCACACAGTTGCTGTAGATTTGTCAGCTGCATATCCATGATCTTAATTTCCCATCCACCACATCCCAAAGGTGCTCTACTGGATTGAGATCTGGTGACTGTGGATGCCATTTGAGTCCAGTGAACACATTGTCATGTTCAAGAAACCAGTTTGAGGTGATTCGAGCTTTGCGACATGGTGTGTTATCCTGAAGGAAGGAGCCATCACTGCAGTCGTAAAGGGTCAACAACAAAACTCAGGTAGGCTTTGCATTAAAAATGATGCTCAGTTGGTAATAAGGGGCCCAAAGTGTGCCAAGAAGATATCCTCCACACCATTACAGCACCACCACCACCAGTTTGAACCGTTGATGCTTGGCAGGATGGATCCCTGCTTTCATGTTGTTGACACCAAATTCTGACATTACCATCCAAATGTCGCAGAAGAAATTGACAACAGGCAACATTTTTCCAATCTTCTATTGTCCAATTTTGGTGAGCTCCTGCAAATTATAGCCTTAAATTGCCTGTTCTCAGCCAACAGGAGTGGTACCCGGTGTGGTCTCCCACTGCTGTAGTCCGTCTGCTTCAAGGTTCGACGTGTTGTGTGTTCAGAGATGCTCTTCTGTATTTCTTGGTTGTAACGAGTGCTTATTTGAGTGACCGTTGCTTTTCAATCAGCTTGAAGCAGTCGCGGCTCTACCGCTCGCGCATGGGGAAGCGGATGTACAATTTAAACAGATTGTTATTTTCATGGGAATTGATACTTATGCATAATACAACTAACTATTTTACAATATTGTGAGTAATTAACCATAGAAAAAAATAGTAAAACATAATAAATTGAAAGAAAATTATGTTTCATGTTGTGTTAGAGGTATTCGTTGCATTATACGTTTTTATTCTGTTTGGCTTTGAAATTAACACGCAAATACTTTTTAAACTTACACTTTTACTGTAAAACTTCAGTAAAAACAATATTTGGAATTAACTTTTTGTCAATATCGCATTTGATTCCGTGTTTGGAGTTACATCGTGATAACACAACGTATAACTGCCCGTGACTGAATATCATTTCTTTCTCTCTAATAAATAGACCAACTTTTTCGAATGTTTGTCCCTGTGATTTGTTAATTGTCACAGCAAAAGCTATTCTAACGGGAAACTGTAACTGTTTTAATACGAATGGCATATCTAGATCTCCTTTGGTGTCTAATATTATCTGCAGAATATGTACTATATTACCTTTCTTGTCACCTGTTAAAATTTTACATGTCAGAATTGTTCGACCAATTTTGAATACAACTAATCTTGTCCTATTGCATAGCCCATCACTCAGACATAAATTACGCAATAACATTACGATACATCCTTCTTTCGACAGTATTTCAGACTGGATGGAGTTAACGGTTGTAGATATTCTACGGGATGTTGTAAGTTGATGTTTTAATCTTCCGCACTATCACCACCAACTGTTTCAGCAGAGTCTACTGATACTCATTTAACCAATCTGCCATGTAACCGATAGACAGTTTTCATGTTAATTTGTTTGACTTCATCGTTTCCCGGTGCTAGGATTACCCGTGTACTCATTTCTTCTGTTGATGACCCTTCGTGATGAAATTCTTCAATAAGATTTGGACATAATAAGTCTTCTTTTATTGGAAACTTAAAGTGAGGAAAACGTAAAAATGTATAGGGTGGTCCAGATCTAATTATGCAATTTTCATTACGCTATAACTTATTAAGTTTATTACATCGAAAATCACCCGAAAAATCCCAGGCCATTGAGAAGTGTGCGAACTGACGACGAAGAATTGTCTTCGCGCCGAACTGGAATCGTCCACACATAAATCAAAGTCATCCAGATGATCTGGATCTGCATAATTAGATCTGGACCACCCTGTATATGAGGTGAGAGCACAGGAACTGTGTCTGACAAAAGCATTCATACGAATGAGAGGTGAGAGGACCGTGGGTGTGGGCTGTTAACCGGAAATGGTTGAGAAGAGGGCGGGACTTGATAAAAACCTCTTGGCAATAGTCTCGTCTCGTCTCAAGATTTTCTTTTATAATAGAGAGAAAAGATTGGGAGAAAACATGTACCCTGAAAAACAAAGTGAACGTCAAAAGCGCGATTATCAAAGCCACCAACGGCAACCAAAAAAAAATAAAAAATCAGAACCAAGTTTTGTTAAACTTGACTTTCTTGTATGGAATGTTATTTGATTTTAATAAAATCAATAAAATGTTAAAAAAGAGTCAAAAAATAAGCAGAGGTTCTCATACTAAAAAATATCAAAGAAAGTTGAACGTAATTGCTGAAGGTTTTTATTTAATCTCAGATAAATACGAACTGTGGTTTGTACACCCACCACACGATGAACCATCTGGATTGGGACCCGAGTGCAGTTGGTGACACCTCAGCACCACACTGGAACAGTGGAAGGCTTTTTTATGGTCCCTGGAGAGCCAATCCTGCCACCAAACCCCCGTATTTTCCCTGTGAGGGGTGTCTTTTATATAGTCGTGCCAATAATGTCATTATTACACCAACCCAATGCTTTGTGGGATGCGTCACTAAGGCAATGGGCAACGCAAAACTCTAATAATGGAAACGACCATAGCTAAAACAAAATGGCATCAAAACTAATGTGAAAACAATTATACATTTTAGAATAATATTTTCTGTTGACGTATAGACATTAGAAACAGGGTAAGAAAACCACAGAAACAATGTAAACCTTACTTTTTAATTTTTAGCGAGAACCCAAGAAAAACAAATTAAGAATGTCAACCATATCTGGATTAATCTACTGGCCGAGTGGTCTTTGGTTTGTCATCGCTTGCACAATCAGGAACCAATTTTATTCTGTCGAGGGCAAGTCACAGACCGGTCTGACTGAGTAGCTGAGGATGTCAAACTACACAAGTTAGATCCAAAGAAGTGCTCTGCAACTGTCCCGACGTGCTAAGATTACATAAATGAAGTCTACAGCCGAAAATCGCTGGCAAGTCAATTTGAAGGGGACTTCACTTAATACACACATCTATGGGATCGGGGAGGAAAATGCAGAATACCAGGGGAAAACTGCAAGGAACATTAATAAGAACAAAGATGAACATGAAATATCACCAAGATAAGATTTAATGTATGATGTGAAACAAAGTGTGCAATCAGTGGATTAAATTAGGGTTTTCAATTTTCTATGTACTCTCTTAGCATCTGTCAATGGTGTGTAAAGGATGTCCTGTTAGCTCAAGAACAGTCAGCGAGACTGAGTCTTCTATGTGTCGCCTCCCTCGAGAAAGTCTGAGTCCTCTAACAATTTCTTCATTAGAGCCGGGCACAGCAAAGCTGACTTCTTTACGTTCCTCTGTGAGTTCAGCTAAGCTGTGATAAATGACTATAGCGATCAGCTGGAGGCGTATTCTGGCCTGTATGCTGAAAAATGCAGTGAACATTATGGTCATGAGAGACAAGCCCATTGAGTGACACTCATGCATTTTTTAATCAGTCAATTACTGGATGTGGCACAAAGAATGCTCAGCGCTTTTCTTTTGTGAAGGTATCGCTTTACTCCAATCATCTGGGATTCTGGACTCACGCTCTCCCCTCTGTTGACCCTCCTGACAAGAACGACAAAGGTGTGTCCTTCTGTTTGAGGTCAACAAAGCTGACCAGGATTAAGTTACCACTCCAGTGACAGTGCTTTACTACAGGTTAGTTAACCTGGCATTGACAAGAAATATTTCAATTCAACAATCATTCTGTAGTGGGGAAATAGTCTGTGCCTCTTTTCTCAGCTCCAAGGTCCTAGGTTCAAATCTTGGCTTGTTTGTTCTCAAGCAAAACCTGGCTTGTCCTTCTTGCGGGCCATCCTTTATAGTTAAAGATGGGGATTTGGTGTGTTTTGGGGTATTTTTTATTTATATGTGGGCAGGAAATTGCCCAGGGGGAAGCTAAAGGTGACTTTATTTAGCTGATACTGTTATGTGAACCAAATGTGTGTAATTGCTCCATTACAATATATCTATATATCTAATTTTTTCCTTTATGTTGTTACATAACTGTTTACTTTTGATTTCTGTCTTTGCTTACCAAGCTTTGGAAGGAGAATTGGCAGAACAACCAGGTCTACTGTGCTAACAACAACTGAACAAGGCTGACGTAAGTGAAAGCATACTCAGGTTATCATGTTTACACACAGACACACAGACATAATTCCACAAATAGTATTGTCGGACACAGGGAGGTCTAAAACATTGAGATTCATCAAAATCTCAAAATGGAATTATTTGAGGATTCCAATGTTTTTCCTATACTTCGTATATGAAAAAGTCAGGGAGGTCTAAAATGTCGAGATTCATCAAATTCTCGACATTGGATCTTTGGATGATTACAATACTTTCCCTATACTTCATAAACGAGAAAGTCAGAGAGGTCTAAAACATCGAGATTCATCAAAATCTCGACATCGGATCTTTGGACGATCACAATACTTTCCCTATACTTCGTAAATGAGAAAGTCAGGGAGGTCTAAAACATCGGGATTCATCAAAATCTTGACATCGGATCTTTGGACGATTACAATACTTTCCCTATACTTCGTAAACGAGAAAGTCAGGGAGGTCTAAAACGTTGAGATTCATCAAAATCTCGACATCGGATCTTTGGACGATTACAATACTTTCCCTATACTTCATAAACGAGAAAGTCAGGGAGGTCTAAAACGTCGAGATTCATCAAAATCTCAACATCAGATCTTTGGACGATTACAATACTTTCCCTATACTTCATAAACGAGAAAGTCAGGGAGGTCTAAAACATCGAGATTCATCAAAATCTCGACATCGAATCTATGGACGATTACAATACTTTCCCTATACTTTGTATGTAAGAAAATTAAAAAAAAAAATTAGGCAAAGTCCCACTTCCGGTTGATGGATTTGGCCCAAAAGTTAATACAGATTTACAATTTTGTTGTAACAACCACAGGCCAAATTTCATCCATCTCTCTCATTGTGTTTTTGAGTTATATTTCCAAAAAACTGTATTTTCAGACTTAGGGAGATTTAAAACGTCAAGATTCATCAAAATCCCGAGGTTGAATTTTTTTCATGATTACTATAACTTCTGTATACTTCATATATGAGAAAGTAAAAAAAAATTGGGAATTTCTGCAAATTTATTAAAAATAAAAAAAATGAAATATCAATACTCACACGAGTATTCAGACCCTTTACTCAGTAATTCACTGAAGCACCTTTGGCAGCGATTATGGTGAGGAGTCTTCTTGGGTATGACGTGACAAGCATCACACACTTGGATCAGAGGATTTTCTGATATCGATTGTTCTTTGCAGATCTCTCAGGCTCTCTTGGGTTGGATGGAGACCTTCGATGGGTAGCTCTTTTCTGTTCTCTCCAGAGATGTTAGATTGAGTTCAAGTCCAGGTTATGGCTGGAGCACTGAATAACATTGACCGAGCTGTCTCTAAGCCATTCCTGTGTTGTGTTTGCTTTGTGCTTAAGGTTGTTATTCTGTTTGAAGGTGATCCTTTAGGCCAATCTGAGGTCCAGAATGCTCTGAAGCTGGTTATCATTAGGAATGGCTCTGTTCAGCGTCTCCTCAACCATTTCTAGTCCCCCAGTCTCTGTTGCTGAAAAGAACCCCACAGCCATGTTGCTGTCAGCATCATGCTTGACCACTAGAATGGTACTGAGCAGGTGATTAGTGATTTCTCCAGATGTGACGCTTAGGGCTGAACCCAAACCATACATACTTGGGATCATTAGACCAGAGAACCTTGTTTCTCATAGTCTGAGAGTCCTTAGGTGCATTTTTGCAAACTCCAAGTGGACATTCATGTGTCATCTGCTCACTCTAACATAAAGCCCACATTGGTGGAGTGTTGCACTAGAGATTGACTTCTGTAAGTTTATCCCATCTCCACACAGATTCTCTGGAGCTCAGCCACAGTGACCATCAGGTTCTTGGTCACCTCTATTAACGAGAAACTTCCTCCACTGATTGTCAGTTTGGTGGGGCAGCCAGCTGTAGAAAAGACTTCTTCATTTTAAGAATTATGGCAGCATCTGTGCTCTTGAGATCCTTCAGTGCAGCAATCTGTTGTGAAACACAAAATCTGTTCTCTAAGCTCTACATAAAGTTCCTTAGACATCGCCACTTGGTTTTGGTTCAACTCTGGGACCTTCTACAGACATATAGGTGTATATAAGGTGTGAGCCTTTTCTGGTCATGTCCAATCAATTGCATTGACCACAGATGGACTCCAAACAAGGTGCAGAAACATCCCAGTGATCATCAATCGATTGGGATTCACCCAAGCCAAATGTCAAGTGTCATAGCGAATGGTGTGAATCAGGGGACCCTAACTCCAATCCTGGAGGGCCCCAGTGGCTGCAGGTTTTCATTCTATCCCTTTTCTTAATTAGTGACCTGTTTTTGCTGCTAATTAACTTCTTTTGAATTCATTCAATTTGACTTGCTCTTGAAGACTCAGATCCCTTAATTGTTTCTTTTTCTTTAATCAGCAGCCAAACAATAATGAGATACAAAATGAGCCAAAACAGGACCAGCAAACAGTGACCATCACACAATATCTGAAAATAAAGAAAGATGAAGGTCTCAGGAATGTTGATCTGCTCAGGTCCCCAGTGCTCTTAGAAAAGAGAAAATCAACAATTCCAGAAATGTCTGCTATTGCACTATGAGAGCAGCAACAATCCATGGAAATAAAGAAAGAGTTTAATTAACAACAAGAATCAGCAACTAATGAAGCAACTGGTGTGAGTTTGAGGCCCTGAATTAGTTGGTCTTCTCTTGGCTCACTCACTTCACATTTCACTTCTGTTTGGGTGCCATTTAAGGAAAGAAATGAAGCCATTCAGGAACGATGAGGACATTCAGGGAAACAAATCATAAAAAACAAATCAATTACAATTAATTCAAATAAAGTTAATTATCAGGAAAAACAGGTCACTAATTAAGAAAGGGTTAGAATAAAAACCTGCAGCCACTGCGGCTCTCCAGTATCGGAGCTGGGGACCCTTGGTCTGAATACCTCTACCAATGTAATATTTCGGTTTTTATTGTTAATGAATTCACAATCATTTCTAAATCCTGTTCTCACTTTGTCATTCTAGGGTATTGAGTGCTGTTTGAAGAGGGAAAAAACGAATTTAGGTAATTTTAGCACAAGGCTGCCACATAACAACAGGTGAGAAACCTGAAGGGGTCTGAAAACTTCCTGAAGGTACTGTAGATATACTGTCAGGTGCACTGGATATCTCGCTAAGCTTTATTTTTAAAATGAGTATCTTCACAGTTTTCAGCCAGATCATTAGCAGTATAGGCTTCAATTCTTTTTTCCCAACTTTATCCTGCTGCCAATCCATGATGAATCAGCATGTAGCACCCATTAGAAAAGTTGTTCCGTTCCATCTGGAAGTGTGATTTGCTCTTACTGTGTAAAGTTGCAGGACATGAAACATGCAGATTTAATTAGAAAGTCTGGTGGGGAAATGATAATTAGATAGATAGATAGATAGATAGTGTCAGGGATGCCAGGGGCAACGACCCGGCCGGGACGCCATGAGGGACCGGATGTGGGTCTACGCCCACCCTGGATCACGTGGGGGCCGCCTTCCTGGCTGCTTTGGGGGCCACGGGTTGAGGGCATGGAAGCCCCACCCTGCAGGGGCCCGTGGTCACCGCCAGGAGGCGCCCCAATGCCTTGGAGACCTGTTCCCTCAGCACTTCCGCCACACCAGGAAGTGCTGGGGGGAAGATTAGGAAGGACACCCGGAGAGCTGCCGGGAGAACAGCCGGCACTTCCGCCACGCTGGGGCGTGGCCAACGAGGGAATGCCGGGAGCCACCTGAAGCTCATCCGGGAGACTATAAAAGGGGCCGTCTCCCTTCATTCAGGGCTGGAGTCGGGTGGAAGGAGGACAAGGCATTTGTGGCCAGGACTGTGTGTGTTGGGGTTTGTTTGTGTCTGAGTGACCATTTAACTGTAAATATTATTGTAAATAAGCACGTGTGGTGGTGAGTAACAACATGTCCGCCTGTCTGTGTCCGGGTCAAGTCCACAATAGATTGATAGATAGAAGGCACTATATGATAGATAGATAGATGTGCAAGACACTATATAATAGATAGATAGATAGATAGATAGATAGATAGTGTTTCAAACAGCCAGGGCATATTCAGGGTAATACTTCCCCCAGAACACTAGAGGGCAACCACCCTGGCTCACAGTGGGGCAACGAATTTGGAACATAGAAGCTCAACCCTGTGGGTCCCATGGCCACCACCAGGGAGCGCCTGGACAGTTGCTGAGACCTGGGTTGCAGCACTTCCACCACACACAGAAGTGCTGCTTGGAAGTAGATCCGGGAGCACCTGGAGCACCTCCGGGAGTATTTGTTGTTCGGTGTTCTCCTCATAGTAGACTCGTGAACAATGACATTAGCCAGTGAAAGAGAGATCCTTACATGGTACCCCGAGGTTCCTGTGACCTCCTGGAATTGTGCAGGCCTTGCTGTTGGAGTGATCTTTGCTGGTTGACCACTCATAGGGAGGGTTAATAGTGGTGTTGAATTTCCTCCATTTGTACATAATCTGCCTGACAGTGGACTTATTGAGTCCAAAATATTTAGAAATGGCTTTGTGAGCTTTTCAGCCCTGGTGAGCATCACTAACCTTTTGCTCTGATGTCCTCAGAAAACTCCTTTAATTGAGGCATGACTCTTTGCACAGACCTGTGTGGTGTAGATAATTCAATAATGAAGACCCAAATTAATGTTCTTTTGAAAACACAGGGACTCCCAAACTCCACTTGGCACTATATGATAGATAGATAGATAGATAGATAGATAGATAGATAGATAGATAGAT
>JANRMT010062856.1:4779977-4818172 GCA_026402145.1 Polypterus bichir lapradei
ATAGATAGATAGATAGATAGATAGATAGATAGATAGATAGATAGATACTGTATTAATCCCAAGGGGAAATTCGCAACATCATACAACAGTTCTCCGGATTCTGGAAGAAACCATCATATAGTTGAAGCAAATACTCCAACGGCTTGAAGAAAACGTTGAGATGACATACTGGGATGGCTCAGGTATTCGATAACCTAATGAGCTGCATGGGCTGAGTGGTCTTGTAGTATTGGCAAAATTCCATACAGTCTTACTAAGGCAAGATTTACATAATATTGTATCAAACATGGACGCTATGCTGCGTGAAACACAAATTTATGGAGATTATAAGAGTGATGTGTTTGTAAGAGAAGGGCAATGGGGGTCCATCTGACTGCACTGTTCCACACCCTGAAGATCCCATGGATTCCAGATGAACCACCAGTGGTTTGGATGCAATGTGCCAAATTCTTAAGGAAATCTCAAAAAATGTATTTATTGCTTAGACCTGTGCTGCTTGTGGCACACAGTTTTCCGTATCATTAGCTGTTCCTGAAAATTGCCTTAAAATGTCCCTCTTGGCTCACATAGACAGTAGCTCCCTTATGTCGGAGTCTGTATCTTAATTGCTTAGTAAATGTATTTAAGTTTATATAATGTGTGGTCCCTTTATATCAGGGGTGTCCAAACTTTTTTCACTGGGGGCCACATACAGAGAAATATACGAAGGGCTGGGCCACCCACTAGAGGTGAGCTATATTGCCTCACCTCCTGTGTATTAACCTAGCAAAATCAATCAAATATCGGTAAATTATGCTTCATAATTGAATATGTTTAAAGAGAAAACAGCACCACGGCTCTCCATTAATGGGTTTTCATTTATTGTATTTCAAAGTGCTCTCATCACATGCAATCGAGTAAAAATCAAAAGCACAAGCTTTATCTGACACTTGATGTTTTAAGTTAGCTGACAAATCTTCAAAGAGTACCACAGATGCAATGTTCACTCTGAGGATGTTGATGGAGAAGTTTAGAGAAGGCCAGAAGGAGCTGTATTGCGTCTTTGTGGACCTGGAGAAAGCATATGACAGGGGGCCTCGAGAGTAGCTGTGGTATTGTATGAGGAAGTCGGGAGTGGCAGAGAAGTACATAAGAGTTGTACAGGATATGTACGAGGGAAGTGTGACCGTGGTGAGGTCTGCGGTAGGAGTGACGGAGGTGGGATTACATCAGGGATCAGCTCTGAGCCCTTTCTTATTTGCAATGGTGATGGACAGGTTGACAGACGAGATTAGACAGGAGTCCATGTGGACTATGATGTTTGCTGATGACATTGTGATCTGTAGCGATAGTAGGGATTAGGTTGAGGACACCCTGAAGAGGTGGAGATATGCTCTAGAGAGGAGAGGAATGAAGGTCAGTAGTAACAAAACAGAATACATGTGGGTGAATGAGTGGAATGGTGAGGATGCAGGGAGTAGAGTTGGCGAAGGTGGATGAGTTTAAATACTTGGGATCAACAGTACAGAGTAATGGGGATTGTGGAAGAGAGGTGAAAAAGAAAGTGCAGGCAGGGTGGAGTGGGTGGAGAAGAGTGACAGGAGTAATTTGTGACAGACGGGTACCAGCAAGAGTGAAAGGGAAGGTCTACAGGACGGTAGTGAGACCAGCTATGTTATATGGGTTGGAGACGGTGGCACTGACCAGAAAGTAGGAGGCAGAGCTGGAGGTGGCAGAGTTAAAGATGCTGAGATGTGCATTGGGTGTGACGAGGATGGATAGGATTAGAAGTTAGTACATTAGAGGGTCAGCTCAAATTGGACGGTTGGGAGACAAAGTCAGAGAGGTGAGATTGCGTTAGTTTGGACATGTGCAGACGAGAGATGCTGGGTTTATTGGGAGAAGGATGCTAAGGATAGAGCTACCAGGGAAGAGGAAAAGAGGAAGGCCTAAGCGAAGGTTTATGGATGTGGTGAGAGAGGACATGCAGGTGATGAGTGTAACAGAACAAGATGCAGAGCACAGGAAGATATGGAAGAAGATGATCTGTGGTGGCAACCCCTAACGGGAGCAGCCGAAAGATGAAGAAGAAGACAAATCTTCATTTCGCCACACAACTGTGTTTTTGGACAAGTGAACATTGTTGAATTTTCTCCTAACACATTATTCCTGCGACTTTAGTGAGGCACTGTTTTATGAAGTCACCATCTGAGAAAGGTTTCCTGTGACGGGCTGGGAGTTATGCTACTTCGTAACCGGCTAATGTGGCATTTTCTTGTGTTTTGTGAGCACGGAAAAAATACTGTTGTTGAGCTTGCAGACTAGCTGCCATTTGCTTAACTTTCTGTTCTCGCACGGCACCAGTTTAAGATGTGTAGTTCGGATGTTTGGTGTCGTAGTGTCGACACACATTATACTCTTTCATCACTGCAATAGTTTCATTGCAGATCAAATAGACACACTTGCCCTTGACTTCTAGGAAGAAATACTCATTTTCCCAACATGTCTGAAATCTTCTGCATTCACTTGCTATTGTGCGTTTCTTTGGTTCTGCCATTTTTGGCCACCCATAACAAAATTGTTCTTTGGTTGCGCTTGTTTGTGAAGATGCTGCCTTGATCAAGACAGTAGCCCCACCTATGTTAAACCTAGGAAGTACAATACAGTTAAGAACAAGTTTCGTGTGTGGGCCATATTTCATTATATTTTTAGAATTTGCTGCGGGCCAATTAAAAATGGGTCACGGGTCACATTTGGCCCGTGGGCCGTAGTTTGGATACTCCTGCTTTATATGAACCCTCCAGCACATCTTTAGCAGGTTGTGTGCGGGTCCTGCTCCGTCGGTAATGTAACCAGATGAGCTGGACAATGAGGACACCAAATGAAGCAAGGGGAAGGTGCAAAGTGCAAAAGTGCTTTTATTTAAAACAACAAACCCAGTCAAAACCAAGCAGTGTTCGAATAAATAGCGCAGTGCAATCAAACATCCATAAATAAATACATAAATAATCCATATAAACAGGGTGATCCAAAGTGGAGGTTAAAAATCCAATAAATAATTCCATTTAAAAACGAGGTTAAAAACAACAATGGCTGGAAGCAGTTCCACTTTAAAAGCCCGGTGCCTTCTTTTAGCTGGCGACCCCCCTGCTTCTCCCATCAAGGCCCTGCAACAGGGGAGTCGCCCTACCTGCATGTGCAGCTAACTTTCCTTCTGGTCCAGTAGCCTTCCGGCCCCTGGCTCCGTATGGCTAAACCGCTGGTCCGAGACTTGGATTCCCCAATGACCAGGGCGCTCACGTTGGGACTTTCCCTCCCAAGCCTCCAAGACTCCCGCTGCAAGCCATCTTCAATCCTGGTCACTCCTGCTGACCCAATCCCTCTGCCCCTGAGTGCCAACCAAAACACCCCGCTAGGGCTCACTTCCCAGCTGCCTGCAACCACCAGTGAGCCTGCTTTTCCTGCTTACTCGCACTCGCACCAGCCCTCAGCCTCCAGCTTCCTCTTCTTCCTCCTCTTTTCCGATGTTTCTTTCTCCCCTCCGCACTTGCACTCCTCCTATTTATAATGGGGTTGTGGCACAGGTGCGGGGATTAGCAGCATCAATTATGGGCATGGGCGATCCCACACCTGTGCATTTCAGTGCGGAAACTCCCATGCCCATGCCCGCATCGCGCCCGGCCACACTACCAGTTCCCCTCCTTAAGCCGTGAGCGCGGCGATTATCTATTTAAAAACTGGCCTTTCCTTCTGAGCCGTGGACCCACTATAGATAGATAGATAGATAGATAGATACCACACAGCTTTGACCCATTTACTGTTTTGGAAGCCCATGGAGAGTCACCATCAAATGCAAGATAAGAACCAGCACAAGATGGTACATTGGTACCTTTCAGCTATTTAAACTGATAGTAAATCCAAAAGTGATGAAAGTCAGCATTGGGAAACCTCCAGAGTGGATGTTAGAAGACAGATGGATTAGTAAGCTGAACTGTCTTGCCATCCAGGGATGGTTCTTGTCTTGCACTTAGTTGTCATGGAATAGGCTGTTGGCTTCCTTAATTCTAAACTCAGTATAATCAGGTTAAGGAAATTATTGAATTGATGGATATGTCAGATAGGGTGAGAACAAGACAGTCCTAAATGTACTGTATAAGCAAACCTCATAAACTTAGTTATTCTGACACATTCAGATTCAAATTGATGGGCTACTGCAGGATCTTCCTGTTTGAGGTTATTCTGAAACATCTATTATTTTCTGAACAAAGCTTACAAATGTAATGGCATTATGTGAACTTTGCAAGCAAACGGCTCAGTCTTTAACGCGTTCAGGCTCAGTTTCTATTTCGGCCAATATCAGTGCAGGGTTTGCATCAGAACATTAGAACAATCAGGATGAGCTCAAAAAACCTTGCCAGTTCTAGACACTTAATTCTTCTAAAATAACATCGAGTTTTGAAAGTCTCTACTGTCTACCGCGCTGCTTGGTCACTTATTCCAAGTATACTGCAGTTCTCTGTGTAAAGAAAACTTTCCTAACGTTTGTGTGAAATTTACCCTTAACAAGTTTCCAGCTGTGTCCCCGTGTTCTTAATGAGCTGATTTTAAAGTCACCACCTCGATCCACTGGACTAATTCCTGTCATAATTTTACACACGTCATTCAGGTCTCCTCTTCATCTCATTTTGTTTAAGCTGTAAAGGCTCAGCTCTTTTAAT
Organism: Polypterus bichir lapradei; assembly: GCA_026402145.1. Taxonomy (NCBI): domain Eukaryota; kingdom Metazoa; phylum Chordata; class Cladistia; order Polypteriformes; family Polypteridae; genus Polypterus; species Polypterus bichir. The sequence continues at coordinate 4,784,675 of JANRMT010062856.1, forward strand.
CTTTCCTCATAACTCATCTCCTGTAGCCCTGGACTCAGCCTAGTCGCTCTTCTCTGGACCTTCTCTAGTGCTGTTATGTCCTTTTGGTAGCCTGGAGACCAAAACTGCACCCAGTACTCCAGATGAGGCCTCACCAGTGTGTTTTAAAGCTTGAGCAGAACCTCCTGTGAGTTGTACTCCACACATTAAGGCACTATATAACCTGACATTCTGTTTGCCTTCTTAATGGCTCCTCTTAATCTCATTTTGTTTAAGATGTAAAGGCTCAGCTCTTTTAATCTTTCCTCACAACTCATCCCCTGTAGCCCTGGACTCAGCCTAGTTACTCTTCACTGGACCTTCTCTAGTGTTGTTATGTCCTTTTGGTAGCCTGGAGACCAAAACTGCACCCAGTACTCCAGATGAACAGGGCCAGATTAAGGCGGGTGCTATTGATGCTGCAGCATTAGGCCCATTCCTGAAATAGGCCCAGATGAAAACAGATGAGAATTTTCCGGAAGCTGAACAGTTTTCCTTTGTTATATTAACCTCAAAATAATTCTTAGAATGAAATTTGGAGTCCGACTTTCAGACGCCTAGACACAGCGTTACTTATTATACAGTTACTATTGTTCTTTGCGCTGTGACGTAACTATAACGTCGTTGTGTTTATTGTTAACCGAAGATTTCAAGTTAATGCTATCAATTTTACGTTAAACAGTTTACTTAGTGATTTAGCAGCGTTTTTTGCAATATCTTAGGGATTCTTGCCACTTTATTATTGTTCGGTAAGTGCCACGTAGTAAATTTTTCACCTTGAAAGTTAGTTGTACACTGTAAAAAATGTCAGTAAATTTAACGGTACAAATACTGTAAATGGTGAAGGTAAAAGACCTTTTCTGAAAAAAAGCAAAGTTACCTTATGTTCTACTGAAAATTACCTTTATATCTTAAACAATACATTTCATTATTTTTTACAGCCAAGTTCTGTAAAATCAATATTTTTCTACCTTCAAAATATGCTAAATACCGTTTATTGATGCATTACAGTTATACTGAAAAAAATCTGTTAATTTTACAGTGTAAAACCGTTAAATAACGAAGGTAAACAACCGTAAAATGTAAAACGGTAAATCACTGTTTCAGTAAAACCGGCTACGATATTCGCATAAGGACACGCCCCTTTTTACAATATTGTTCCTGGTGAACCGCATACCTTTGAATAGTAGGGAAAAAAACTTCACCTAAGTTAGCAGACTTATTTTTCCCCACGTGCTGAAGGTTTTTTGAAGTTATGGAAGCTGATTTATGGTGGGTTGTATTTGATACGTAGGACACCATACACCACAAAAGAGAAAACTTTACTTCCCTACCAGGCAAGTGGCATAACTTCCTTAAACATTGAATTGTTTTCAATGTGTATAATTAAATGGCATATGCTTGCTATTGGTTGTTAACTGACTGATGCACACTATGTACTGGGGTTTGACCCTGTCAGTACATATTGTTTATTGATTGTCATATTTTTTACACAACGTGAATTTTTGGTTATGGTTAAACATTCCCTTCTGTTGGAGTTTGTTGCAAAGACCAAATAGCTTTTACTACAAAATTCTACTGTAAACCTAAAAATATTGTCACCTTATTTATTACAGCAAAATTTTGGCAACCCAGCTGCCAGTATTTTACCGTAAATTTAACATTATTTTTTTAAGTGTACCGTAGACCAAAAAATATTGTTACCTTCTTTTTTACGGTAAAATCCTGGCGACCCCAGCTGCCAGTTTTTTACCGTAAATTTTACATTTTTTTTTTTTACAGTGTACAGTAAAAATCGATGGCTATTTAAATGGTTATCTGTAAAGGTAAAACTAAAAGCTGGCCCACGGGCCTGGCATGGATGTTTAGAATTTTTAAAATCCTCGACAGGATTCTTGTCTATTATGAAATTTAAATTGTGGACAAATATTTCCCCTCAAGAGCCTGAATTGAGTCACCTTGACCCAATGTCTCCTGCAAATTCATTTTTTCTTACTCTGTTTCGTAAGAGAATTGCGAAATTTTGTGTATTTCACTGTTAGTTTTTCTGCATTAAGTGCACTTTTCAGACAATTGCTATTGAATGTTGATGCTAATCTCGAGTTGTTACGATACTACGTTATTATTAAGAATGTTCAATAAAGGCTGGCTGGTTGCGTCGCAAGCAATTAAGGCTTCTTGGTCGGTCTGAGTGTGTGTGTACGGTGAGTGTCAAATGCACTGCACCAATGCCGAGAAAAAATAGGCCTTTTTTGCACTGCAGCATCAGGCCCAATTTCGTCTTAATCCGGCCCTGCAGATGAAGCCTCAGCAGTGCATTATAAAGCTTGATCAGAACCTCCTGTGACTTGTACTCCACACATCAGGGCGCTATATAACCTGACACTCTGTTAGCCTTCTTAATGTCTTCTGAACACTGTCGGGAAGTCGATAGCTTAGAGTCCACCATTACCCCTAAATCCTTCTAATAAGGTATACTTTTGATTTCCAGAGCTCCCATTGTTTATTCATACCTCACATTTTCACTTCCTACATGTAATACTTTACATTTACTTCCATTAAAAATCAACTGCCACAAATCTGCCCAAGCCTGTCTGCTGTCCAAGTCCTCCTGTAATGGTTTAATGGATTCTCAATGATCTGGCAATCCACCAAGCTTGGTATCATTTGCAAACTTAACCAGCTTGTTATTTATATTCCTATCCAAATCATTTATGTATCCATCCATCCATTATCCAACCCGTTATATCCTAACTACAGGGTCACGGGGGTCTGCTGGAGCCAACACAGGGTGCAGGAAACAAACCCTGGGCAGGGCGCCAGCCCACCACAGTCATTTATATATGTATATAACAACAACAACAACATTTATTTATATAGCACATTTTCATACAAAAAAGTAGCTCAAAGTGCTTTACATAATGAAGGAAAATAAAAAGACAAAATAAGAAATTAAAATAAGACAACATTAGTTAACATAGAAAAAGAGTATGGTCCGATGGCCAGGGAGGACAGAAAAAACAAAAAAAAAACTCCAGACGGTTAGAGAAAAAAATAAAATCTGCAGGGGGTCCAGGCCACGAGACCACCCAGTCCCCTCTGGGCATTCTACCTAACATAAATGAAACAGTTCTCTTTGGATTTAGGGCTTTCACGGACGCTCTTGATGATGATGATGGTCATGCAGACTTCTGGCTTTTAATCCATCACTGTTGGAACATCACGGTGCTTTGAGTAGATGGTGGTGGCCCAAGCCACCACCAAAAGGACACCGGAAAAGGAAACCGAAGAGAGAGTAGAGATTAGTACAGATTTTAGAGCCACCATGCATAGTTATTATAATGAATTGAAAATACAGAGTATCAGGATTAAATTACAGTGAGGTTATGAGAAGACCATCTTAATAGCTGATTACCCAGTGGCATCGCTCACTGAGTGCAAGGGAAAACAATAAAATGTAGTATATAAATTATTAAACAGTCAGACATTAACATGTAAGAAGTAAAGATACATTGAGCAGTACTGGAGTGCTTTTAGGTAAAGTACATTTTAAAGGCACTATAACACAGCAGGTAAGAAGCACTAACAGCAGCTTAAATGTATTTGGATCATCTCTCGGTAGCAGATCCCCTGTGAAAGGCGCTACACGACCGCTGTGGTATAGAAATTACATTCTCTTTGCGATCCTGCAAATTTCTGCCTGACAACCTTGCACTACGTGCCTGTGATTTAAGAGAAAAATTATTCTGAGAAATGTGGACGCTGCCCTTCCGTGCTTAACGGGCAGAAGGTCCAAACAATTCCCAAGTCCAAAACTTAACATGAAGAGGTCAATACATCTTCTTAGATGTAAACCCTCCATCTTCTTAAAAGAATTCATCACAAAAGCAACCTTGAATGTTGCAGGGTTTTAGTGACCTGAACTCACCTTAAGGGACAGTAAGTAGTCGTGCAGCGCAATTTACAAAGAGAGTTTTGCTTCGATGCCGCCGATCACACTCATTCGTAATGATTTCCACGCTCCCAGGAGCCGACGGGGCACTCGAAGTGTCACAAACAGTGCGAGAAGTGAGGACGCCGCCCGAAACTGTGAAGCTCTCAACCCGGCGGAGCAGCCCGACATTCCACGCCTCTGAGCGTCCACTTTGTTCTCACGACCCCTCGCCACTGAAGGTGATCTCGTCTTCACATTGTTTACAGCTCGGCACAGTTAGAAAGCAGAAAGACACAAAGCTGGTTTCCTCATCTCTTCTACTATCAAGTACTGCTAATTAAAAAAAAGTTATAATGTGGCAGTTTCCGCGACAGTCACGTGGACGAATTAATAAAACTTCTCTGTCAGAACACGCCTGGCGGTGGACGGCTTAGCGCTGGAGGGCTGGGAGAGGGCGACGCGGGGCGCACTTCTATGGGATAGATCGGCGTGTTTGTGTTTACTTCTTTTCAATATTATAAAGTAACTCTCACACAAATAACGACAATTCATAAAGACGATATAAAAATGGCATCCACAAACGAAGTGATTAGTTCCTGTATTATAATATATTCTGTGGTCATACGTAATTTCTGTTTCGCGTGGTCATACGTAATTTCCGTTTCAAACGCGAAAAGAATTTCATATATACAGTATAGATATAAAAATAGCAGCTGCCCCGGCACTGACCCCTGCTGGATGCCACTCTTAATGTCAGCCAGTTCTGATGAGGCTCCTCACACCATCACTCTTTGCTTCCTGTGTCTGAGCCAATTTGTTTCTCCATCTTCAAACATCACCCTGAACTGCCACTTCTTTTAGTTGGATGTCCAACCTCGCATGTGGCACCTGAATCCAGAAAACTCTTCGGAAGTCTTCTCATATCCAAAACATCAGCAGGTTTAATCAGATGTTAATTGGCCTGCTGTGTGACTTTTATCTGACTAAGATCCCCCCCCCTTTGCGCTCAGTGACACCTCTAGGATAGGCTTCACCATCCGTGGCAGTGGAACGGCAAAAGGGTTTCAGAAAATGTAGGGGCTGAAGCTGCTAACCCATTACCTTAAAGAATTATCTTTAACCCTTATTATGAATACCCCAAATATACAGTAAGAGCTGAAACTCACTCTCAGTGGACGACTGAATGGGACCACCGACATGACCAAGACAAGTATGATCTCATGAGCCTTGGTGGGCCGTCCAGCAGTTACCAGATTTGAATTTTGTTGTATTCCCAAGATTAATATACACTCACCGGCCATTTTATTAAGCACATCTGATCAACTGCTCGTTAACACAAATATCTAATCAGCCAATCATATGGCAGCAACACAATACGTTTTGGCCTGTAGACCTTGACAAGACAACCTGCTGAAGTTCATATCGAGCATCAGAGTGAGGAACAAAGGAGACTGAAGTGACTTTGAATGTGGCATGGCTGTTGGTGCCAGATGGGCCCTTCTGAGTATTTCAGAAACTGCTGCTCTACTGGGACTTTCACACACAACCATCTCTAGGGTTTACAAAGAATGGTCTGAAAAAGGAAAAAAATCCAGTGAGCGGCAGTTGTCTGAGCGAAAATGCATGTAGATGCCAGAGGTCAGAGGAGAATGGCTGGACTGGTTTGAGCTGATAGAAAGGCAAAAGCAACTCAAATGACCACTTGTTACAACCGAGGTATGCAGAAGAACATCTCTGAACACACAACACGTCTAACCGGGTGCCACTCCTGTCTGCTAAGAACAGGCAACTGAGGCTACAAGTTACTCAGGCTCACCAAAATTGGACAATAGAAGATTGGAAAAGCATCTGGTGTGATAAGTCCTGATTTCTGCTGTGACATTTGGATAAGTAGGGTCAGAATTTGGCATCGACAACATGACAGCATCGACATCGATGACATCGACAACAATTCACACAGGCTCACCAAAATTGAAAAACAGACGATTAGCGAAACGTTGCCTGGTCTGATGAGTCTCGATTTCTGTTCTCAGTGTTTTAGGATCAGAATTTGGCATCAACAACATGAGAGCATGGATCCATCCTGCCTTGTATCAACGGTTCAGGCTGGTGCTGGTGGTGTAATGGTGTGGGGGGATACTTTGGGCCCCTTAGTACCAACTGAGCATCATTGAAATGCCACAGCCTACCTGAGTATTTTTGCGTACCATGTCCATCACTTTATGACTGCAGTGCACTAATCTTCTGATGGCCACTTCCAGCAGGATAGCTCATCACAAAGCTCAGATCATCTCAGACTGGTTTCTTGAACTTGACAATGAGTTCACTGGACTCAGATGGCCTCCACAATCACCAGATCTCAATCCAATTGAGCACCTTTGGGATGTGGTGGAACGGAAGATTCATATCATGGATGAGCAGCCAACAAATCTGTGTGATGCTGTCATGGCAATATGGACCAAAATCCCCGAGGAATGTTTCCAGCATCTTGCTGAATCTGCACCACAAAGAATTACAGCAGCTGTAAAAGCAAAAGGGGGTCCAACTCCGTACTAGCAAGGTGTACCTAATAAAGTGGCCAGTGAGTGAATATCATGAACCGCTGTTACTACTATTTTATTATTGTATAATTACCGTATCTATGTTTTTTTTTTTTGTTTTTTTTTTTTACATTTAATGTGGGGTCCCCTTTTTTGTGAAGCATCGTTCTGCTGACCCATTTGCAATTCTTTATTCTATTTTAAATCTAGCAGTGGAAAATTTCTGTGGTGCCCCCCTTCCCTTCATGCCCCAAGCACGTGCTTGTTTTGCTTAATGGTTAATTCCAGCTCTGGATGTAGGAGTACACAAATTTAATTAAACGCTAATGAATTTCTAGGCTGCACTTTGTTCGCTTCAGTAAGGTTTAATTTAACAGATTAAAACATCTTAAAATACCGCCTGTGTTCTATTGTGACGTTAATTGTTAAGGTGCGTTAACTTATATATTCACATTTCCCATATGTATGATGTGCCTTAAATGCAAATGACGCGCTATAAACGTTACGTGGGTATGTTTTTGATTATCACTTTCACTAATTTTTTCTCTCACGTCTAAAGTCAAAATTAACACTCCAAGGAGATCGCGTTCCGCCGACTTCCGTTCTCGACACCTTAGGGCTGCGCTTCTGTGTCCTGACGCTCATTCAGACGCACACAAGCTCTTGGCTTCTTTTCTTTTCTTTTCTTTTCTTTTTTTTTTACCCATCACTATTTCAGTGTTAATTAGAAACCGCCACACCGCTCCGGTGTTAACATCCCAGCGCTTTTCTAAGTGTTAATGTAACACTTTTTTTGGGACGGGCTCGTGTGTGCACTCGGAAAGTGTTGATTTTAACACCTCGGCTGTGGCAGCCTGCTGTGCGAGTGAAAATGGTGCCAAAACGCAATCTGATGTATTTTTGTGATGGGATCTTCATTTTCATCTTCATCTTCATCCACTCGGTTTCGGACACCCTCAAATCTAAAGTTTTTGGGACAATGCGTTCATCCGTTCGGTTTTTATTATTCATTTTCCACTATTTAGAGGCCGCAGTCCTTAAATCAATAGATGAGTCATTCTTTTATTTAAACGTGCTTCACACATTCCGTGGTTATTTAGTCTAATCTGAGCAAACGGGGGAAAAAAACAAACACAACGCACAAATATTATTCGTCAAGGCACCGCGTTTATTAGAAACGGCGCTTTATAAGAAATACCGGCGACAGTGACGTGCGCAGCAGACTCTTGGTGGCCCTCGACTCACAAATGGGACGAGGGGCACTTTAGAGGGCAGAATTGGTTACATTTGATTTAATTCCTGAAAATGTAAATGTAAGAATTGGGACATTATAATATTCACAACCTTGGCAAAATGTTTGTCCATGATTGCTGATTATGTCGGCTGATCAAACAACACACAACTCCCCCTTTAATGCTTCGTTCTCCTGCCTCGCAGTAAGGGGCCTGGGTTCGCTTCCCGGGGTCACCCTGCGTGGAGTTCTCCCCGTGTCTCCGGTTTCCCTCTACAGTCCAAAGACATGCAGGTTAGGTGCATTGGCGATTCTAAATAGTCCCTACTGTGGATATGTGTGTCCTGCAGTGGGCTGGCACCCTGCCTGGGGTTTGTTTCCTGCCTTGCGCCCTGTGCTGGCTGGGATTGGCTCCAGCAGACCTCCGTGACCCTGTAGTTAGGATATAGCGGGTTGGATAATGGCTGACTGACTGAACAAGATGAAAGAGCAAACAAATGGATTCCCATCTAATTACATGAAATGCCAAATGGTCTTTAACAGCAAGAGTACATAAAACAGAGCATCACTAAGACACTATACATTATATAATAGATAGATAGATAGATAGACTTGAAATGTGGTATATAATAGATAGATAGATAGACTTGAAATGCGGTATATAATAGATAGATAGATAGACTTGAAATGCGGTATATAATAGATAGATAGATAGATGTTAGTTTTAGTATATTAGGTAGCATAGATTTTTTTTTTAATTTTTACAATAACCTTTATTGTAAGAAGAAACATCAACATAACAATATACACAGTCAACTGACAAAGAAACAAATTCCAGAATAAACAAAAGAGCCATACATCAGACCCTTACTACTCCCCCTTTACACTCCTCCTACTCCGCACATTAATAAGAAAATCAACAGTTAATAACTCATTATAACACAAAGACCACCTTTACTCCCCCTTTACACTCCTCCTACTCCACACATTAATAAGTAGGTGGTAAAGATTGCCCACCAATGCTTTTTCTTTCCCTTGCCAACCACAGTGAAATCAGAAATTAATTTTCACCTAGATAGATAGATAGATAGATAGATAGATAGATAGATAGATAGATAGATAGATAGATAGATAGATAGATAGATGGATAGATAGCTAGAAAATCCATGGAAAATTTCAAAGGGAAACCCACCCCCACTTAGCAACTTTGCAAAACCACACTATGAACCAAAGACCACCCACAAGCATAAACCCCGCCCATTCGTCGACCCTGGAAAGCTCCAAAGGGATTCCCTCCACCTTTTCGACTACGAAACTCCCTCCCAGTACCCATTCCTTGACCACAGAAAAGTAAAGAATCCCACTACTCTAATATGCGACTGGTGGCATTAACTAAGGGTGTGCGCTCCTAATAAGTACTAAAGCTAGTGACACCCCAGGCGCTAAGCCCCTCGTCTATTTCTCTATCATATTTGGTTCAGTCACGGAAGGTTGCACAAAAGCCCAAGGGGGCCACCCCTCCAAGTCGCTATTTGATTTTATACATTGATAGATGATGTAAATACTTCATGAGGGACTTACCCCCGCCCAGACAACACACCCCTAACTATACTGCTATCCCTGCGATTTCTTAACACAGAAATACGAGTGAGACACCATGTGAGAATCACAAAACGATGCGGAATCCTGCCTAATCGAGTCTAACGGTACGAGAGGATAAATCAAAAATGAAATGAATACGCCAATGGGAAACCGATTTCTTACAATACAAAGAATGTGTGGTGGCGCTGAGCTTACAGGACAGTCACTCATTCTGATCTTCCCACGCCGAATTCTTTCAACGCTTTCCTGATGACTTTTTTAAATTTGATCTTGAACTTCTTGGGTTCAATCTATAACACGTCTTTAAACTTTATTTTGGTTAACATGTCAGTTTCTAGTTCGCTTATACAAATAATTCCAGTGAAGGATCAAGAGTTTCTTTTTGTGGTGTGGTCCACTCATCCGTTTTCTTAATCAATTTATTTCGGTCACATCGGGAAGAAGATGAAGCAAACCACGAAAGCATTAGCGCCTCTCGCGGTCAGTGCAAGCCCTACAGGCTAAGCCGGGCAGGGCCACTACAGAGACATCAATCAGCCCAGTATGCTCGTTTTTGGAATGTGCGGGAACACCGGAGGGCACCGAGAAATCCGAAATTAAGATTAGCAGGTACTGTGTAGCACATTAACAGTCGGTAACCACCCATTTTAATCAATTTACGGATTTTTCTTTTCATTATAGACGAGTCCTATTCCGACAGTATGGACGGGAGCACACATTTATTTCCGACTAATCGGCACCTGTTTTAAAATGTGCGGAAAAGAAATAATCCAAAGGGAGAACACCGATAGACATGGTGCTAACAGGCTAAGTCCTCGCTGTCAGACCCGAGTCCGTGTCGAGAAATGAAGCGAGCAGCGCTGGCTACGGGCAGATGTGCGGAGTTCAAAAAGGTGAGGCGAATAAAAACGAAGTTCAGCTCTTCTCTCCCTTTATTAGAACGATTACGCCGACATCTAGAGGTCAAAGATAGAATTGCAGGTGTCGTGACTTGGAGACGCGACTTTGGAAGAGGACTCGTGCCGCCTGCACACGTTATTTCTAGATTTGCGTCTTATTTTGGAGTGGCAGTCCTCGATCCATACAATCATTAAGTCGGAAAGATGCCGCCCCCCCCCCTTGCCTTAATCAGAATTGACTGTTAAATGTATATGTAATAGACACCTCCATTGTTTCATCTCTCCGGCGCAAAAGTGAACGTTGCTGCCTTGCAGACGTCGAGGCATCAAACTTTCCGCCTAGCTATATAATGTCCGTGAGAAGTCTGCACGTTAGTTTTCTTCCAAATTTCTTATGTTAGATTTCAAAAAGGTTTAAATTCAAATTTAATTAGCAATTCCAAATTGATTCTGTATGGGCGTGTGCCCAGGTGGTTTCTGAGGTGACTGGCACCATCTTTAGGCTCTTGTGTTTCATCCAATGTTTCTGAAATAGGCTCCAGGCCCACGTGACCCTGAATTGTATTATGTGTAATAATATCACACCTTTATTTCAGGACAGTTTCTACATTAAACAGTCACAGAGGCACTAGGTGCCAGTATAGGGCCCATTTAGGCCCAAGCCCACCCACCCACTTTTCTCATTGACCCAGTTTTGTAACTGAGCTTTAAATATTTTTTTTTTCACTAAAAATCACCCTAAAGTGCATACGTGAATTTTAATACGCATCACCCTTGAATAAAATATCAATTAATTAGAGAAATTCCTATAGCAACCATGTTACCTGGCTATAAAGTTCAAGCTCAAAGTTCTAAATCGACAACAATAACTTTATCACTATAAGAGTTTGTTAACTTCTTAAATATTTGGAATGAGAACACAACAAAAGTGCACATAGTGGCCCCCTCTGGGCAGGCCATGGGTAGTGTGGGCTTGAGAAAACCCCATTAAAGCTCACATTGGCACATTGCGGGGTCTGCTACTTGGGGTTCCTTTGCAAAGTTTCTTGAGTGTCCCAGAATGCTTTAATGGCTGGCAGCACAAGTTTCTCATTGGCCCAGTGATGGTTTGTACCCCACAGTTTTGCACTTTTTATTGTTGTCGCAGAGTAAGTAATGCAGTGAATTAGAGTTAGTATTGCCAGTGGGTTTTAGAAGAATCTGAGCAACTAAAACGTGTCGTTTTTATACCGGCTAAATGTTAAATTTTATATATCCTTATATATAATTTGATACTATCCGTATGTATGGTGTTCGCGTCAATACCTCGACTCAATACAAGTTGGAACCATGCACTGGGACTCTGCCTCTGTAGTTAGAACATAACGTGGCAAACGCAGACGCAGTATTGCGTGATTGGCTAAGAATGTTCGAATGCTTCAGTGACGCCGCTGGACGGCCGAGTATAGTAAGTCGGTGTTGGTTCGAGCAGATAACAGTAAGTTCAGTTGGTTTTTGGAACATTGGTTTGGTGGGGTGTACTTTCCAGGACTAACATCGTCATTTGACTTAAACCCTTTGACAGCTCCGGAACCGTAAGTAATTTAGAACGTATCGCCATTTGCTTGGTACGCCAAAATCTACCTTTGGGCTGTTGGGTTTTGGAGTCCGTCCTTCTGACATCTATTGGCAAACTTAGTAATGACGGATGGGTATTAACAACGGTCACTGTTTAAATTTTAGCCGATCTCAGATCTAAAATGACTCACGCCAACATAATTATTACTCCGACTCTGATTAGAGTTGTAAAATATGGTTTGTTTTGAAAATTTGTTTGCCAGAAAAAATCAAATGAGGTGCGCCGAAGAGCTGAGTTCACGTCTCGCAGCCCCGTTTAAACAGGAAGCTCTTCATTACATCGGCCGAAAAGGTCTGTTTTAAACACAAATAAGTGCCATGATAACAAAATCATGTCAAGGACTTAAAAAAACAAATAGTTCTTTGCAGAGAAAGTATGGATTTCACAAACGTAGAATTTGTAGGCCGATTCGATCGGGCTCCCAGCCGCAAGTATATGTATATTTTTGGTAATTTTTTCACATTCAGGATTTTAACACTGCAAACAAAATCTGAACAGATGCAAAGGCATTTTGTGCTTTATAAGAATAAATAGTTTAAGGCCACTTTACTGTTGTGTTTTTTATTACTTAATAAAGTGTAAATCTCCATGATTGCACATAATCAAATTGATACAAAAACAACTAAATACTAAAAAAAAAAACTTCAAGAAAAAGGGTGGCACAGTGGCAGTGCTGCCAGCTCACATTAAGGAGACCGGGGTGCACATCCATGTTCTTCCTGTGTGAAGTTCACATATTTCCCCCATGTCCATGTTGGTTCCCCTCACAGTCCAAAATCATGCAGATCAGGTGGACTGGTGGTGCTAAGTCAGCCTTATGCTGTGTGTGTCTGTGTGTGTTCACCCTGTGGAGGGCTGGTGCCATAGCTAGGGGTTGTTTCTGTCTGGTCGCCTTGCTAGGTGGGATAGGCAAGCCAACCAGGAGACCAAACAGGTATGGAGTTTTTTCAGGTTCATGACCAAGTTTGGGCTCCCATTCTGTTTGCCCACACTGCTAGGCCAGTGTTTTGAGGCCAATGTTACCCCAAAGTGCCAATCCCAATTGGGGCTTTACTGCCTGCCCACATAGTGCCAGTACAATACTAGGTCTACACTGGCTTAATGGGAGTTTGTATTGTATATGATTAGCGATTTTTATGGCGTACATAAAAAATGAAGCCGACTTTAAAATTTACCTGCACCCACTCAAAACACCTGACGTTAACAGGAGGCTATCAACTAGCAACTTAATGAGTTTACTTTTAGAGGGGTGGGAGGCAAACGCAAATGGAACAAGATAAACATTAACGGTAAAAAAATGCTTTAAGGTTCTGTTAGAGAAAGGAAACAAACAGAACTGCAAAACATGCCTGATGTTGGCACTGATGCCCCAATGGCAAGTGAAAACCTCGCCACTAGTTCTGCCAACTTTGGGTTTGCTACCAACACTACCAGTGAGTGTTCTGGAAAACCAATAACCACATCACTGCTAAACTCGTCAACCACCAACTCAATCAGTATTAACGTTTCTGACGAGCGCAGTTTTTGCAATTCGTTAACACAACAGATAAGAGAATGTGGCTGCCATGCATCGAAACGATGTGATTTGGGTTGTATGGTGATAATATGATTGAGGACAAAGTCACTCAAGAAAATCACGGAAATGTGAATATCGGGTAAGCATATGCAGATTACAAGGAATGGCAAACGGTAAAGCTGTCTGCTGGTATGTAATTCCCGTTGGTCAAAATTATAATGGATATAATTTGGGAGTTTGCAATTGAACGATATGTCACACACCAAGTGGATTAAAATTAGGGGTACCAAAAAGCACTCCAACTGCACGTGCAAAAACTGGACTAGAATTCTTTTTTGTTTTATTTTTATTTTTTTTGTTTGTAATGAATCATACATATTGTTACTAAACTTGTGAAATTCATAGATGCTACTAAAACTGGAGGAATGGCAGACACTAAGGAGGCAGCAAAAACAATTCAAAAAGACTTGGACAAGCTTCAGGACTGGACAAACACCCGCGAAATGGCGTTTAACGTACAAAAGCGCAAAGTGCTGCGCGTGGCCAACAGGAACGTCAATTATAAACGCAAGATGGGATACACGGAGCTACAGGAAGAGATCTTTGAAAAGGATTTAGGGGTTTGTGTTGAGAAGACATTTTCATCGACTAAGCAATGCACAGAAGCAATTAAACAGGCAAATGAAATATTAGGTTATATCATAAAAACTGCTGAATAGATAGATAGATAGATAGATAGATATGAAGGGCACTATATAATAGATAGATAGATAGATAGATGTGAAAAGCACTATATAATAGATAGATAGATAGATAGATAGATAGATGTCCCCCATCCCAATGCCTCCCACGTTGTTGGCTGACTGCCTATATAAGGCCGTCTGTCGCTCTGGTCTCTACATTCCCTTCCTTGCTTCGCCACGGGATTCACGTCTCCCTGATGATAACTACAGCCTTTTTATTTAATCCACGGCTTCTCTGCTGTTTTATTGTTCATTTATTACGATTATAGTTATTGTGTAGGTATTTTAGACTTACTTTACATTGTTCAGGTACCCATTTCCTTTATCATTCCAACCCCCATTACCATGTCTATCGAGGTAATCACCATCGATCAAAGAACTGTCACATACCAAGTGGTTTCCATGCCCGGAGATGGCACCTGCTTTTTCCATTCTCTTTGTTACATATTGCACGGCCATATCAGGCTCACTCTTGATATCCGGAGGAACATTGTGTCTTATGTATTGAATGACTGGGACAGGTTCAAGGTGTGGACTGATGACGGTACAGGAGATAATTATACTACACAGGAGCACTAGAAGAGTGAAATGCTTAAGCCCTTCACCTATGGTTCTGCATGTGAGTTGATGGCTGCCGCTGAATTGTTCGGTTGTCGCTTTCAAGTGTACCGAAATGGCCAAATATTTTACACCTTTCGACAACCGCCAATGCCTCTTAAACATCTTAGATTCACAGGTGACGATTTCAGTAATGGACACTTTGATGTTAATGAATGTTTAAACTCTCAAAAGCTGGATGTGAAGTTATCGATGAAACTGGTTGTATGCTTACAACGCTTGACAGATGCCGAATGTCACTTCAACACAACAAATCCTGCAAATACTGTCGTAATTGAAACAAACCATGAAACTCAAACCGATTATGACAGCAGCAATCCAAGCTGTGAGATTTGAAAGAAGATTACTGTTCACATGGCCAGCTGTACGTTACATGCTCAAGAGTAAGCTCAGCGCACAGCTTGGTCATGTTACAACTGGAGGGCCGAACTGACAACGTGGCATACAAAGAGATCCTTAACAAATAATTATTGGTATATTTTCCCTCAGTTTAAAAAGGTTTAATTTTCTTCTTAATAAAAATTTTAAGGCAGTACTTCGCCGCTGCGAAGCGCGGGTATTTTGCTAGTTTTAAATAAATAACCAACAAAAATATTTCATAGAGCATTATTTTAATTACACTCTTGTTTAATGCTTGTTTTCTTTATTTATTGTCACATTTCATAGTACTTTAATTAATTTGATTTTGGCAGAAATATTCTTCTTTAGAAGTCAGGAAGTTATTCTTTACAGATAGAGTTGTGGGAATCTGCCACAACCTACTGAGACATGGAGTTCAAGCCGAAACCACGATTATCTTTAAGAAGAGTCTGGATGAGATATTTGGATAATACGCTATCAGCTAAAGATATGAGATAGATGGACTGAATGGTTTCCTCTCGTTTGTCAAATTTCTTCTGTTCTTTTTCATATTTAACAATCTAGTGAGACACCCTAGTACCATATTTAACAATTGTAAAAATAACAATAGGCCCACTCATGACAAATTTAGGCCCAAAATGTTCTGAACTCATGGTGTCACTTCTTCTTCTTCTTTCGGCTGCTCCCATTTAGGGGTCGCCACAGTGGATCACACATCTCCATCTATCCCTGTCTTTGATGTCATTTTCATGCCACCCTGACTGCCTTCATGTCCTCCCTCACTACATCCATAAACCTCCACTTGGTCCTTGCTCTTTTCCTCTTTCCTGGCAGTTCCATCCTCAATATTCTTTTCCCAATGTACCCCTCATCTCTTCTCTGCACCTGTCCAAACCATCTCAATCTAGTGTCTCACAATTGGTCACCAAACCGTTGTACCTGTGCTGTCCCTCTAATATACTCATTTCTAATCCTGTCTACCCTCCTTACTTTGAATGAAAATTGTAGGATCTTCAACTCTGCCATTTAGTACAAAATAAGACATAAGCAATATTTTTCAGTATTTCCAATTTCAATGTAATTTCTTATCTGTAAAAAAAAAAATAGCTTCTTGTAGTACAGTTGTGCTTGAAAGTTTGTGAACCCTTTAGAATTTTCTATATTTCTGCATAAATATGACCTAAAACATCATCAGATTTTCACTCAAGTCCTAAAAGTAGATAAAGAGAAACCCGCTAAACAAATGAGACAAAAATATTATACCTGGTCATTTATTTATTGAGGAAAATGATCAAATATTACATATTTGTGAGTAACAAAAGTATGTGAACCTCACGGATTAGCAGTTAGTTTGAAGGTGAGGTGTCAGGTGTTTTCAATCAATGGGATGCCAATCAGGTGTGAGTGGGCACCCTGTGTTATTTAAAGAACAGGATCTATCAAAGTCTGCTCTTCACAACACATGTTTGTTGAAGTGTATCATGGCACGAACAAAGGAGATTTCTGAGGATCTCACAAAAAGAGTTGTTGATGCTCCTTAGGCTGGAAAAGGTTCCAAAACCATCTCTAAAGAGTTTGGACTCCACCAATCCACAGTCAGACAGATTGTGTACAAATGGAGGAAATTCAAGACCATTGTTACCCTCCCCAGGAGTGGTCAACCAGCAAAGATCACTCCAAGAGCAAGGCGTGTAATAGTCGGCGAGGTCACAAAGGACCCCAGGGTAACTTCTAAGCAACTGAAGGCCTCTCTCACATTGGATAATGTTCATGTTCATGAGTCTACCATCAGGAGAACACTGGACAACAATGGTGTGCATGGCAGGGTTGCAAGGAGAAAGCCACTGCTCTCCAAAAAACATTGCTGCTCATCTGCAGTTTGCTAAAGATCACATTGACAAACCAGAAGGCTATTGGAAGAATGTTTTGTGGACGGATGAGACCAAAATAGAACTTTTTGGCTTAAATGAAAAGCGTTACGTTTGGAGAAAGGAAAACACTGCATTCCAGCATAAGAACCTTATCCCATCTGTGAAACATGGTGGAGGTAGTATCATGGTTTGGGCCTGTTTTGCTGCATCTGGGCCAGGACGGCTTGCCTTCATTGATGGAACAATGAATTCTGAATTATATCAGAGAATTCTAAAGGAAAATGTCAGGACATCTGTCCATGAACTGAATCTCAAGAGAAGGTGGGTCATGCAGCAAGACAACGACCCTATGCACACAAGTCGTTCTACCAAAGAATGGTTAAAGAAGAATAAAGTTAATGTTTTGGAATGGCCAAGTCAAAGTCCTGACCTTAATCCAATCGAAATGTTGTGGAAGGACCTGAAGTGAGCAGTTCATGTGAGGAAACCCACCAACATCCCAGAGTTGACGCTGTTCTGTACGGAGGAATGGGCTCAAATTCCTCCAAGCCGGTGTGCAGGAATGAGCAAAAGTTACCGGAAACATTTAGTTGCAGTTATTGCTGCAAAGGGGGGTCACACCAGATACTGAAAGCAAAGGTTCACATACTTTTGCCACTCACAAATATGTAATATTTGATCATTTTCCTCAATAAATAAATGACCAAGTATAATATTTTTGTCTCATTTGTTTAACTGGTTTCTCTTTATCTACTTTTATGACTTGAGTGAAAATCTGATGATGTTTTAGGTCATATTTATGCAGAAATATAGAAAATTCTAAAGGGTTCACAAATTTTCAAGCACAACTATATAAGAAATTGTGTTTGTGGCGGGTGCTTCAAGAATCTTTCTGGCTGCTGGGGTGGACCAATTGGCCCTGCAGTGGTCTAAGCTCTAGCCTTGGGTGTATCTGAACATGTGTCGGCTGAACAGTCCAGCTCAGTGATGGGTCGTGAAGGCCAGAGACCCCATTTCTTGTGTTTAAATTAAGAGTCAGCTCTGTTTTCTTTTTCAATTATGTCTTTGCACTCGTGGTTCGAGTTTTTTCCACTCAAAGCTAAGTAAAACAGCAAAAGAGTCCAAAAAGTCCAGCATGAATTGTGTCTTTTGTTATTTGGATAGAATTGTGTTTTGTTATTTTTTTGTTTTATTCTTTAAATTCTTCCACCCATTATCCAACCCGCTATATCCTAACTACAGGGTCACAGGGATCTGCTGGAGCCAATCCCAGCCAGCACAGGATGCAAGGCAGGAAACAAACCCCGGGCAGGGTGCTAGCCCACCGCAGGACACACACACACCAGGGACAATTTAGGATTGCCAATGCACCTAACCTGTATGTCTTTGGACTGTGGGAGGAAACTGGAGTACCCGGAGGAAACCCACGCAGACACGGGGAGAACATGCAAACTCCACGCAGGGAGGACCCGGGAAGTGAACCCAGGTCTCCTAACTGCGAGGTGGCAGCGCTACCCACTGCGCCACCATGCCACCCCTCTTTAAATTCTTAAAAACAAAAAATCCAAAACTAGGAAGAACATCAGGCTATGCTCGTCATCAGCTTATATAGCCGAGGGTCATGATGTCACAGGTCATGAGTCACTCAGTAATGGGGTCTTCTCTATAAACAATATGTCAGTGCTCATGATCAGCACCACAAAGTGGCAGAGCCCAAGCAGGGAATCCTCAACAAAACTGTGGCATGGTGACACCACCGTCATTGAAAATAATTAACAGTAAGAAAAAGATATGCCAGTGAATGCTTGTTGCCATTTATTCACCCTACATGTTTCATCAAGCTGCGTGATCGCCGTTCTGATCTATTGGTCATGATATGCCATTTTATTCACATAATGCAAATACTTCTCCTAAATTAAAATGAATTTATGGACTCTGGCAGAAACTGAAATAGTGCTGGAATAAAAAGGAAAATTAAAGGTTTTCAAAGAGCTGTTCACATCCAGTACTGTACGAGCTGCCTTTTGAAGAAGTAAAGGTGGCTGAACAGACCATCTGCTTCTCTCCCACTGCATTTCGAGTTTTCACCTTCAGATAAGTCACGTATCGTGGGTTGATTTTGAAAACTGCAACCCCCCCGCCCCCCGATTCGTGCACATCACATCACGAAGTCCATGCACACTCAACACCACGGACCTTTTTGTTACGGTTCACCAGAACTTGCTTTCCAGAAAAAGTGTCCGTGGTCCTTGGTGGCGAGAGTTTGATGACCCATAACTCTGATTTATGCCTTTCTAATTAAATGGTAGACCATTGTGAAATGTTTGCATATACAGTAACATGAACCTGACAGGGGCTGACTTAAAGGTGACATGGGGGGTGGGGTCAGGGGCTGGGATTTAATGTGACATGTCATCTTATCACTTTATCTCTTTCAGATCTAAATGGGAAGATCGAGATGCAGACTGTGAGAGTTGAAGACTGTCACAAAATCGACAAAAGCCACAGAAAGGTTTGGGGCAGCCACCCGTATATTATTTCCTGGCTGTAAAATAGGATGAATTATAGTACAGATGTGTGCAGATAGGAGTCCAGAACAGAATTGAGTAGAGATGATCAAAATGGTGGTTTTAAAGGTAAGTAGAGGAAATGACATCTTCAGTGGGACCAGAACCGGAAGTGGTGTCATCAGGGCTGGGACCAGAAGTGACCTCATCAATGGGGCAGAACCAGACGTGACTTCATCAGGGCCAGGTTGAATTTCCTGTAACTGGTCTGCAGAGAAGTGAGACAAAAAGTCAGTGTACTCCGCCACCCCCTGGTCTGGCATGAAATTACTCTCCATCCGGCCACCACTCCCACCTTTGTCACACACCAGCTTTTTTAAACCGGCCATTGTTCAGAGTGGGGTCAGTCTTCTCACAGGTTTGGTGTAGATGGCATAGCATTGCTGCCCAGTGATCTCTCACTGTTTCTGTTTCCTCTTGTCTGATGGTAATAAATAGGTACCCTGGTACCCCAGCTCTTCTTCACCCTTAAAAACAAAGGTGCCACAAGGATTCTTCAGAGTGATGCCATAGGGGAACAATTTTTGGTTTGCAAAAGAACCATCTACATGAAGATTTCAGAAAGAACCTTTAATTATTTATGTCAGTAACAGGTCCCTTAGATAAGCATGAATACACATGAGTAAATTTGAAAATTATGCGGTACCCATAATGCTTAGAAGCTGACACAATACAACACATTTGCAGTGGCATATGGGTAGTTTGAACATACATAGCACAGCACTCTGCTGTTAGTCTAGTCGAAGTCAAGGTTGAATGAACATGGACGCTCCGTTGGGGGATTGCACCATCGTTGAATCTTGTGCCGTTGTAAGATTTCTTTGGGCAGAGGGGGTTGAAAGGTGTAAAATGCGCAGGAACTTCATAGAACTATAATAGAGCAATGGTGTTTTAATGATCCCTAAAGGACTTTTGAAGTATCTGCCAGCTATGCTGGACCGATTATTCTGACCAAATACATGACTTGAGCCATGAGGCAGCAGTGCTAACCAGTGCAGCAAACAACAGAAGACACAGATGGAATGATAACCACAAACAAAATGCATCAAATGGCCTAAACTAGCAATAATGAGAAAAATATATATATATATTATAAATAAGGAGAACAGGAGACTCAAAAATGATTGGGGATAGCCGTCCCGTATACTGAAAAGCAATTAGGGGTGGGGGACCTTACCAAGCGAGACCACTAAAATGAAGCATCAAAATGTCTCTCGAGCAATAAGTGCTTTACCAGCAATAATTGACTTCTCAGTAAGAAACTGGGTTAGAACAAAAACCTGTAGCCACTGCGGCCCTCCAGGACTGATGTTGATGTTATATTAATCCCATGGGGTACTTAAAAAAATAATAATCAGGGAAGAGAGCAAATATAGTATCCCAATACCACAAATTATGCAGTCGAGGTGGGGAAATCGTAGGGGTCAGCATACCATGAGTGCAATGCAATAACATCGCACTGGGAGAACCTCCTTAGTGATCATGGTATCTCCAATGCCAATGAGATGTCTGAAGTGGTGGCTTATAAGTATGACGTCAGGTAGTGTGAAGTCCAAAGAGTGACCCTCTAATAACCAGTAGACCTGGCCAGAACATGGTCACATAGAATGTTGTGTTATTGTGCTATTTCCCTATATTTACCCTTTACCTAGGGGTAAGTGTACTCATCAGGTTCGTTACCGGGTTGGTCTACTATCGCACCTTAAGATTATCACAAACATACACACAGACCTTAACCACAACAGTGTCCCATGAATGACACACAAACAGGTGGTTAACCTCTAGCACTTAAAACCACACAAGTTCCTTAAGAATAACACAGCCTGTCGCTCTTCTGGTACTTCAAGAGACTTACTTATTGTTGGCACAAACAACATATGATGTTTAAAATTTATCTCAGACCTAAATATTACTTCAGTCTATAGAAATACATTTAAACATACAAAGGCTCAACATCCTTGAGTATAGGCCATTTATCATTTTACTGTTCCCTACTATTGGGTTGGGCCCTCACCTTCAGCCTTAATAAACCCCACAGCACAGAGCGTATGGCAAACCTCCGGCTGCACCAGGTTCTCAAAGAAATCAACCTTATTACTTCAGTCATTCTAGACATGAAGACAAAGCATAGAAAGTTAAAAGCAGCATGGTATTTATTACATGAATAATAATACCAAATAGAACAAAGAAAAATAGAAAATAAGATTGATAGTAAAGTCTGGATATATATAGTCTTTAGAAAAAGCTTACGAAAAAGTAAAGATGTCAAGGATTAATGTCCTGGGCAGCCTGTGATCTAGCACTTGAAGTTGTTCATGAGATGCTTTTGCCAATGATCAGATGGGAACGGCTGCACATTGCTGGTGCCCTCTTCTGATGTTGCTCTCGCCCTCTTCTGATGTTGTTCCGTTCTCTTCTTCTTCTTCTTCTGATGATGTCGCTCTTCAGCTGAGAAGTATCTCTCTATCATAAAAGAAAATCTTTAGACAAGACTATTGCCAAGAGATTTTTCAAGTCCCGCCCTCCTCTCAACCATTTTCAATGCCCACGGTCCTCTCACTCGCGTGAATGCTTTTGTCAGACACAGTTCCTGAGCTCTCAGTTCTTATAAATTTTTATGTTTTCCTTACTTTAAGTTCCCAATAAAAGAAGACTTATTATGTCCAAATCTTATTGAAGAATTTTATCCCGAAGGGTTATCAACAGAAAAAATGAGTACACAGGCAATCCTAGCACCGAGAAACGATGAAGTCAAACAAATTAATGCAATAATTGTCGATTGGTTATATGGCAAATTGGTTAAATGCATATTAATAGACTGTGCTGAAACAGTTGGTGGTGATGGTGCAAAAGCTGAAAACAACAACGTACAATATGCCGTAAAATATCTACAACCGTTAACACTGTCTGGTATTCCACCGGCCGAATTACTGTTGAAAGAAGGATGTATCGTAATGTCATTGTGTAATTTATGTCTGAGTGATGGGCTATGCAATAGGACAAGATTAGTTGTATTTAAAATTGGTTGAACAATTCTGACATGTTTAACAGGCCACAAGAAAGGTAATGTAGTACATCTTCAGGGGATAACATTAGACACCAAATGAGATCTTGATATGCCAGTCATATTAAAATGTTTACAGTTTCCCGTAAGAATAGCTTTTGCTATGACAAATAACAAATCACAGGGACAAATTTTCAAAAAAGTCGGTTTATTTATTAGAGAGAAAGAAACGATATTCACTCATGGGCAGTTATAAGTTGCATTGTCACGATGTAACTCCAAACACTGAATCAAAATTCAGTGTGATATTGATGAAAAGTTAATTCAAAAGATTGTTTTTACTAAAGTTTTACAGTAAAAGTGTAAGTTTTAAAAGTATTTACGTGTTAATTTCAAAGCCAAACAGAACAAAAACGTATAATGCAGCGAATACCTCTAACGCAACATGAAACATAATTTTCTTTCAATTTATTACATTTTACTATTTTTTACTATGGTCAATTGCTCGCCGTAATATAAAATAGTTAGTTCTATTATGCATATGTAACAATTCCCATGAAAATAACAATTTGTTTAAATTGTACATCCGCTTCCCCATACGCAAGCGGCAGATCTGCGAAGTGTCTACCGCGTAGTGCCTGCCAGGGGATTGGTGAGCGAAGCGAGTGGGGGTAGAACCCCCTAGTTTATCATAAAATTCTACCAGGGGTCTCCCAAGATGTGATTGCTACTTGCACCTGATTGGCTGGTTGTTAATATGATGAACGAATTTAACAAACAAACCAGTAACATAGCATCTCCTTCTGTTAACTGGTTGTAAAGTAATCAGATACAGCTTAAACCATAGTATGTCTTCCTTTCCCAAGCTGTAAACCAATTTAATCCCTGTGCCTTTTCTTTCACGGGTGATAAAATCATCAATACATCGTGAGGTGTCCCCTGAATTCCTGCTCAGTTCAAACAGATGGTACTGATATTGGTACAATTCAGGAAAACAGATTGGCTTTGATGTTAACTGTCCATGCTAGTGACCTTTATTTAAGCTCATCTGTTGTTTTTTTCTTGGACAAAATATAATGAAAACATTTTTACAGATTTTGTACTTTACAACAAATGTCCAAGTCCAAAAAAAGATGTTAAATAAACTTCTTTTAATACAAAGCTCTAAGGGATTTAACCCACCTAAGGTGGGCCATGATCAACCAATTAAAGAACAAAACTGAAATAGAGCTCAGAGAAAATAATGATCTAAAGAGAAAAATATTGTTAAATGTATCCTTTTTTATTTGTCATCGACTGGTAGTAATAAAGCTGAAATGAAATGTTGGGTGCCAACCAGGCCACCCTGTTTACTTGCGAAAGGCTGAAACAAAAATAACAGTAACTCAATTGCAATAAGGCTAACGAAAAATGAACAATTAGTCATTGTTTAAGGCAAAGTGACAAGTGTGACAAGTGGTCAAGATTTAGGGTCAGAAGTCCATCTTGTGGGTTGCTTATCTCCCAAACGAGATGCCACCTTCCTGGAGCACCCTGCTGTTATAGCCTGTGGAGCAGTCAAATGCTCTCATTGGGTGTGTTCTCAAAGGTGTAGGTGGCAAGTTGAGAAGGTGCTTAGTGATTGTGCCACCTGGAGTCCTGGGGTGGTAGTGCTTACCTTTGATGGGCCCAGAAGTTGACCCTCTAATGTGCATATGTGGCACATGATATTAAGGAGTTGTGATGACCACAGGCCACACTTATGACATCTACCATTTGTTTCTGGTACCCTAGAAGGTTTTAGTCCTGTAGCATCACTTATGCCATCTGTTGCTCCTTATTGACCATCCAACATCCAGCATTTAGAGAGGTGTTGTGACTTCCACTTGTGGGTATCTCTCTGTCTTTCTGAGAGAACCCTCATTAATTTTTCTGCAGTAAGCTCACTGAATAGTGGCCACGATTATTCTCACTTAATGGATATGAAATTAAGTCAAGGCTATAAAGAGAACAATATTATAAAAATTTGGATTTGAAAATTTCCAGGCAGGAAAGAGTTATAGACTCTGAGATTGATGAGTCATCACAAAGCTGGTGTAAAATTTCTATTACCGAAGCTGTCATCTATTATGCACTAATATGACACCCACAGTGCTCATTTCTAAACAACGCTCATGCAGCGACTGGCGTGGATTCACACAGCAGCAGAAAGAGTAGGCTAAACAGATGAGGACTGGCAAGGCATCATGGGACTTCATCTAGCTGAGCGAAATTCCTCACTCATTCACAGATAATGTCTGTCAGCAGCTAAGTGGAAAGGCACATTTCTATTGAGTGGGAAAATGGGGAATGACATCACAGGGTCCTATGGCTAAAGGAGCCACCGAGGGGGCTACAGCCTGACCCTTCTCAGTTCGTGATGCCTGTCTCTGCCACGGAGTCAATCCCAGTTACCACCCAGGTCATTAGACTGCTCTCTTCTTTGAGGGAATGCTTATTAATAGATGGATTCGTAGATAAGCCAGGTCTTGTCTAGGTTATGCTATTCTTCCGGGTCAGAGGTGTGGGCACTAGGAATGAAATGGACAGAGCTGTCAGTCAGTCAGTCATTATCCAACCCGCTATATCCTAACACAGGGTCACGGGGATCTGCTGGAGCCAATCCCAGCCAAGAAGGGGCGCAAGGCAGGAACAAATCCCGGGTAGGGCACACACACACACATCCACACACCAAGCACACACTAGGGACAAGTTAGGATCGCCAATGCACCTAGCCTGCATGTCTTTGAACTGTGGGAGGAAACCGGAGCATCTGGATGAAACCGACGCAGACACGGGGAGAACATGCAAACTTCATACAGGGAGGACCTGGGAAGCAAACCACTGTGCCACCGTGCTGCCAGACAGAGCTGTGCTTTTACGAAATCATTCTCCATAAAGGAAGTGCTATGAACACATGCTGCTGATGGGGGTATCATGTGGCTGGGTGAGAATAAGAGTACCTCAAGGAAAATGGAAAGCTCTAACCTGAAGAGATAGCCATGGGCTGCTCAAATAGAGCCCAACAGCTGAGAGGAGTTGGGCAAACCCAGAAGGTCAGGAAGACTGAAAGTCGGAGGAGAAATGAGATGACAGAAAATTGGCCAAACCAAGAGATGAGGACAACTAGAGAAGGAAGAGGATGGTAAAGGCAGGGAGAGGTGAAGGAGGTATGAGCTAACAGAACAAAATCAAATTAATGAAACTAAAAGACTGCAGGGAATAACAGCAGAGGAACAATATATGAAAAATATGATTAAGTAATCCATCCATTCATCCATACAGTGTGTTTTTTTTAACATGATAAATTCAGTTCCAGCTTGTGGAGAATCATGGAGCACCAGGCCATTAAACGGCATATAAAAACATGCTGTCAGTCACACATGCGCAACTAAGGATCACCTTCAGGGCTCTATTCAGATGAGTAACACCACCTCGTGACAAGAGGGGGTGCTGGTGTTAACAATCTCTTCTCCTATTCCTGCAATGCAGAGAAACGCCCAGCCGAGGAATGGCCACACCCCCTGGCTCTTGTACAATGCCCCACCCCTTCCAGGCCAGGAGATTTATCCTCCATTGCTTCACCAGAAGTGGGTGATCATTAGGATGCACGCTTAGAGCAGAGAAGGAGGTTCTTAATATCTTGTGGATGGAAGCCATCCAGGCAGCCCTTTTGTTATTATTCTAAAATTTTCACTAATTAAATGAGGAACACCCAGCAGGTGCCACCACCACTCATCCCGTGGTTGTCCCAAGTTCATACCAGTCACATTGCACCCACACATAGGTGGGGGAGCATGTGCTGATAGCGCGTTACTGCTCCCACCACACAATGAACCACCTGGATTGGAGTGCAGCAGGTGACACATATATTACATTATAATATAATATAATATAATATAATATAATATAATATAATATAATATAATATATCCATAAGTTTGTTCCTTTCTTGTACCCAGTGGTTGCTGGGATATACTTCAGCTTCCTGCACAACGCTACAGTGGATAAGCAGGCTTAGAAAATGAATGAATGGATTGATTATTCTTGTACTAATTTTATTTAATATATTACATCATTAAAAAATACAAATTGAAAATTGTATGGCTTTTCACTCTTTTGATTTTACTTTTCATGAGAGCAAGAGGTTCCCTCATGAACAGAGTGACCGACATAATTCTTAAATGGAAGAAGCCTGGAACAATCACGACTCTTCCTAGAGCTGGCTGGTCAGCCAAACTAAGCAATCGTGGAACGCAAGGATTGTTCTTGTTCCATTGCAATATTTTTGCCATGTAATTACAGTTTTACTCCACCGATTCTCAAAGATATACAGTATCTAAGAAGGAAACAAAACTTCTTTTTGTTCTTCTCCCTATTGTTGTTATTTTCTTCTTCTGGTTCTTCTTGTTCTTTTTGTTCTTCTTCTTCTTTTCCCACATCTATGTGGGGTTGATGTGCTCGATCACCCTTTTCCAAACAACTCAGCTCCCTACCTCCTCCCCACTCAGGCCATTTTCCTTCACATCTTCTTTGACTTTATCCATCCACCTCTTCTTTGTCCTCCCTCACTTTCTCTTCCCCTGGACTTCCATTCCCATCAGTCTTTTGCCCACATCTTCATTGCCTCTCCTCATCACATGTCCATACAACTTCAACCTCCTTTCCTGTACTTTCTTAGGTATCTCTCCTACTTGTGTTGTACCTCTGATCGTCTTATTCTGTCCTTTTTCCAAACTCCACACATCCATTAAATTTCTTATTTCTGCCATATCTAACTTTTCCTCCTGCACTCTCTTTACTGCCCATGTCTCAGCTCCATACATCATTGGTGGTCTCAGCATTGTTTTAAACACCTGACCTTTAACCTTCTTCCTATTTTTCCATAATCATTGCACTCTATGGGTTATCTCTGACTCTGATTTTCAATCTTGGGCTACCACTGATCCTGGATATTTGAATTTATCCATTCCTTTCAATAACTCTTCCTATAAGCTAACTTCTGAATTCTGATTCTCATTAAACCTCAGATGTCCTCTTTGTCTTATTATTTATCTTCAACTCTTTACCTTCCAAAGTCCTTCTCCATTCTTCCTAAATTCCTCTCATCTTCCTCTTTTCTGATGCAACACAACACAATGTCATCGGCAAAAAGCACCAGGAGGATTGTTTTTTTAACCCATGACTCAGCACATTCACAGCCAAATCTTCAAGGACTTCAAGTTGATCTCTGGTGCTGACCTCCTCTAACTGGGATCTTGTCTGTTACCCCAACCCAAGTCCTCACTCCCTCATATATATCCTGGACAATCCTTACACACTTCTCTGGTCCTCCTTAACCTCTCATGCACCTCCAGACCTCTTGATGTGTCACACTATCAACAGTCTTCTCCAAATCAATAAACGGCATATGCAATCCTTTCTGTTTTTCTCGATGTTTCTCTATCAGCTGTCACAATGCATGACTGCCTCATTTGTTCCTCTCCCTGGCATAAAACCAAACTGCTCCTTCCCTATGGTGGTCTCTTTCCTAAGCCTTCTCTCCATAACCTTTCCCCACATTTTAATAGTATGTGACATCAGCTTTATCCCTGGGTAGTTTCCACAATCCTGAATATCGGGTTCAGTCGCACTGTTCCTCCACTCCTCTGTTCAGAGATCTTCTACATCCAATCCCACAACACATCTACTCCCTCTTCTTTTAAGCTCTTCCATAATTCTGCTGGTATTTCTTCCAGTCCTGTTGCCTTTCCATCTTTCTGAGAAGGGAACAAAACTATAGACGAAAATCATGAAAAACAGAGCAAGGATTGTAGGGTGTGTGCCGCTGATTCTTTTAATATTCCTGTTAAAGTTAAATCAAGCATCACTGGAATGATGTTCTACCAAAATGAACATAACAAAACAATAAAAATACCAAAATTTGCTTAATTCGTGTTAAGACTAATAAAGTGAAATCAAGAGATATCTGGAGTGAGATGAAATGAGGAAATGAAGATCAGTTAGGAAAAGTAAAAAAAAAAATGGTAGAAACCGAATAAACCAGAAGTCATAAGGCCAACCCTGGTCATATGTCTTTTCCCTGACTTGACAGAAACAAATACCAAGATTAATTTGTATTCTGATTTCTTTATTAAACTTTCTAGCAGCTCCTTAAAATGTTTTGGGACAATTTCTACAAATATTATGGGGGTATTATTCCCAATGAATTCTTTTTTGCTATCTTCCTGAGAAAGCTATTTATGCTTGCTGTTAGTTTCACCATTTTGCTTTTCTTGTGGACGTCCCCTGTGCTGACAGTAGCGTTGATGGTTGCCATGACAATGAGTTCCAGAATTCTCTGGGTTCATGCTACATAATTGACACTACCATATAAATATCGTTTATGGACTGTATCCGAGATTGTAATCGTATCTTAATTGTATTTTTTATTCTTCTGAAGTCTCGAGCACGGGAAAGTTTCCACCAATCAGGAAGTGCGGAGCACCGAGTCACCGCTGTTAAGCACAAGACGATGGAAGAGGACGTGACGCTCCAGTCGCAGATTCTGTGTTTTTCATTGTCACGTGATGTGTAAAAGGCAAAAAAAGTAACGCCAGGAAGAAAAGTCGGTTTTATACGACTCACCTTCAAACCTTGCTGGGTTATGTTTTAGCCAATTTTTCGGTATTTGATACACTGTATTAATCCCTGACAGGGAATTATCTTTTCGCATGACCTTTACAGGAGCACTGTGGGAAGGAGTGGTGACAGGGGGCTCCAGGAGGCTGTTGTGGTCCAGTGCCGCTAAGATTCGCACCGTCAAGATAACGGTGATTTATTTATTTTTATGGAGGAGATCCCAGGGACGCACCCAGCCTTGGACCGACCCGCACACACTCACAAACAGAGACAAAATAATGCACAGTGGAATCAAACAGCAATTAAACAATATAATGAAATTAAATTAAATAAATGGAAACAATACCACCCCTGTACCCCGATGGTGAAATTACATTAAACACATAAACACAAACAACGCCCCACAGCAAAGTCCATGGAAAACAGTACTGGATGTAATGAAATGATTACGATAGTAAGTCCAGAGACCTGCACGCTGAAAGGGAATGAAAAAACAGTCCTACCGGTAGACACTGTAAAGGTGAAGACGGGTGGATGGTTCAGGAGCGCTCCTCTTCTTGCGGGAAAGCCGTGAATCCACTATCAGTCCTCAGCACAAAGGTAGACAGAAGACGATCCAGACCCCAACAACAAAACAGTCCAGGACACGACGACTAAAT
The DNA here is from genome assembly GCA_026402145.1 of Polypterus bichir lapradei. Lineage (NCBI taxonomy): Eukaryota > Metazoa > Chordata > Cladistia > Polypteriformes > Polypteridae > Polypterus > Polypterus bichir. Next base: position 4,814,494 of record JANRMT010062856.1, read on the forward strand.
ACGGGTAATCAACAGAAGGCAGCCAGACAGGTACACGGAACACAGAATACAACAAAAAAAACAATTTTGTTTTTCCTTTTGGACACCTGCCCGCCTTTTAATCCACTCTGACCACTTTTGACCCCAACAGCACCTGCAGGGACTGCTGGGAGATGCGGTTTTAACTAATAGTAGCACTGCTACAAGGCATCACAGACCTTTCATGTGGCTTTATCAGGAAGAACCCTCTTTTAAGAAAGACGACAGCATCGGTCCATACAGTCGTGGCCAAAAGTGTGGAGAATGACCTGAGTGTTGGTTTTCACAAAGTTTGCTGCTTTAGTGTTTTTAGATCTTTTTGTCAGATGTTCCTATGGTAGACTGAAGTAGAATTACAAGCATTTCAGAAGTTTCAAAGGCTTTTATCGACAATGACATGAAGTTTATGCAAAGAGTCAATATTTGCAGTGTTGGCCGTTCTTTCTTTTTCAAGACCTCTGCAATTCACCCTGGCAGGCTGTCAATCAACTTCTGGGCCAAATCCTGACTGATGGTAGCCCATTCTTGCATAATCAATGTTTGGAGTTTGTCAGAACTGGTGGGTTTTTGTTTGTCTACCCGCCTCTTGAGGATCGACCACAAGTTCTCAATGGAATTAAAGAGTTTCCTGGCCACGGACCCCAAATTTTCAATGTTTTGTTCCCCAAGTCACTTTTGCCTTATGGCCTGGTGCTCCATCATACTGGAAAAGGCATTGCTGGTCACCAAACTGTTCTTGGATGGTTGGGAGAAGTTGCTCTCGGGGCACGTTTTGGTCCCATTCTTTATTTGTGGCAGCATTGTGAGTGAGCCCACTGCCTTGGCTGAGAAGCCAACCCCACGTGACATGAATGGTCTCAGGATGCTTTACTGTTGGCCTGACATGGGGCTGATGGTAGCGTTCACCTTTTCTTTGCCCCAAAGAATCGGAAAGGGGATTCATCAGAGAAAATGACTTTCCCCCAGCAGTCCTCAGCAGTCTGATCCCCGTACCTTCTGCAGAATATCGGTCTGTCCCTGATGTTTTTCTTGGTTTTTCTTAGTAAGCTAAACTGCAATCATCTATCTAGGGTGCCTTCAGAAACTCTTCAGACTCCATCGCTGTTTTCACATTTTATTGTGAAGCAGGCGCATCCCTTTCTATTGATCATCACTGAGATGTTTCTACACCTTGTTTTGGATTCCACCTGTGGTCAATTCAGTTGATTGGACTGATTAAGAAAGGGGGCACACACCCCTGTCTATAGAAGGTACCACTCTGTGAGCAAACACTGGGTCTTACAGACAGGACTGTGTGTGAAGGTGCAGGTCTGGGAAAAGCTACCAAAAAAAATGTTCTGCACCATTGAAGGTTCCCAAGAGCACAGTGACCTCCATAATTCTGAAATGGAAGATGTTTGGGACAAATACGAATCTTCCTAGAGTTGGCCGAACGGAGCAATCATCTGAGAAGCGATGTTTTTCTTGGCTTCTTTGCTTCCCTTCATGACACCCACCAGGCCATCCTCCAAAAGTCTTCACCTCACTCACACTGGCCTGCTGCCATTCCTGAGCAAGCTCTGCCCTGGTGGTGCCCCGATCCCAAGCCAAGAATCAACTTTAGGAGATGGTCCTGGCGCTTGCTGGATTTTCTTGGGTGCCCTGAAGTCTTCTTCACAACAGCAGTGGAAATGTTCTTTTTGGGATGAGGTTCATTTTCATGACAATGAGGGACTTTGCAATGAATTGCACTTCATCTGCTCACTCCTCAGAACGTCCTGGAGTAGATGCAAATTGCCATCATAAAAACTGAGGCAGCAAACTTTGTGAAAAATTAATATTTGTGTCATTCTCAAAAGTTTTGGCCACGACTGTAGACCACCTGGCACGTGCTCACAGACCATCAGTGATCAATGGACCACACACTTTGAGACCCTCCATCTTAGAGCAGACCCTTGGTTCTAACATACACATAAAAACACATATTTTGTTAAACATAACTGCACATTACGTCCTCCTCCGTTAACCGTCTGTTATAAATGATTGCACTAAACTTACTGCAGATCAGCACATCATTAGCCTTATGCATTGTTTAACCTGAAACTCCTACATTTTCTCTAATTAATGTTTAATTTATTACCTACTGATTTGTTTTTCTTTAGTCACTCAGAGGCTGAAAATGACCTTCTATTTCTAGTTTCGGTTAGCACGACTTACAGTAACTGGATTAGTAAGCTAAACTGTAATCGTCTATCTAGGGTGCCTTCACAAACTCTTCAGACTCCATCGCTGTTTTCACATTTTATTGTGAAGCAGGCGCATCCCATTCTATTGATCATCAATGAGATGTTTCTACACCTTGTTTTGGATTCTACCTGTGGTCAATTCAGTTGATTGGACTGATTAAGAAAGGGGGCACACACCCCTGCCTATAGAAGGTCCCACCCTGTGAGCAAACAGTGGGCCTTACAGACAGGACTGTGTGTGAAGGTGCAGGTCTGGGAAAGGCTACCAAAAAAATGTTCTGCAGCATTGAAGGTCCCCAAGAGCACAGTGACCTCAATAATTCTGAAATGGAAGATGTTTGGGACAAATACAAATCTTCCTAGAGTTGGCCGAACGGAGCGATCATCTGAGAAGGGACTTTTGGAAGAGACTTGACCGAGAACCACAAGGGTCAGTCTGGCTGAGCTGCAGAGAGCCTGTGTGGGGATGGGAGGAACATAAGGGTTAATCCTGAGAGAATTCTGAGCCTGAGAGAAGCTGGAGGTTAATGCAAAGGAGGTTAATGAAGGACCATCTGATATTTTACACACTTTAGCCATTTGTTAGCACCACCGTTTGAAACTCTATCAGCCTTTGGAGAAATTGTAGAGCTAGTGGACGGCGGCATCAACATGTTAGGGTTTAGAGTTAGGGTTATTTCTGAGCTGAAGAGAAAAGGAGGTAAGAGACACAACGTGTCGTCTGCATAGCCTTCATTCAGTATGTCAGGGGTGTCCAACTCGAATCCTGGAGGGCCGCAGTGGTTGAAACTTTTAATTCTAACCCTTTTCCTAATCATTGACCAGTTTTCACTGCTAATTTAACTTCTTTTAATTCCATTTTAATAGCTCTGTTTTTAAGATTCCAGGCTTCTAAATTGATTCTTTTCTTACTTAAATCGAAGCCAAACAGGTGACCATCTAAATTGAGGCTTCAAACTCCAGCCAATTTAATTCCCAACAGCTTCTTACTGAGAAGCCGATTGTTGTTAATTAAACCAGTTATTTACTAGATAGATAGATAGATAGATAGATAGACATGAAAGGCAATATATTATAAAATAAACAGTTTAATAGATATGAAAGGCACTATATAATAAATAGATAGATAGATAGAGATGAAAGGCACTATATAATAGATAGATAGATAGATAGATAGATAGATAGATAGATAGATAGATAATGTGAAAGGCACTATATTATAAAATAAACAGTTTAATAGTTAGATATGAAAGGCACTATATAATAAATAGATAGATAGATAGATATGAAAGGCACTATATAAAAGACAGATAGATATATAGATAGATAGATAGATAGATAGATAGATAGATAGATAGATAGACATGAAAGGCACTATATAATAGATAGATAGATAGATAGATAGATAGATAGATAGATAGATATGAAAGGCACAG
>JANRMT010062856.1:4818272-4845215 GCA_026402145.1 Polypterus bichir lapradei
TAGATAGATAGATAGATAGATAGATATGAAAGGCACTATATTATAAAATAAACAGTTTAATAGTTAGATATGAAAGGCACTATATAATAGATAGATAGATAGATAGATAGATAGATAGATAGATAGATATGAAAGGCACTATATAATAAATAGATAGATAGAGATGAAAGGCACTATATAAAAGATAGATAGATAGATAGATAGATAGATAGATAGATAGATAGATAGATATGAAAGGCACTATATAATAGATAGATAGATAGATATGAAAGGCACTATATAATAGATAGCGCTTATCATAGGCATTGCAGAGGAGTTGTGTCTTAAAGATTTATTTGCTAAATGTGTGATGTGCATGTGGATTGTGGATCAGGCGCTTGCCGACACAGCACTTTTGTTTTCATTTTATTTTTATCAATTCGTTTTCTTTTGTGGTTGTGGTAAAAGCAAACTTGCTTTCTGAAGCACGGGATGCGGTGTGCTTCCCCCTTTCTCTTGTGATTTACTAATAATTTTTTAACGCCCACAGCTGTGCCATCACGTAGGAAACAACAGAAATGATCCATACGTTGGCTCTGCCGAGCTGAGGATTACTCACAGGCCCGCATCTCATGATATAGTCTGACTAAAATGCAAATGACGATAAAATGAGAAGTACACGCTCCTGATGGCTGTGAACGAAGGTGTAAATTAAATTCATTTTAAATTCTAATTAAAATGAAAATTAGCTGTTAGACTCTTATTAAATAAACTACTCCAAGTTCTCTCCTCTTATACAATACACTTTAAAAGTTTTGACATGAGAATTTCACACACAGTAATGAAATGTAATCATCCAATTTAAGGCGCTCCTGACGGGGTTCAGCTTGGCACGTCAGAGCTGCTTTATTTGCGTTCTCACCGTTATATCAGGTGTTTTCTAGTCACCTCCATTTTCTTGATTTTTCTATTACAGCATTGCACAGACTGGAAATCATGGCAATCGAGGGTACAAGACAGATGCCAAATCTGATTTGGATGCCATATTTGGGTCACAGAAAGGCACAATAGTCCTGATGCTGCCGTATTTGTAGCCTTGTAGTCAAACAGCTCGACACTGCAGAAGAAAAGGCTGAGGTGGTCTCATCACCAGGCCCAGTGACACCATTAAGGCGAATGGGTGCAGATTATAAGGGGGGGGAGGAGCAGGAGCACAGGATAGCTACCGAACAGTCAGTTGGCACACTAATGAGCTTGACCATGATGCCAGCACCCCTCCATGGCTGCCTACAGCTTTACACCCAAAGATTCCCACAATACAGCAGGTTCAGAAAAAAGAATGGATGGTCAAGGCAAGCCAGTTTGGGTGGTGGAGACAGGACTGACACTTAGGTGTCACTTGTAGTGATTAGGACAAAAAAAAATGTTGGTTTGCCACCCCCTTTGTACACTCAGTATCAGCCCACCAGTACATCAAAACTGTCCTGCTCAGCTTACAGGGTCTACAACACCAGGAAAGTGCCAAGCTTGAGGGCTGCTGCTTAATTTGTGCAGGAGCACATCTCACGTTGGGCCGTCTGTGCTTTGGGACCTCCAAAAATCTACCTTAAGTATTTATTTTTCAGTTTTTAATAAAAGAAACATGAGCAAGGCAATGGGGATGATGATGATGATGATGATGATGATGAATCAGACAAGGTTGAGGAGAGCGAACACTCCAGTATGAGTGTGCTACACAGAGTGTAGACAACAGAACAATGTAAGATATCCAAGTGAAATACCAATTTATGCGTGCAAGTAAATGTGTGATCAGTACTGATTTCAAGGATTTACTAGGAAACGTGTGGACCTCTGGTCCTTCCAAGATTAGGGTTCCAGCCCCAGTGGTTTGTGAGTATAAAATAAATAGCAGATGCCAGTGCTGCCATTCTTCTTCTTCCTTCTTTATCATGTGATCAGCTTCTGCAATTTGCTTGACGCTCAACAGATGTTGTTGCTCTTCTTTTTCCTTCTGCCACATCACTCTCTCGATCAGTCTGCCTGTGCAGTTTTGCCGTAACAAAGACATGAAGCCCTATAACTTCAGGCAGATTGTCACTAGTCAAATTTTTCACTTCACCAGCTTTTGATTAAGACCAAGATCAAAGTCTGACCCCAGTGGTTTGCATGACAAGCAGACACCCCCCTTAGCATTTTATACATATACCAGCTGTGCTGCCTATCTAACACAAGTTCAGTTCCAAGTAATCAATGTAACCCTCATGGTATTCAATGTTAACATTTGCAGAGCACCATCTATTAGAATGTATTTTGTAATATATGTAGTAATTAAAAGCATTGCATTTGTCATTCCAACGGATGGCACATCACAAACATTTGTAGTAATAAAATGCATCATCTGTTGGAATGACAAATGCAATGCATATGTCTATTTAAAGTACCATTTGGTATGGAATTCATAAAATCATTAAATTTTTGTGATGTGCCATATGCTAGAAAATAAAATGCAATGCATCTTAATACTACAAATGTTTATGATGCAACCATCTGTTGGAATAACAAATGCAATGAATATGTCTATGTCATGAATTATTTGGTATTGGATTCATAACAGCAGTATAATTTTTTGCAATGTGCCATCTGTTAGAAAGTAAAATGCAATGCATTTATGTTGTGATGTGAAATTTTGCATACGACTTGATGAATATTTTGTATGTCTTTATTTGTAACTTAGACAAAGCAATGTAATATTCGTGTTACATTATTGATAATAACAGCAATGGTTTGATGGTTTTAGAACCCCTTCCCCCCTTTTAGGACTGAGTCTCTTTGTAATTTTAGGACAGGGTTGGGGTGAAGTGCTTCAAACAAGTTTGGCCAATATTTCTCTGCTAAAGTCTCTCAGTCAGTCCCCACAGGAAAGCCAGGCTGCCTAACTGCCAAGCTTTAGCGTAACACCTGGATTGGAGGGCAGGTGTTAAGATGTTCTCTGTCCCATTGGTCTGAAGTATGGCTGTTTGGAACTGACTTGTATCAAAAGTCTTTAAGTACCACGACACCCTATTGGCTCTAGGGGTTGGACAGGAAACCTATAAATTTGCTCCCTTTACCTCGCTCTCTCTCTCTTACCAAACTGATGAAAGACCATCTCATATCATGAACTGAAAAGGACAACACAATGGAGAGCACAGCTCGGCAGCAATATTGAGACGGGCATGCGGCCTGTTCTGAAGAAAGCTGACCACAAATGATGCCTTAACTAGAGACATTTTAAGTAACTAACAAGTCTGTGTGCCGCCTGAAACTACACATCAACTTTTATCAGCTTGTATGGTTGCCAATATTCAAATGTACTTTGCATATTGTTATTATTTATGAATATTACCAAAAATAAATTCTTTAAATTGTAATTTAACTCCTGCTTGTCTTTTACTACACCTAATTGCCTGAGGTTATAGATATTGAAAGGAAGGTGGGGAGAAGTTATCTGGTACAGTACCTTATAAACAGTGATAAGTCTGTGAGATTAGAGGCACTCTGACAAAGGCTACATATTAATAATACAAAAGGGGAAATTAGTGCGGGGCGGCACAGTGGTGCAGTGAGGAGCGCTGCTGCCTTGCAGTTAAGAGACCCGGGTTCACTTCCCAGGTCCTCCCTGCGTGGAGTTTGCATGTTCTCCTTGTGTCTGCGTGGGTTTCCTCCCAAAGACATGCAGGTTAGGTGCATTGGCGATTCTGAATTGTCTCTAGTGTGTGCTTGGTGTGTGTGTGCACCCTGTGGTGGGCTGGCACTCTGCCTGCGGTTTGTTTCCTGCCTTGCACCCTGTGTTGGCTGTGCTTGGCTCCAGCAGACTCCCGTGACCCTGTAGTTAGGATATAGCAGGTTGGATAATGGATGGATGGGAAATTAGAGCAATATATTACTCTACCAAGACAAAACAATTTATTACTACAAATGTTTGTGATGCACCATCTGTTGGAATAACAAGGGCAATGCATATGTCAATGTCATGTACCATTTGGTACTGGATTCATAAAAGCAGTGTATTTTTTGTGATGTGCCATCTGTTAGAAAATAAAATGCAATGCATTGTATTACTACAAATGTTTGTGATGACAGAGATTTATTTCCACCTTTTCCATGGTGGAAAATTTTACCAGAACATCGGGGTAAACCCTACTGTTTTCAAAAGATGCCCAGGGATTTTTTTATGACCACAGAGAGTCAGGACCTTTACATCTCATCCAAGCAATGGCACCAGTCTTTACAGCACTGGGGTTTTATTCACACAGTCTCCGTTTTCTTCTCTAGAATGGAAGAACAGCAGCCAGAAGCAGACTGGGATCTCTTCCAGCTCCGCCTCAAGCCACTCCTTTTCTAGCAAACTAGAATAAAATGTCCGAACTCTTAACATCAGGGGTCATTTAACTGGAAGAGCTTGTGCAGAAGCGACTGTGATACTTTCCTGTTCCCACCAGAGGGCACCAAAACACTTTTTTCTTCTTGTTTGGAAGTCTACTTTTTCCTTTTTACATTTAAATGGCGATCTTCTCATTATTTTATAATAAGCATTTTGGAATCTGTGTTATAGTTAAATATCTTTTGTAACGGATAAATTGTTATCTTATATAAGATTCTCCTACAAAATTTAATACAAAGATTGAACTCGGAACAGCACCTTCCATTAATTCACAGCCGCTTTTGCCACCTGGTCATGCAGCAGTTTCAAACAGTGTGTCACATACACACACACACACACACACACACACAGAGGACCTGTTGGAGGAGACAGTGAGTGCAGATGAGCTGAGAAGAAAGTCAGGACAGGAAGGCACTGAGAAATTTACACCATGAGAAAGGCTTAAAGATCAAAACTTTGACAAAAGCATTTCAGAGCCAGTGCTGAATAACCAGTGGGTGAATATTTAGAAAACATTATTCACGCACTAATATAGGACTCTTCACTATCAAAATCCAGAAAGTGACCAGAAGAGATGAGAACATTAGAACAAGCTGGACGAGAACAGGCCCTCCGGCCCAACAGAGCTCGCCAGTCCTATCCATCTAATTCTCCGAAAGTTCTGAAGATCCCTAAAGTCCTCCTGTCTACCACACCACTTATGTGTCTGTCGTTATCTTTGTGAATTAAAAAAAAAAAAAGTTCCTAATATTTGTGCAAAATTTAAGTTTGCTGATGACATTGTGATCTGAAGCGATAGTAGGGAGCAGGTTGAGGAGACCCTGGAGAGGTGGAGATCTGCTCAGTAGGAACAAGACAGAATACATGTGTGTGAATGAGAGGGAGGTCAGTGGAATGGTGAGAATGCAGATAGTAGAGTTGGCGAAGGTGGATGAGTTTAAATACTTGAGATCAACAGTACAGAGTAATGGGGAGTGTGGAAGAGAGGTAATAAAGAGAGTGCAGGCAGGGTGGAATGGATGGAGAAGAGTGTCAGGAGTGATTTGTGACAGACGAGTATTAGCAAGAGTGAAAGGGAAGGTCTACAGGACGGTAGTGAGACCAGCTATGTTATATGGGCTGGAGACGGTGGCACAGGAGACAGAGCTAACGGTGGCAGAGTTAAAGATGCTAAGATTTGCATTGGGTGTGATGAGGATGGACAGGATTAGAAATGAGGATATTAGAGGGTCAGCTTAGGTTGGATGGTTGGGAGACAAAGTCAGAGAGGTGAGATTGCGTTGGTTTGGACACGTGCAGAGGAGAGATGAGGGGTATATTGGGAGAAGGATGCTAAGGATAGAACTGCCAGGTAAGAGGACAAGAGGAAGGCCTAAGAGAAGGTTTATGGATGTGAAGAGAGAGGACATGCAGGTGATGAGTGTGACAGAACAAGATGACGAGGACAGAAAGATATGGAAGAAGATGATCCGCGGTGGCAACCCCTAACAGGAGCAACTGAAAGCAGAAGAAGAAGAAGTAGTTTCCAACTCTTGATCCACTGCACTAATTTTAAACACTTCAGTCAGGTCTCCTCTTAATCTTCTTTTTCTTAAACTGTAAAGGCTCAGCTCTTTAAATCTTTCCTCATAACTCATCCCCTGAAGTCCTGAACTCAGCCTAGTCGCTCTTCTCTGGACCTTTTCTGGTGCTGCTATGTCCTTTCTGTAGCCTGGAGACCAAAACTGCCCACAGTACTCCAGATGAAGCCTCACCAGTGCGTTATAAAGCTGGAGCAGAACCTCCTGTGACTTGTACTCCACACATCAAGGCGCTATATAACCTGACATTCTGTTAACTTTCTCAGTGGTGTAATGGAATAAACAGCTCGGAAAGTCTCAAAAAGAGTTGGGGAATGACCTCGTATAATGTCCTTGGACAGAATGGAAAAATTAGTGTAAAAACAGAAGTGAATACCTGGAGATTTTATAGCAAAATGGTGGCAGGAAATTAGGATAACAGGAAATGACATCAAATGCGGATGGACGGAAATGACATCATCTTTGAGGAAGTGATGTTATTATGGCGGGCCAGGAAGTGACGTCATCATGGAGGGACCAAGAAACTGACGTCATCATGGCGGAGCTGGAAGTGACATCATCAATGGAATATGGAGGCATGTTGAATGGTAGCCATTTTGGGTGACCGGAAGTATTGAAGGTGAGTTATTGTTTGTCTTCTTTAGTTCTGTTGATGGAGAGAGAGAGAGAGAGAGAGGCATTATTACATACAATCACCCCATTCATCCCTTGTAATATCACTCACCTTAGGGCTTGTTGGCTGCCTCCTAAGCGCGCGTGTGTGACAATGGCTTCTGAACACTCTGAACACTGGAAGTTGATATTGTCGAGTCCACCACAATCCCTAAATCCTTCTCATAAGGTGTACTCTCGATTTTCAGACTTCTCATTGTGTATTCAAACCTCACATTCTTACTTCCTATGTGTAATAATTTACATTTACTGACATTAAATATTATTTGCCACAACTCTGCCCAAGCCTGTCTGCTGTCCAAGTCCCTCTGGGATGATTCAACAGATTCTCGGTCATCTGCTAATCCACCTATCTTGGTATCATCTGTAAACTTAACCAGCTTGTTACTTATATTCCTACCCAAATCATTTAAATTTATTAAAAATAGCAGCAGCCCCAGCACTGCCCCCTGCTGGACGTCACTCTTAGCATCAGCCAATTCTAATAAGACTCCTCTGACCATCACCATCACCCTCAGCTTCCTGTGCCTGAGCCAATTCTACACCCATGTACACAATTCTTTTAATTTGAAGGACCAAGGAGACTAACAAGATGTTTGGTTATAAATCACAAGTCAAGGGAGATTCTACTTAAGCTTTATAACACACTGGTGAGGCCTTTACCTCATCTGGAGTGCTATGTTCAGATTTGGTCTCCAGGCTACAAAACAGACATAGCAGCACTAGAGAAAGCCCAGAGGAGAGCGACCAGGTGGATTCCAGGCCTAAGAGGTATGAGCTACGAGGAGAGACTCAAGGAGTTGAACCTTTTAAGTTTTATCACATGGAGATCATGAGGTGACGTGTTTTGAAGGATTTCAAATTATAAACGACTTTAGTAAAGTGAGTCCAGGCGGTTAAAGTAAATTCTTCAGCACAAACACTGGGAACACAGATGGAAACTTCATAAGGACAAACGTTACAAAGTTGTTCTTCAAACCCAGAACCACAGACACAAGGAAGAAATTACCAAAAAGTAGTGTGCTGGAGACTTAGAAGACTTTATAAAATTAAGTTGATGCTATTTTGGAGACTTTAGGTGAAAATGACTGGAGCATTTGCTGGGATTCTACTCAAAACTGTTCCAATGTTCAAAAAGAAAACCCACAGACATTGAAGAATTAGGCCAACTCCACAGAGAAAAGAGCCGAGCTCAGGATTCAGAATTTAAGGATGCAAACTCCATGAGGCCCTGACCGGAACGTCTTGACGTGAATTAATTATAGCGGTGCTCCATGATAAAGGATGTATTAAATGTATTCTGTGTAGAGTCATGTGTTAACTTGGCTATGTGTTAATGGCTGTGTGTTCAGTTATTTTGAGGGGACAGCAAATTGACACTGTTATACAAGCTGTACACGGACTACTTGACATTGTATCAAAGTGTCATATCTTCAGTGTTGTCCCATGAAAAGATATAATAAAATATTTACAAAAATGTGAGGGGTCTACTCACTTTTGTAAGATACTGTATGGTCTTTATGCATCTGTGTAAATATTGTCCCCTGGAGACAAAAGGGGGAAGGATAATGCCATGGAACCGTGGTCCCTCGTGATAATTTGCCCTGTCACTCCCATCAATTGCATCCTGCTCATTACTATTTAAGCAAGAGGACTAAAGAAAACAGTAGTGATGGGAAAATGAAGCCTAATGAAGCTTTGATGTTTTCTTTCTATTTGTGCCAAAAAAGATTCGAAGCTTTGAAGCCTCAGCCCAAGTGTGAACAGCAACATCTGGTGGTTAACTGAGGTCAAGGCAAGCTCTCAAGAGAGCCAGTGAAAAAACACTCACTGTTTCAGTCTCAAATCACCAGTAAAAGGTCAGAAAAGTCGGTGTTCATTTTATTCTGCTATGGTCCTTGTCCATTTATATTATTTAACTTCTGATCGCCATTTTCCACTGTTAGTCGCCACCTGTCACAAAAGCTCTCCAAATCTCTCTCTCCTAACAACCCAACATTGTTGAATGAGAATGATGCATTTTATGCAGGCTACCTGTTAATTTAGAGCAAAAGCTGTCAAACTGACGAAACACCATCAAACCAATAAAGCGCGCTGTGAAGCACTGATGACGTTCGAACCTTCAAATGTCACAGGTCATGTGACAGCGGTGTTTTGGCACAAGCTCCGACACAGTGAGCTTCAGATCGACTGACACAAGCTTTGACGTTTCTGTATCATTTTTCCATCTCTACAAAACAGGAGGATCAGTTACAACCCAGACACTTCACTGCAAACCGAAGAAAGACGTCCATAGAGAACTTACATCTTTTTCTTGCTTGCTGCTTGCTGACCCTAGACATTCAACTGCTTCACCATCACTGCACAAACACCTGTGGTTCAGGATCATCCCAACACGCCGAGGATAAGTTGTTTGGGAGCGGAGCAAGCCATCAATTGCCTTTGTGTATAATTACCGTAGGATGTTTTTCCAGCTGAACAAGGTTCACAATCACAATTCATCCTCGGTTTAATGTTTTGGACGTTCGTATACATTTTGTGTTCTCTGTGTGTCTTATTTGTTTCATGTTCAACGTGGGATCAAGGGAGGGTTTGTATTTTTGCTGTACCTTTTATTATTATATTCCGCTGGTCACTATTGTGGTTGTGTGTTATGTCTGGGCTGGTTGGTGTGTGATATACTGTATATACATTGTTTGGAGTTTGTTTCATTTTTGATCGTCGATTGGGGGAGTGTTTTGGAAGAAGTACGGCTTGTCTACTCTAATGATCTCTGGGGTTTCCAGGCCACGGGTCTTGGCGGTGTAGTTGCCTGCAGAGACGTGCGGTCAGGGGAGGCAGGTGAGGTTCATCATGAAAAGTAAAAAAACTAATAATGATGACATAAAATAAACTTGTCCACTGGTCTGTGGTATAAATTTGTTTTCTGTGTGACTCCAATAATTGTGATCTTTTTTATAGTCAAAATCGCTGAATTGGCACATTACCTGTTCAAATACACGGGAGAAACGCGAGGTGTGGCAGCGACGAGCCTCACCTCACCTCGTACTGCACTCTCCTCACACGCTGGCTTGATGCCTGCAATTGGCGCATGCCTGTCACTGTCTCTCTGTATGCCACCAATATAATGTGTGCAGTCACGTTTATTATACACCCAGACTTTCCACAGTCTGACTAATATCTTTAATGAATGTATGTGGCAGATTTAGTCTTGCTGATCGGACAAAAAATCACAGTGAAAAGGCACAAGGTGAGGCAGACAGTACCGTGCCGACCTGAATGGGGAGCATGTGAGTCTGACAGGTGCTCGTTGCTGCTGTTCGATAAGTTAGCCATATCAGAAAGTCAAGTGCACTGCAGCGGTCCATTCATTTTTATTTTTTCTTCCAACTGATTGCCATTATGGAAGATTAAGATTTTTAAAATGAAAGGAAAAATAAGGAGGACTTTTACAAGAAACTGATGGAGATTTTCGTGGAGAAGGATATGCGCATGGACTTCATTTACAAATAAAGGTGATACCATAAACGGCTTTCAATTTTATAAAAAAAAATGGGATCTGACTAAGAAAAAAAAAATCCAATATTTAAATACTGAATTTTGACCTTAATAAAATATTCTTTTGTTTTTCTTGTTATCCTTTTGTTGAACAGTCTGTATTAAAATTGATTACAGCAACAGAATTAAAAGCTTTTAAAAACAACTAAATATTTCAATTAAGGTCAAAATTAAAATCCGTTTTTTGTGCACCTCTCAATACTTTAATTTGTATTGTATGAGTATGAATTGTGGAAATGCAACGGCAAATTTAGAACATGGGGAGGGTGAGGAACAAATGCGCTCTCACCGCTAGAAATGTAACGTTCTTTCTTAGCCAAATATGCACCTTAACTCTGTATGTGTGTAAAGAATGCTGATGAGATATGAAACATAACCAGTAGTGAACTGAATAGTGAATAAGCTACTCTTTGGGGTTCATATATTTGTAAATCTGACTCTGAAGGAGTCACCAGCCATGAACGGGTCGGGTCGGCCGTTACATAATAATCCGTCATGGCAGACCTGAGCTCCTAATCTCGCTCCATCTTAAATATTGGAATGCCTGACACCTTACACTCCAAATCGTAACCTCGGATCTTCAAATGAGGGTCTGCTTAGAATTCTAAGAGCTAAACTTAAAAGAAGTGGTGAGGCGGGCGGCCTTCTGCTGTTATGCACCTAAAATCTGGAATAGCCTGCCAATAGGAATTCGCCAGGCTGATACGGTGGAGCACTTTAAAACACTGCTGAAAACACATTACTTTAACATGGCCTTCTCATAACTTCATTTTAGTTTAATCCTGATACTCTGTATATTCAATTAATTATCATAACCATTCATGGTGGCTCCAAAATCTGTACTAACCCCTACTCTCTCTTCTGTTTTTTTTTTCCCCCAGTTTTCTGTGGTGGCGATCTGCACCACCACCACCTAATCAAAGCACCGTGATGTTCCTACATTGATGGATTAAAAGCCAGAAGTCTACATGACCACCATCATCAAGTCCTTCCATGAGAACCCTAAATACAAAGAGGACTGTTTCATTTATGTGAGGTAGAATGCCCAGAGGGTGCTGGGCGGTCTCGTGGTCTGGAACCCCTGAAAGATTTTATTTTTTTTCTCCAGCCGTCTGGAGTTTTTTCTGTTTCTTCTGTTCACCCTGGCCATCGGACCTTACTCTTATTCTATGTTAATTAGTGTTGTCTTATTTTAATTCTTACTTTGTATTTTTTTCATCATGTAAAGCACTTTGAGCTACATTATTTGTATGAAAATGTGCTATATAAATAAATGTTGTTGTTGTTGTAGAGGACAATCCCCAGATGAGTTTCCCTTTGCTAACTGGTGTAAGAACGTTGATTAGCCTGTGAGAGACACACACAAGTAGGAATTTCATTGTGCTCTGTCCACAAAACAAAGAATCTGAACCCAAACACGACTAGCACTGTAAACCCCCGTGCACCCGAAACGCCACATGCAGCATCCTGTTTTCTGTGGAAGCGTCCAGAAAGAAAAAAAGGGAACAATCAACGCGTAACAGAAAATAACAATGCATTGTTATATTTTTTCTTTTTCTAAAGTTCAGGAAACTTGAGCTTCTCACACTTATGAAAAATGTTTCCTGTGCAAATTCGATCGCAAACACCAGCACTCCGACTGCGAAGATAAGAGGATCAGCGGGCAGCAACGTCACCTCCTGCTTTTACTGCAGACTCCCTGAAAAAGAAGAGGCACAGAACAGTGCAGTGTGGGACGGTGATGGGACAGCGTTTGAGGAATCAGTTCCTCATGTAAATTAACAGCAATTTGGTCCGATGAGCAGCATTATAGTGGCTGTTCTCTTTGACAGACAATAAATAGAACTTTTAAAAAGACAGTCGGCCTCAGGCGGGCATTCCCAAACTCCCACCTTTTTGCACTTAGAGGTCCTTCAGTGTAAGCTTGTACTTCCATTGTCCTGCATCTGGACCACCATTGAAACTCATTCTGCTATCAATATTATTGTGGAAGTGTGGAAACGAAAATAAACTGTGCAAGATCCAAAGCAGACCACCTCATCTGTTATGGCTTGGGCAGGTATGGCTGCCACAGGTCCTGGCACACTTCTCTTCATTGATGATAGAACTGCTGACGCCAGTAGCACAGTGAATTCTGAGGTGTGTAGAAACATCTGATCTGCTCCAGTTCCAGTCAATGCCCACAAACCCATTGGATGGCATTTCATCTTACAACAAGATAATGAACCAGACAACCTGCTGAGAAAACATGGGAGTTTATCAAAACTGAAAAAAATGGAAAATTCTTGAATGGCCAGGCCAGTCACCCGAGTTCAATCCAACTGAACAAGCCTTCCATATGCTGAAAGGGAAAACCTGAGGGGACAAGCCCACCGAAACAAGCAGGAGCTGAAGTTGGCTGCATGAGGGGCTTCATCACCAAAGAGAAGACCCTCAGCACTTGCTAATGTCTGTGAATCGCAGACATCAAGCAGTCATTGCATGTGTGGGATATGCGAGAAAGTCCTAAATATGACAGCTTTAATAGACCTGCCATTGCTGTGTCCTAAACATTATGGTGACATGGCACAGCTCTTGTCCTCATGTTGAGCAAGTATCGTATGAAGCCATGAAATCCACCTGAGGATCACAAACACCTGTGACACCAATTGTCCCAAACATTATGGTACCCTGAAATGGGGGGAAGACCACGTGGAGAAAGTGTCATTTGACCAAAATGTGTGCCAATCCCCTTAAAGTCTCTAGTGTGCACTTTATTCACGATGTGTGTAGAGCTGTGGGGAAACTCACGGAAAAATGTGCCTTTGTGCCTAACATTATGGATGGCACTGCATGTATACATACAGTGACTTGCAAAAGTATTCGGCCCCCTTGAACTTTTCCACATTTTGTCACATTACAGCCACAAACATGAATCAATTTTATTGGAATTCCATGTGAAAGACCAATACAAAGTGGTGTACACGTGAGAAGTGGAACGAAAATCATACACGATTCCAAACATTTTTTACAAATAAATAACTGCAAAGTGGGGTGTGCGTAATTATTCAGCCCCCTGAGTCAATACTTTGTAGAACCACCTTTTGCTGCAATTACAGCTGCCAGTCTTTTAGGGTATGTCTCTACCAGCTTTGCACATCTAGAGACTGAAATCCTTGCCCATTCTTCTTTGCAAAACAGCTCCAGCTCAGTCAGATTAGATGGACAGCGTTTGTGAACAGCAGTTTTCAGATCTTGCCACAGATTCTCGATTGGATTTAGATCTGGACTTTGACTGGGCCATTCTAACACATGGATATGTTTTGTTTTAAACCATTCCATTGTTGCCCTGGCTTTATGTTTAGGGTCGTTGTCCTGCTGGAAGGTGAACCTCCGCCCCAGTCTCAAGTCTTTTGCAGACTCCAAGAGGTTTTCTTCCAAGATTGCCCTGTATTTGGCTCCATCCATCTTCCCATCAACTCTGACCAGCTTCCCTGTCCCTGCTGAAGAGAAGCACCCCCAGAGCATGATGCTGCCACCACCATATTTGACAGTGGGGATGGTGTGTTCAGAGTGATGTGCAGTGTTAGTTTTCCGCCACACATAGCGTTTTGCATTTTGGCCAAAAAGTTCCATTTTGGTCTCATCTGACCAGAGCACCTTCTTCCACATGTTTGCTGTGTCCCCCACATGGCTTGTGGCAAACTGCAAACGGGACTTCTTATGGTTTTCTGTTAACAATGGCTTTCTTCTTGCCACTCTTCCATAAAGGCCAACTTTGTGCAGTGCACGACTAATAGTTGTCCTATGGACAGATTCCCCCACCTGAGCTGTAGATCTCTGCAGCTCGTCCAGAGTCACCATGGGCCTCTCGGCTGCATTTCTGATCAGCGCTCTCCTTGTTCGGCCTGTGAGTTTAGGTGGACGGCCTTGTCTTGGTAGGTTTACAGTTGTGCCATACTCCTTCCATTTCTGAATGATCGCTTGAACAGTGCTCCGTGGGATGTTCAAGGCTTTGGAAATCTTTTTGTAGCCTAAGCCTGCTTTAAATTTCTCAATAACTTTATCCCTGACCTGTCTGGTGTGTTCTTTGGACTTCATGGTGTTGTTGCTCCCAATATTCTCTTAGACAACCTCTGAGGCCGTCACAGAGCAGCTGTATTTGTACTGACATTAGATTACAAACCGGTGCACTCTATTGAGTCATTAGCACTCATCAGGCAATGTCTATGGGCAACTGACTGCACTCAGACCAAAGGGGGCTGAATAATTACGCACACCCCACTTTGCAGTTATTTATTTGTAAAAAATGTTTGGAATCATGTATGATTTTCGTTCCAGTTCTCACGTGTACACCACTTTGTATTGGTCTTTCACGTGGAATTCAATGAAATTGATTCATGTTTGTGGCTGTAATGTGACAAAATGTGGAAAAGTTCAAGGGGGCCGAATACTTTTGCAAGCCACTGTATATATGTTTTCTAAACCCCATTATGAAACTCTTTGCCCCATAAAGCAATTATTCCCCAAACACAGAGAAAAATATTAATTTTTCACATTGCCTCACCGGTGGCGCAGTGCTAGCGCTGCCTCGCAGTTAGGAGACCTGCGTTTGCTTCCCGGGTCCTCCCTGCGTGGAGTTTGCATGTTCTCCACGTGCCTGCGTGGGTTTCCTTCCACAGTCCAAAGACATGCAGGTGCGGTGCATTGGCGATTCTAAATGTTCCCTGGTGTGTGGGTGTGCCCTTCGGTGGGCTGGCGCCCTACCCGGGGTTTGTTTCCTGCCTTGCGCCCTGTGTTGGCTGGGATTGGCTCCAGCAGACCCCCGTGACCCTGTGTTAGGATACAGCGGGTTAGATAATGGATGGATGGACAGTGCCTCACAGCAGAAATCCCCCTTTAGTGAAAAAATCAGCACATGATTATGAATGGGTGATGGCTTCCGGTGGTTTGTGATGCTTATGCCGCTCTCGTAACGACGAGATACATCAGCTTGGTGGATGAGTCGCCAGCAGTATTAGTTGGCATCCCATCATATACATGAGCAGGTTTACTGCCAGTTTTAGGGGAGTCGGAATCAAGAAAAGTCTCATTAAAATTCCATAGTGAGCTACGCAAAAGAGCGATGGAAAGCGCGAGAGTCCATTGGCAATCAGGGCGGGTGGGCATTCAGGATGGCAGCAAACGACATCTTTAGGACTAATGACAACATGACTGTCATAAGATCAAAATGAACACCCCGACAATTCCTTGACCTTTAGTTGTTTGTGTGCACCTGTCCGATTGTGACTATGTGTTCAACATGAGCGAGTGGCACTCGGTCTCATGGCTGCAATGAGTTCTGTAACCCACCAGCTGTCACTATTTTAGAAGCTTCGCGTCTTTCTTTTCCCTCGAATAATCAGCTTCTTTTGCTCATTACTACGGAATAGCGGCTCGCTACAAACATTCGAACGGACAAGTAAACCTCCACTCGGATCTCCCGTCTGTGTTATGAACGGTAAAATTAAAGGAACACGAAAGCGGGCAGGAGCGAAATAGCTCTTCTACGGCAGCTCGTATAGGTCAAAAAGTATGATTACGAGAACGCGTTGCCGCATTTACTTGATGTTGAGGACCAAAAAAGGAGAAGTAAAATACA
Source organism: Polypterus bichir lapradei (assembly GCA_026402145.1). Lineage (NCBI taxonomy): Eukaryota > Metazoa > Chordata > Cladistia > Polypteriformes > Polypteridae > Polypterus > Polypterus bichir. The sequence goes on from JANRMT010062856.1 coordinate 4,834,105, forward strand.
GTATGACTTGTACACCCGGACATACGTTTAACAATTTTGATCTCTTTGGACGGTAAAGCAGGCTCCCTGTGTTATTAAAGAAACGCTCTTGCGTTGACTGATCGATCTTACTTGGCGATGATCCGCCAGTATAGAAATGCGGGTCTCATTGACTGTCCACGTGTAAGTGCGGGCGCTTTTTTTGGCTGCCTAACCGGTTTGATGCGATCCTAGGGCAACGCAGCCCAGCACCCAACCAGTCTTTGACTTTTGTTAAGTGCAACAATAGTTTGGCTTTCCCAAATCGATCTGCATTTTGTAAGCATTTAGCTTCAGGCCGTTAACTTCAGTCAAGCGTCGATCGGCTCGCCAACTACTTTAGCGCAGAGAACCTTCATGACGTCACTCCACATCTCCATCTTCTGTTTAACTCTAAACAGCCTCCTCCCCTCGATCTCCGCCCCGGGACTCCACACAAAGCAGAAGCATGCAGGTGCCAAAAGTCGAAGAAGGTACAAAAACATCTTGGACGCTGGCGGAGTTTGAAGTAATGGGAACCGGTAAGAAGTCTTTGCTCGTCGCCCGCCCCGCCCGTCCCTTTCATTTTACTGTCCTCGCTCTTGCTTGCTTGTATGCATCAGCCATTTGCCTGGAAACGTCATGTATCACAACGGAGAAGCGCTGTGCGGGCACGATGTGACAGATACCCGAACTGCGAAGCAGCTGGTGGGAATACGTCCATTTCCAGGTCAATGACAGGGGAAATGCCGCGGCTTGAAGTTCCCCATCTAAAATGACCAGACAGCCGCACACATACAGAAAGCTCGAGCCTCGCGTCACTTGTGTTGTAGAAACGGCGATCGATCTCGCAAATAAAGCTGAAAAAGACCGCAGATGTTAATGTGTTAAATATGACACGCGCACAGCACTAGTTAAATCGTAAAGAATCCTTATGAGATCTCTTCGGTTGTCAAGTACTTAAAAAATATATATAGCATCATTGAAGCGGCACATAATACTGATACGCCTTACAAGCATTGACGTACACATTTATTTGTATATATGAACACCCTGGGCCGCCCACTTCTATAAACCGCAGTTAATTCAGTATCCTGGTAACTTAAACGAACTTTGAGCTCACGCATTAAAGTCGACGACTGAGCGGAATTGTGCACTCGTAATAACTCGCGTGCGGCTGTGCCAGCGGTGCCCATCGACTCCTCTCATTTGTGAAGGGCGCCTTTGACACTCGACGCGAAGAGGTGAACGAACAGAAACATCCACCAGTATAAATGCCGTCTCAGACTTTGCAAATCCGCCTAATCCTACTCAGGGTCTCTGGGAATAAACGCGTAGCTCTCTGGGATGTGGGAGGAAAATCGGAGTGCCCGACGGAAGAGACACGGGAGTGTGCCACTGTGCTGCTTTCATGGAAACGTGTCGTTAGTGCTTAAAAAATGTAATGAGCTCGTGTTATTTGATTGTAGTGCCGCAGGACACTAACAGAAAGGCTAAGAACCCCGGAATTTAACCTGTGTTATTGTATCAGCACGAGTGCTTTTAACTTCAGGAACCCAATCAGGTCCTGCATGGAGCCTAACACCCATCTAAATAAATAAAGGTTCCTACTGAAACCGTCATGTGGGCGGGTCTTTTGGGGGCCAAAAAAGGTCTTAGTGTGGCGAGTGAGTTTCTTAATATTACTATTGCGCTTTATCCAGTTAAGGCGACATGTAACATTTAACATTCAATTGGCTTTATTTCTTGCTTTTCCAGATGGAGCACAGGCGGGAGAAGTGACTTGCATGGAGTCACAGAGTGGGATTTGGTGTGAAGTCCAAAACCTTAACCGACACGGCATGGAACAGCTCGGGGTCTTTCCGGAGGAAAACGATCAAAAATAAATAAATAAATAAATACATAAATAGTAAAGGGTTAAAAGAGTAAATATGCTGTATATTTTGAGAGAAACAGTAGCTTTAATATCAGCAATTTTACCAAAACTTTCTATCGCTGTCTTATATATAATAATAGTAGCAACAGCAATAACAACGATAATGATAAAATAATAATGATAACGAATAAATGTTTTTAATATTAGCCATTTTACCAAACCTCAATCTCTCTCTTTCTGTAGTTCTCTCTTATATATAACAGTTGTAGCGGCAGCAATCATAATAATAATAATAACAATAATAATAATAATAATAACAATAAAGGGGTAAATGTGTGAGAGAAACAAGATTTAATATCCGCCATTTTACCAAAACTATGCACAAAAATAGTAGCGCAGCAGCAATAACAACAACAATAATAATAATAATAATAATAATAATAATAATAATAATAAGTAAATGTTTTTGATATTAGCTATTTTACCACCCCTCCCCCCGTTCTCTCTTGTATATAACAATATATAATAATAATAATAATAATAATAATAATAATAATAATAATAATAATGGCAAATGGGGTAAAAGGGGTAAATGTGTGAGAGAAACAGCAGATTTAATATCCGCCATTTTGCCAAAACTATACACAAAAATAGTCAGCACAGTAGTACTAATAATAATAATAAGCAAATGAGGCATAAAAGTAGCTTCTACAATACTTATAATGACAATAGTAATTGTTAACCTTAACCTAATTGTTAATGGTTAATAGTTCTTCTTCTTCTGATTATTATTATTATTAATATTATTATCTAGCGAATCTGTCATTCTCATAGCACTTCACACGTCAAAGGGATTAGTTTTATTAAATCTGCTTTTACTGATTGTCATCGGCCTTTTTATTGAACAGAAACAAAAAATAAATAAATATAAAAAACTGTTACTGTTATGAGCATGAGAAAGGCGTTATATAAATAAATGTATTATTATTATTATTATTATTATTATTATTATTATTATTATTATTATTATTATTATTATTATTCAGAAAGGATAATATATTAAAATTCATTATTTTTCGTTGGAGGCTGAAAGCAAACATTACCTCGTTGACCTGTTGATTACTGTAATTTAAAATTATTGACAAAAAGGTGCAGAGGTCGAGACACGACCACAATCCGGCAAGGAGTTGTGCGCGAGTCCAGTGCTGCCGTCTTAGAAACCCGCGACTCTGAATTGGATGAAGCGGGATCTAAAATGATTGGACAGCTAGGTGGGATTTAAGTCAATAAATTAATTTACTGTCTCATTAAAAGTTATCTGTAAGAAATCCAGTACATCGCCCCTCTAGTGGTATCGCCTGAACCGATGATTCAGTCCCCTCTTCCTCGATGATCATATTTCGTTGCTCTTTATTGCCTAAAAGTTGCCCGTCCACCATTCTTTATAGCTGTCAACTTTCTCATTTTATTTTTTTATTGTCTGACCTGGGGTTGCCCGTCAAGCTGTTGGTTCAGTCTTGTAACATCGCGCTGGTTCCATTAAAGAAGCAAATAAGACACCGTCTCGTTCTGTCGCGAGATTATCATTTTTCAGTAAGTCCCTTCTTTAGACGGGTTCGTTTGAAACCCATTTGGTGTGTTTCGTCATGAACATTACTTTATAATGTGAACCATTATGAAAGGCGCTATATATATAGGAGCGCAGGCCGAAGTCGTATATTTTATACTATACGGGAACTTTCTGATACGTCAGAAAAGCGGGAACGCAAAAGTCAGACGAGCCTTTCAGTCTTTACATGGCTTTGGACGGTTGTTGTCTTCAACGTACGCCTTCGGATCAATTAAAAGGGTCTCTCTCTCTCTCTATTGCTGCTCCTTTCTTTCTTTTTTCCTTCTTTTGTTCGTTAGTTCTTTCTGACATTTACAATTTCTACCCAAGTCAAGAGAATGAAATTCTCCTGTAATAAAATGTTAATGATAGTAATATCATCACATCTTTAGACCCTCAATGACAGCTTGCAGTTTTGCTAAACTCACCAGTCAGTTTGTCATCAGTTCACGGAATGAACGTTCGTCAGCCCCACGCAGTCGGCCATTGGGTTCGCGTTGCGCTCGCTAGAAGGTTTGCGGAGGGTTTATGTGCGGCCGACACCGGAGCTCCTTGCCGATCGAGCTTTAAACCGTTCAGTTGTCGCGATGTTTATTCCTTCAGCACCCACGTGTCAGTTTGTATGAAGTCGATGTGCCGCCTTTCAGTCCCACACAAACATTAGTTGAAGCCATGCAGGCTGGTCAGGTCGGGTGAACTGCTGCTTGGCTGGGTGTCGCGTTAGGTCGGTAGGTGTTGTGACAGTTGCGACAGTCGCATTGTGCTGGGACGTGGTTGGGCTGGTGGCCTCGCCGAGGCTGTTCAGCCGGTCCTGTTTACAAAACACAGGGTGTCGTTTTTCAGATTTTTTTCTTTTCCTGTTTTTGTGTGTCACACCTTACTGTTTCGCATTAGGTAGGTGGTGGCCAATGATTTTAGAAGGCGATGCGGACCACCCGCTCAGACAGCTGACTGTCCTCGGCATGTGATGGAGAAATCCATTCAAAAATTAACCTGTAGAAAATAGTCAAGGTCTAGTGTGACACTTTAAACTGGCATACAAAGAACAGCAGATGACCAGGTTTCTGGACCACAGCTGGAGTGCTGGAGGTGTTGGTGCCCAGAGGTTTGAAACGTTGAAGTTTATACGTGAGAGTGATCATTTACTTTACTTGCCCATAAGCAAAGCAAAAATTGAATAATAATAATATTAATAGCATATGCAAGTGTTTGGTGGTTATGTGGCAGTCCTAGGAGGACCAGATGACCCAGGACAGTCCCATTTGTTTCAAGGGAGTGCCATTTTATGACATGGTGCCCCTGGAATTCAATAAAATGTCCTCTTTAAATTGGCCGGTCATCTACCTAATGTACATGAAGCTGCAAGGAGAAACCTCCCCCCTTCCACTCTTCGATTTAATGTACAGTACACCCCCAAGATTTGCCAAGGTTACGTTCCTAGAGCACCCATGAATTGTGAAAAACCGCGACTTATGGATGTGGTTAAAAAAAAAGCCTATTTTTATACTTTAAACCCTAAATATGCCCCCAAAACACTTTAATTTCATTTCAACCTCAACTTAATACATTTAATACATTACCTAAAAAAAGAATATAAAGGTAAACCCGTATACTGCACAGTAGTGTACTGCTATGTCACCTGCCGTACTAGAATGTAAACCACCGATGTTACCGCTATACGTACTGTCATTCATGCAAGCGCCTTTTCATTGCCAGAAGCCTTAGAAGGTGCAGGGCGTTTCGGTGGCATCTTGGGGCTTTAACCCTTAAACTGCTAAATACTTGGGGGTTAATGCATCCCTGGACGCCAAATACTTTTTTGCTGCACTTTAAGTAAACGTCGCAATTCACAAAGAAAGTGAAATTTTAATAGAACACGTTTTGTTCATGCAAAGAACATGAAAGATCATTTTACACACTGATAATGAACTGTAAAAACTATTTACAAAACTGTACATAAAAAAAAAAATTGGGGGGCAGCAATGCTGTACACATCTGCTACCCTGGTCCTTCCAGAGTGTTGGCCTCCCATCACACTGGACATTCTGAATTGTGGAACTGGGTATGCCCAATGATTTTGAAATACCTCGGATGGGTTCCCCCGCTTCCTCTGCTTCAGAACGGCCAGCTTTTCTCCCAGAGACAGATCTCCTTGTCTTCATGTTTGTCTATCCTTCTTAACTCCAAGTGCAGTCTTCACAGGTGAAAGCCAAAGCTTAAAATGAGACTTAATGATTGCAACATCAATCTTAAATGACACGCCTGGGGAACGAGAAACACCCGAGAGCTTGTCATGTCGTTCCAGTACTTGTGCTTGCTTGAAAAAACTGGGATGTTTGATACAAAATGTGCTCAGTTATACAGGGTTTAGCATATCAAGATGGAAATACCAGGGAATAAAAGCCGAACCTCTGATCTCTCTTCTCATCTTCATCTTTTGATCTCACGCACAAATGTCTTCAGTGCACAGCGAAAACAAATGAACCAGCCTTGCTTTTGGAGAGGGGACTGGCCATCATTACAATACACGCTAAACTCCGAGGCTTTGTTTGATTGATGAGTTTTGTCTCATTTTGGGACTATGAAAATCTGGGTAGCCTAAGCAGTCCTGAGGTTACCCGTAGTGAAGGTGTGGACGGGACAGAAATATTCTCAGATTTACTTAATTCGATTTGGGGAATGTGACGGTCGAAACCTGTTCTGGCATTAGAAGACGACTCCAGACATGGTGGCAGTTCATTACAGAGCACACAAACACAAGAGTGGACTAAAAAGAGCCCATAAATGTAACTAAACTGAATTGCTATTAGAGATTTTAAAAGAATAAAATTGTACCCGGTGAAAAACAGGGAAAATGTGCTAACTGCACTCAAACAACAAGCGGGCATGGGATTCAAAACCTAGAGGCTGGATAACCAGCAGTGCTAACCATTATCCCTCAATATCCATCCATCCATCCATTTTCCAACCTGCTGAATCCAAACACAGGGTCACGGGGGTCTGCTGGAGCCAATCCCAGCCAACACAGGGCGCAAGGCAGGAACCAATCCCGGGCAGGGTGCCAACCCACCGCAGATACCTCAATATAATATAATATAATATAATATAATATAATATAATATAATATAATATAATATAATATAATATAATATAGGGTGGCAAGGTGGCGCAGTGGGAAGCACTGCTGCCTCGCAGTTAGGAGACCTGGGTTAGCTTCCCAGGTCCTCCCTGCATGGAGTTTGCATGTTCTCCCCGTGTCTGCATGGGTTTCCTCCCACAGTCCAAAGACATGCAGGTTAGGTGCATTGGCGATCCTTGGTGTGTGTGTCTGTGTGTGCCCTGCGGTGGGCTGGCACCCTGCCCAGGGTTTGTTTCCTGCCTTGCGCCCTGTGTTAGCTGGGATTGGCTCCAGCTGACCCCCCGTGACCCTGTAATTAGGATATAGTGGGTTGGGTAATTGTTGGATGGATGGATAATATAATATAATATATTATATACTAGCTGTCCCCCGCTGCTACGCTCATGTAGTAGCGAAACAGGAACACAAACTTTGAAAATCAATAAAAAAAAATTTTAAAAATGTGATTCTAGCCAAGTAGCAGGTAGGTACACAGCAATGTCAAACGCTAACACTGTATCTGATCAGAGAGCTTCCCCCACTTGGGGAGAAAAGCACGTGGCCGTGATATCTCTGGCAATGAGCAGCCACCCTCTAAAACACACGTAGCCCTGATCTCTCTCTCAAAAACGTCAAACGTTACTCCTTAACAATCTGTAGATGATAATGTCTGCTGAACAAACAGGTATCTACGCTAGCTAAGCAGAGGCGAGGTGCACTCCAACAGATGGTGAAAGGTAGAGCAACTTGAACGGAGGCTGGCATTTGAGTGAGGAGGGCCCTGCCTTCCTCTCCACTTCTGAGGACCCACTCTACTCCGCTGGGCCTGCAGCCTCTCTCTCGGATTAGTGCGAATATATCACTCCTGCAAGCGAACTATGATACTTAGCGCAATGAGAGAAGTCGCACAATCAACCGGAATGTTCAAGCAAATTCTAGAAAAAACCCAAGTAGTTCTCTCGTGAAAAGTGGACTGACAGACAGACAGATGTTGGATTTAATATATATATATATACTCAGCAAAAAAAGAAACGTCCCCTGACTTTCAACTGTTTTGACTTTCAGTAGACTTAATGTGTAAATATTTGTATGAACACTAAAAGAGTCAACACCATAAGACATAAACTAAAAATGTTTCACAATGTGTCCCTGAATGAAGGGAGGCTCAAAATCAAAAGTACCAGTCAGTATCTGGTGTGGCCACCAGCTGCTTGAAGTACTGCAGTGCATCTCCTCCTCATGGACTGGACCAGATTTGTCAGTTCTTGCTGTGAGATGTTATCCCACTCTTCCACCAAGGCACCTGCAAGTTCCTGGACATTTCTGGGGGGAATGGCCCTAGCCCTCACCCTGCGATCCAACAGGTCCCAGACGTGCTCAATGGGATTGAGATCTGGGCTCTTCGCTGGCCATGGCAGAACACTGACATTGCTGTCATGCAGAAACTCACGCACTTTTTGCCACTCCTGTCTGGTCCAGCGAAGGTGGGTTTGTGCCCATAGGCGGCGTTGTTGCTGGTGATGTCTGGTAAGGACCTGCCTTACAACAGGCCTGCAAGCCCTCAGTCCAGCCTCTCTCAGCCTATTGCGGACAGTCTGAGCACTGATGGAGGGATTGTGTGTTCCTGGTGTGACTCGGGCAGTTGTTGTGGCCATCCTGTACCTGTCACGCAGGTGTGATATTCGGATGTACCGATCCTGTGCAGGTGTTGTTACACGTGGTCTTCCACTGCGAGGATGATCAGCTGTCCTTCCTGTCTCCCTGTAGCGCTGTCTTAGGCGTCTCACAGTGCGGACATGGCAATTTATTGCCCTAGCCACATCAGCAGTCCTCATGCCTCCCTGCAGCATGCCTAATGCACGTTCACGCAGATGAGCAGGGACCCTGGGCATCTTTCTTTGGGTGTTTTTCACAGTCGGTAGACAAGTCTCTTTAGTGTCCTGCGTTTTTAGAACTGTGACCTTAAATGCCTACTTTCTGTAAGCTGTTAAGGTCTTAACGACCATTCCACAGGTGCATGTTAATTAATTGATTATGGTTAATTGAACATGCATGGAAAACATTGTTTAAACAATTTACAATGAAGATCTGTAAAGTTATTTGGATTTTTAAAACATTATTGTTGAAATACACAGTCCTGAAAAAGGGACGTTTCTTTTTTTGCTGAGTATATATATATATATATACACTAAGGGGCTTTGCCCCCTGCTCACTTCGCTTGCCAACCCCCGTGTTTGTTTTTCTGAATACAAACTTTTAAGATTTTTTTTCTTTGAATTGTTGCTATTTCATTAGTTTCACTTTTATTCCAGAACTTCTGTAAAAAGAATATTTGGAGTCTTTCGAGTCCCAATATTGCTGAATCTTTTTAAATGAGGTCCGTGAGACGTGTTTAATGACTTTGTACCATAATTCAGGATAGCTTTCCCTGTTTGGAATATTTCAGCACAGACAAATCGATCTTCATCATCAGCAGTTAATAATTTTTTTTTGCAAAGTAACCAATAAATACATGTGAGGTAAACTCCGTTTTTGAAATTCTCTGACTTAAACTTCAAAGCCTTACAATATTTACATACCTCTGACATATCACCTGTGTCCATATATTTGATCTTTTTTTGTTATTTCTCCAAGTAATAATTTTCTGTTTGTTTGTACAAATGCGATGTTTACTTTCTTTGTTTTGACACGGTCATTTTTTTTCTCCTTTCTTTTTCTGTATCTTGCTCTGCATGTGTTTTGCGCCTACGTTTTTTTGAGTCTTTTGAATTCCAGTTTTCATTTTCTCTAACCTGCTCTGCATGTGTTTGGCCCCCTTATTTTTTAACCTCTTTATGACGTTTTACTTTGTTTTCTACTGTCTTTTATTTCTGACCTCACTTTATCCTGCTTTTTTTTAATGACACCTGGTCCGTGGTGATTACTTTCCCTTTTTCGAGTAATTGAGTTTGTGCTACTTCAATCTTTACTTTCTTTTTTAATGCTTTCTACTTCTACTACTTTAATATTCTTTAACTTTCTCCACATGTGTATCGCGCCAACAGTTTTTTTTTTGAGCCTTTTTGTTTTCCACTGATTTCGTAATCTCCAACCTGCTCTGCATGTGTATAGCGCCAACGTCTGGATTGGACGTGCTTTTTTTCAGTTCCACTTGTTCCAGGCTGATAATGACTTTCCTTATTTTCTGAATTTGCATCGAGATTATTCTTTTTTGTCTCTCCAACACTTTTGAGTCACTTTTCTCCGTGCTGCTTTCTTCTTCGCTTAGTCATCTATGTTTAATTTATAACGTATTGTCCTTAAACGCTTCATATGCACTGAGAGCCCAGGATCTGTGTCTGCTCAAAGCCAAAACACGACTGAGTGCGTGGCTGGCTGCCGTGCTCTTACTTGGTTGTAAGTAGGGCGTGTCTTGCAAGAATCTCATGTTCTACGCAATCGTGAGACGGTCCTGGGTCAATCTCATTAGTCTCGCGGGTCTATTAAGTGTCTTCCATGATCTTCTCAAAGATCACGTCTCATCGCCCTACTGTTTCTCTCTAGGATTTTTTTTATAATAATATATATATAGTGAATTGGGCCGCTGTATAGCGCCCGACCTGGCACAGACTCACAGAGGCACGTATAAAAACACAAGAAGACTTTATTTTTCTTCACCCATTGGGCACATCTTCCCCATGAACCCCATGGGCCTAACACAGTCCTAAAGCACTTAAATCAAAACAACAACACTCCCATTTTGGCACCACCACTCCTCCCTGGCAACCTTGTCCTCTCCCTCCCGATTCTGGCTCCAGAGTGGTGGTTGCTGGCCCTTTTTATAGCCCACCCAGAAGTGCTCCAGGTGCTTGATCACCTGTTTCTGATTGTACTTCTGGGCGGGGCTGTAGAGCTGTCCAGGCCGGCTCAGGGACCCATGCAGCACCCCCGGGCAGCCACCCCAGATCCCAACAGGGCTGTAGAGAACTCCATCTCCCATGAAGCCCTGCGGGAAATTGAGGCACCACTGTTAGCCAGGGAGGCTGCCACCAAAGCATCCCGGGGTAGGTACTGAGACGCCCATGGTTGTTCCCCTGGGACATATGTAGAAGGGGCTTCCTGCCACTATATATATATATCATAAAGATTTGGGGCAGCCACCGTATAATTGAATCGGCTGCAAAAAGTAGTTTTAAATAGCACGATGTGCTTAGTTTAGAGTCCAGAACAGAACTGCCTGTACTGAGGCAAGATGGCAGTTTTAAAGGGCTGGAAGGGAAATGACGTCATCTATGCCGGAACTGGGAGTGGTGTCCTTGTGCCCGGAAGTGACGTCATGCTTGGGGCCGGCAACAGGTGGGATTTCCCGGAAAAGGTCTGCAAGGGACTGAGAGAGATAGTCAGTACACTCTGCCACCCCCTGGCCTGATGTAGAATTATAGTGTTTAGGCCCTTCAGCTGATTCCCATGCGCACGTGTGTGACAATATATATATATATATATATATATATATATATATATATATATATATA
>JANRMT010062856.1:4845225-4864228 GCA_026402145.1 Polypterus bichir lapradei
ATATATATATATATATATATATATATATATATATATATATATATATATATATAAATAAAATATATAAAATCCAATGTCTGTCTGTCTGTCTGTATGTTGTATACAATATATATGTATTATCTTATATATAAATGTCTACGCATGGAATTGTGTCTGTCTGTACGGCCCAGAAATGAGAGGTAGAGTCGAGGTTTCCTCTGTGGAAACAGAAAACTAAACATCTACACATGGAAGTGTGTGTGTGTGTGTCTGTCTGTCTGTCCAGCCTGGAAGTGCGAGGCTACTACAGCATGAAGCTCAGAGAGCTAGCAAGGTTGCCCTAAGTTAATGAGTCGGGAGAAGAAAGCAACTCTGTTGCCAAAGTAAAACCCCAGAGAAAAGAGAGAAATTCTTACACAAGCGAGACGAGCACATCAGCAAAACGGTATCACTTTTATTTTTTCTCCCACCGCTAATACACAAGCAATGCCAGCACGTCGGCAAAATGAATCCTCCTAGGAGAGAGACGCCCAGAGTAGTTCCTTTCAATTTCCTGACATCTCTGCATTTCAGTTTTTTTCCTAAACGGGTAGTTTCTAGGACCCCAGGCTTTTTATAGTACGGGCTTACACAGCTAGTATAATATAATATAATATAATATAATTTGAGGGGGAGACAAGCTAAAGTTAGAAAATGTGATTTATCAGAAAATGGAGCGACCTTTAGCAAAACTGATGCTGTCATTTCTCAATGTCGTCTCCACCCTTCTCAATGCACTTGCGCCCTCTGCTTGGCAGTGCCCAGATTCCTGCAGAATAAAAGGTTTTGTGTCGTCCTCACACCCACTCATGCACCCGAGTTATTGAGTTATTACCCTCCATGCCCAGGGGTACTCCAGTCACTAGTGCAAGTTACTGTGACTTGCTGGAGACTAATGTGAAGCCTGTTATTCGATCCAAGCGGCGGGGGGCTGCTGTCTCAAGGAGGCCTTTTGCTGCAAGACGATGCCCGCCTGCCCACCCGCCCACACACTGCTAAGAACACCAAGACTTGTCTGGAGAAACTGCAATTTGAGGTATTGCCACAACCTCCTTATTTGCCAGATTTGGCGATGCCAGTCGACTGCAGGGCACCATCACACACATACCCTTACTCACTCTTTAACATTTGAACTCCATCCAGGCTGAAAACTGAATCCAAAATCGCTGGGGCTGTGGGGCGTCTGCTCCCCTCGCTTGTCTTTCTTGGTTTCTTTTTGAACGTATGTGACTATCTGCTGTATAATCACAAGAAAGAAACCAAAGATAAAGATGTGGCAGTATTAAGAAAACAGTCAGACAACGAATCCATTATTCCAAAATAAAAGTATATATTGAAATATATTCTGCAAAATTAACCCCCACCCCCTATTTCTCGAGCAGCCGTGGAAAACTCCAGCCAGTCTTCACTCCTGGCAATGTGTTTTATTTCAATATGACAAAGCAAACGCTGGGTGAGGGAGGAGCGGTGATAAGAAATGCCAGATGCAGCCTGCCACGGGCTCTGTTATCAGGCAGCTGCAGACGCGGGTCACACCTTCTGGCCTCTGAGAAACTGTGGAGTCTGCGTAGTGGGCTTCAGCTTAGAGGGGGCTTTGAAAGCAGAGTTTGAGTCATCCGAGTTAACATTAAACTTGTCTACAATGTGAAAAGATTTGAAAGCGTTGCAGTGGAAGCACCGAAGTTCAGTCTGGTTGTCACAAATGAACTCACAAATGAAGTGACTTGAGTTCATCCAGAACTTGACCTCCAATGTCACCGTCTCCATTTGTCATGGACGTTCCCGCATAAAGTGTCAATTTAGAGTCGGCAGTTAATTCAAAGGGCACATCTCGGGGATATTAAGGACACCCGTGAGAAAACACACGCAGGTGGTGCCGGCTGGGAATTGAACTCGAGTCCCTGCAGGGGTGACGACACAGCAATAGATAGCCACTGTGCCCTTCTAGGCCGCGCAGTTGAAAAGCACAAGCAGCAGTCAGAAACGCCCACATGAAAAGCCTCTCTTGGATTGCATCAGGTTTCTTCCAGCAGATTCATGGGGGGCTGACAAGTCCAAGAAAGCTCTTGTGGGCACCGTGGTTTGAGGTCACACTGTACAATGGAGGAACTCGCCCGCACGTGATTGGCAGAATTCTATAGCCAGCCTAAAACTGTATGCACGCTTTTTATTTTTTTTTAGGACTTCTGTATTTTTCACGCGGGTGACTCTTGTGACACACAGCACATGCCATCCTGCCTTCCTGAGATATTTTTTGCCTGATTGGTAACATCTGCCATCTGCCTGGCTATAAAAACCCCTTGTGGTGGTGCAGCTTTTCCAAAGCACAAGAAAGCCGTCAAAGCAGAGAGCAAAGGCGCAAGAGGAGACACTAAAGGTAAAGTAATGTAAAGTAGAGTGTCGAATGTTCTGTTTGTGTTTCAGTTGATGTGTGTGTGTGTGTGCGACAGATCTGCAGTCCGCTGAAAGGTGATAGGAGCAGAGCCTGCTGACAAAAAGCTAAATCAGTTGGACGTGTCATTAAAGTCACCAGCCAAGTTAAATACAGCCGATGGCTCACCGCACCACAGTGCACTGGTGTTATACTTTGGCCTGCTGCATTTACTGGTTCGGTCCAACTGGTGGCACCTGGCTGAGAAGGGGAATAATAAATTGAGTGAAAATGATGTGGCAGTCCTCGGTCGCTCTTGGCATCCATAGTTTCTGGGTGGCATAGGGAAGGATGGCCCTGATTGGCCGTAAACCTAGCCAATCAGTTCATTGTATATGAAATTTTGTAATTGATTGGGTATCGGTTATTTTCTTTTTCCTTCAGTGTCGAAGCGGCATATCAAATCCCATTGGTTTACTGAATATTCAATCAATCAATCCAATGTCTGTCTGTATGTCTGTCCACTTTTCACGAGAGAACTACTTAACAGATTTAGATCAGGTTATTTTGTAGAATTTGCTTGATCATTCCGGTTCATTTTGCGACTTCTCTCATCGCACTATGTGTCATAGTTTGCTTGCGGTACCGATTTATTTGCGCGAATCCGAGAGACACACAGTGGGCCAAGGGGGGCGGGGCCCTCCTCATTCATGCACCAGCCTCGTGGTGTTCCTTACTTCCACTTCGCTAGCAAACGAGAGAACTACTTAACGGATTTAAATCGGGTTTTTTTCTATAATTCGCTTGAACATTCCGGTTGATTTTGCAACTTCTCTCATCGTGCTATTTATCAAAGTTTGCTTGCAGTACCAATATATTTGCGCAAATCCAAGAGAGGCTGAAGGGAGGGGGGCGGGGCCTCCTCACTCTTGCGCCAGCTTTGGGGTGTGTACCTTACCTCCATTTAGCTAGCGAACGAGAGAACTACTTAACATTTTTTTTTCTATAATTTGCTTGAACATTCTGGTTGATTTTGCGACTTCTCTCATCGCGCTCAGAATCATAGTTTGCTTATATATTCGCGCTAATCCAAGACAAAGGCTGGGGGCTGAAGAGTAGGGAGCTGGGTGGGGTCCTTCTCACTGTCCTGTTTCACTAATACGTGTGGGCGGCTAGTTAATAAATAAATGGGACAGTGTTACGGTGTAAGTGTAACCTGACTGGTAGTCGTCATTAGACAGTTACCAGAACCTTAAATTGCTTCATTGAGCATTTTTGTACCACAGTGTGAACAGATGTATTTTTTGGGAAAGTGCCCTTATACATCCTACTAAAAACTGGAACACCCATTTTCTGCACAGGCCCACCCTAAAATCTATTCCTGGCTATGACCCCAGGTGGCATCTGAGGTTTTCTGTGTTAATAAGAATTACCGTTTTTACTTGTGTACCACGCGCCCTCGTGTAAGACGCGCACCCTAATTTTTACAAAGAAAATCACGAAAATCGTTTTGCCCCGTGTACGACGCGCGTTGTGATTGTATAGGAAGCATTTAGAGAGAGAGAGTGCAGGAGCGCAAGCAAGCAAGCGAGCGAGTGAGTGAGCCCAGGCAGTAGTAAACATTACAGAATTACATTTCCTCTTGTATGACATGCACCTGATTTTCTAATGCCAATTTGCGGGAAAAAAATGTGCGCATGGTACACGCGTAAATACGATAGTTGTTAATACGTTGAAATCCCTCCCATCGGAGCACTCGCATGCCTCATCAATCCACCTGCAGCTTTGCAAAAGAAAGAAAGAAATTGGCTTGCATGTGGGGAAAGACTTTGAGCGATCGTCAGTGTGCCTTTTGTAGTTGTCGGCAGAACGGAGACAGCATCACAAATCTGGGCATTGCAATTCAGTAACGTCGATTAACGGCATTCGGCCAAGGTGACTCCACACCCCTGACGATTGATGGAAACGTGGTGCGGGAGCGGACTGGGTCTCAGCACCAGCCTGGCCATCCTTCATCGAGTGAGCTGACGAACTCGACCCACTCGACCCATAATTCATTGTCATTTTCTTAAAATTTGTGATGAGTACGCGGCTCACTACTTGCTTATGAGCCTGTGATATCTAAACTGTTGCCAAACTTAATCTGTACACTGTTGTTTACACACAACTTAAAATTTGACAACATGCTTAGAAATAAAATTTAATGAAAATAAAAATTTTGTAACACTGCTTACACGTTATTAGAGTACAAGTTAAATGTCAATGTCATGTCCAAGTGCCAGTACCCTAGTAGGCTAGTAGCTGCTCATTTACAATGGAATAAATGATAACCGAGGTTATAATGAAAACCTCACATGACTGAAATGTTCCATTAACTTAACGATAAACTATAAATGATCCGTCCTAATATGATCCCGTGCTTTATAACTTTATTTCATCATATTAATAATCGCAGCTGAAAACCACTAATTACCGTTCACGCCGACGACCAGAGAACAATAAAATGCATAATACATAATCTAAACTAATTATTAGTACTGAAGAATTTAAATACTAGATATGAGATAAAAATAAATTGCAATAATGTATATGCTAACCGAAATGTAGAGGTATCGAAACAGAAATCGAAAAAAAGGAAGTTTTGACCAAATTTTTAGCTGCAACGTTGTGCACTGACAACTAAAACCACATGATGACGTAACACAGTATAATATACAGGAGTAAATAAATCGCAGTACCGGACAGATAATATTTAGTAGTTTAGAAAATTAATTTTAATGTCAAACAGTAACCAGTGCATAAAATTTATTTCATGAAACGGCCAGAGTCTGCAGCCCACCGGGCATTGCCCAAATGCCCTAATGGCCAGTCCGCCCCTGGCGCAGTGGTACACTAAACACACAGCCAGTCGGTGGTCCCCTTAAATGAAG
Source organism: Polypterus bichir lapradei (assembly GCA_026402145.1). NCBI lineage: Eukaryota > Metazoa > Chordata > Cladistia > Polypteriformes > Polypteridae > Polypterus > Polypterus bichir. The sequence continues at coordinate 4,850,545 of JANRMT010062856.1, forward strand.
TGGCCGAATCTCACAACCGTGGTTTGCTTCTTCGCTTTTTTTTTTTCTTCTTCTTAAAAATGACATGGATACACTGCATCCAAACTAAAAACACCGACCAATATTCCAAACCAGTTTTGTCTTGAAGGATGGACATATTCAGTACGCGTTAAGGTTTTTCTATATAATGGGAAAGCGGCACCCATAAGCTACATTGTAAAATGTAATAGCCGGTTAGTTCTTTTTTTTTTAATTTGTCAAACATGAATTACTTTAGAAAGCAATGTAATGTGGCAAACTGATACACGCTCACTGGCCCCTTTATTAGGTACACCTTGCTAGTACCCGGTTGGACCCCCTTTTGCCTTCAGAACTGCCGTAATTCTTCATGGCATACATTCAACACGGTGCTGGAAACATTCCTCAGGGATTGTGGTCCATATTGACCTGATAGCATCGCGCAGTCGCTGCAGATTTGTTGGCAGCATATCCATGATGAGAATCTCCTGTTCCATCACATCCCAAAGGCGCTCTACTGGACTGAGATCTGGTGACTATGGAGAACAATTGAGTCCAGTGAACGCTTTGTCATGTTCAAGAAACCAGTTTGAGATGATTTGAGCTTTGTGACATGGCGTGTTATCCTGCTGGAAGAAGCCATCAGATGATGGGTACACTGCGGTCATAAAGGGATGGACATGGTCAGCAACAATATTCACGTAGGCTGTGACAGTTAAAACCATGCTCAGTTGGTAGTAAAGGGTTCAAAGAAAATGTCCCCAACACCTTTACACCACCATCAGCAGCCTGAACCGTTGATACAAGGCAGGATGGATCCCTGCTGTCATGTTGTCGATGCCAAATTCTGACCCTACTTATCCAAATGTCACAGCAGAAATCAGGACTTATCACACCAGATGCTTTTCCAATCTTCTATTGTCCAATTTTGGTGAGCCTGAGTTAATTGTAGCCTCAGTTGCCTGTTCTTAGCTGACAGGAGTGGCACCCGGTGTGGTCTCCTGGTGCTGTAGCCCACCTGCTTCAGAGTTCTATGTGTCGTGTGTTCAGAGATACTCTTCTGCATACCCTGGTTGTGACAAGTGGTTATTAGAGTTACTGTTCAGCTTGAACCAGTCTGGTCATTCTCGTCTGACCTCTGGCATCATAAAAGACGTTTTAGCCCAGAGAACTGCCGCTCACTGGATATTTTCCCTTTTTCAGACCATTTTCTGTAAACCCAAAAGATGGCTGTGTGTGAAAATCCCAGTAGATCAGCAGTTTCTGAAATACTCAACATCAGCCCGTCAGGAACCAACAGCCATGCCACATTCAAAGTCCCCTTTCTTCCCCATTCTGATGCTCGATTGGAACTTCAGCAGGTCGTCTTCACAATGTCTACAGGCTGAAATGCATTGAGTGCTGCCATGTGATTGGCTGGTTTGCCAATCACATGGCAAATCACATTGTTATTTGCCTTAACAATCAGGTGTACCTAATAAAGTGGCCAATGAGTGTAAAGCATGATTGGGAAGAAATTAACTTGAAGAATACCGAGCTTATCCTTTTAATGAGGTACCAATCCCAGATTTTATTTCATTTCATGACTTGTTCGGGTTTTCAGGTCATTCTTGTATCGCAGATTTATTTCCATTCCAAGGTTGTCATCCAAATAATTTGGAGCCTGAAGTAGACGAGTAATTCTCAGTCCTTCACTTTTTTTCTTTTCAGTTTCAGTTTCCTTCCAAATATGAGGGTAAAAAGGAAATTTGAATATTATGCAGTAAACGCAAACTATCAAGAAGAACTTGACGGACAAGAGCCTGAGAAGGTGGCCTAATTCAAATACCTTGACTCACTTGTCAGCTCAGACAGCAACACCCTACCGACCAATGCGGCATGGTTGAAATGGCATCAAGTCACGGGAGTATTTGTGACTGCAAGATCTTGAAAAATCTCAAGTCGAAGATTTACAAATCCATCGTTCAGCCGGTGGCTGTGTACGGGTTTGAATACTGGCCAGCCTCCACCAAGCATGAGCAAACACTCCACATCAGGGAGATGCGGATGCTATGATGGGTCCTGGGGACTCACCCAGTTCGACCACATCATGAACGAAGACATCCGCAAGATCACAGACATGGCGCCGATCGATGAGAATATGTGTGGAAGACAATTTCATTGGTACGGCAACGACAACTCGGAGGCCAAGACACCTCAACAATTAAGCCCACATAGCAAATGGCATGAAAGACCAAAGAAACGCCGACTCGACCAAATCGAGGTGGAGATGCAACAAGGCTCTGAGGCTAAGGATCTGCACTGGTATCTGGAAGGTTGCCGGCTCAAATCCCCATTACTGCCAAAAGGGATTCTACTCTGCTAGGCCCTTGAGCAAAACCTCCGCTTAACCTGCAATTACTCCAGGGGCGCTGTACATTGGCTGACCCTGAGCTCTGTCCCCACGGGGTATGCAAAAACTAACAAATTCCTAATACAAGAAATTGTATAAGGTGAAATAAAGAACAAAAAAAAATAAAGTTGACGTCTACCCCTGAAGATATTTTGGATCAAAACAAAATGCGAGGAGAGAGAAAGAAATGCAGCGGATCGAAGCTGACACAATACAACACATTTGCAGTGGCTTATGGGTAGTTCAAACACAGAGTGCTTACAGCGTCTAGTTGAAGCCAAGGTCGAACAAACATGGAGGCCCCTCTGTGGAATTGCACCATTGTGAAGCAGCTCACCCATGGGCAGAGTCATTGAAACCTGCTAAAATTTATGGAAGAATGTTCTCTTGTGCAGACCAGTAAGCTCTCTGAGGACCCGAGTTGTGCAATCCAAGCCATCGTGCAGTATGGCTTGGGCAGATCCGTAGCTGATATCCACATGGGCAGCAACAGTGGACAGTGTAATCCGTCGGTCTTCTCTGATGAAGGCACTCGCCATGCCGGTGTGGGCTTTTGTTCGAGATGTTGATGGTCGACCAAATCGAGCTTCAGCGGTTACACTTGTTCTTCCCGCTTTAAACCTTTCTACCCATTGATAAACTTTTCGTTAAGTCTCGCTGTTTTCACTTCCGCACTGAGCCAGTCAGTCAGGCTGCCCGGTGGTACAATGGGCACCACTGCTGCATTTTCAGCTCCAGGTAACAGAGTTCCCTGCCCTGCCAGGTGTCTAACTGTTCGGAGTTTGTACGTTTGTCTCTTACTCTGAATGGGTTTCCTTCCTCAATGTATACATTATGTTAATTGGTATCTCTAAAAGCTGTCAAGTATGAGGTTTTAGGATTCCAGTCTTCTAGCAGGATAGGCCGCAGATCCACAAAGGCCACAAAATGGCGACAGTATGTTCAGAAAATGTCAAGGTGGATGTGTATCTCCTAGAAACCCATTCAGGTTGGACTCTGGAAGTTCTTGTTCTATGTGCTGTTGCAGCCCTGGTTGGTTTGGGCCTGCTGTAGTTGGCACATCCATAACAGTATATGACGCACAGCTAGTTGAGATTTTTGTTGAAGAAATAACTGAAGAGGCCACTTTTCCTTTGGCTTTTCACACACACACACACACACTCGTTCTTCCATCAAGAACATGATGCGTGAAGATCTGATGTTTGCCCTTTCGAATACAGTGGACCCTTGACTTACAAACTCAATTCGTTCGCAAGGGCTGGTTGTAACTCAAGTTGGTTGTAAGTCAAGACTATTTTTCCCATAAGAAATAATGGAAATAACCATAATGCGTTCCGAACCTCCCACTGCAACACTAACTTAACCTTTTCATAGTAAAAAAGGGTTGTATAATGTGCATAATTTACCAAAAATACCAATAATGTTTCTAATGTACTATCCAAAAAGTTACAAAAAGTGCCTAGCCTACCAGAAACAACAATTTCATATTGTACTCACCATTTAATTTGACATCTTTGGCTTGCAGGAAGGGAGGAGGAGGAGAATGAAATGGAAGGTGGTTATTGTTTGGAAGGAGCCTCCTTATACAAATCTTTTCTTTGTAAAATTGCAGAGATGGTGGATTTCGACATGCTGTACATGTTAGCGAGATCGGTCACACGAACGCCACTCTCATATTTCTGCACAATTTCCTTTTTCGTTTCAATTGTGATTGCTTTCTTTACCTTTGTTACCTTCTCTTCCTTTCTTAGCAATTATCGAAATAAATTATATAAATCAATGCACTGACCGAAAGAAATTACATCCACAAACATATGTCTCTGGGCTCCGACTGACGCTTACGAATGCTCTCGGCTGTTTGTTTACAATCGCACAAGCGGATACACGTGACCGCATTCGGGTCGTAACGCAAGATGTTGGTCGTAATTCAAAACAAAAATTTTGGTCGTAAACCAAGTTGTTCGCATGTCAGGCCGGTCGTATATCGAGGGTCGACTGTATCTTGAAAACAATTATTGATTTCCATGGGGTGTCCAGTAGGGAATCCATTCCCTGGAATTTGGGAATCCTGGGCTCCAGGGGATGACACAGTGCATGCACATCTCACATGTGAATGGTATTAGAACGACCGACACTTATTTTTAATAAAACTACTGCAATAAGTTGACACCAACAAAAGACTAACCTTATCTACAAGCAGTTCATGCTGTCATACAAGTACATGTATCTAGTTCAGGGGTGCCCACACTTTTTCGGCTTGTGAGCTACTTTTAAAATGACCAGGTCGAAATGATCTACCTACATTAAAAATGCTATATATACAGTATATATATTGCATAGTTTTACTGTCAAATAATGCAAAGAGTACGCGACACGTGTTTCACCCTAATTCTGGGCTCATCAGGCGTACACACTCACTGCACCCCCTCTCGGGGATCGAACCTCGGACGTCAGCGTCAGAGGTGAAGCCACGGTGTGTGGTTCATTAATTTGACAGCATGTAGATCGTGGTAATTACATACATGGCGTTCGTAGTCTGAATCACAATCTGATTGTATGGGTGCATCCGGGATGACCAGTGTGTTAGAAGAAAAGAGATCTCAGAGTGGCCGCCCTGTATGTCAATCAAGTGGCAAATGCCATAGGGAGGATGTATGATAGACTAACGATTAAAAAAAAATGTTTTTGAATGCAACGCGATCTACCTGCACTACCTTTCCGATCTACCGGTCGATCGTGATCGACGTATTGGGCACCCCTGATCTAATTAGTTGCGGTAATAAGAGCGTAGAAAGCACAACGTGTCCAGCGTGCAGTCATCCAGGCGAGAGCGCACCTTCGCGCAGAGTGCGCCAGCCGCTGAGAATGTACGCTCTGCCTCCACTAAAGTAGGCGGCATAGTCATCAGATACTGATACACTCGTTCTAAACAATTCCCGCGCTTGCCGTTGCTCTGAAACACCGCCATTTCAGTTTTTACTGATGCATCCAGTTTCTTGTCATCATTCTGTGATGGCAAGTTTCTTGGCACAGATAATGTGGATGCAACAGACTGACGCATCGCAATTTCAACTTGCTGTTCAAAGCTGTTGTCTGATAGACGTCAATGAAGTCTGCCCCATCCCAGCATTCGTGAGCTGCAGAGTGCAGACTCGTCCCAGTCCACTGTGCTCAGTCTTAGTCGGAGCCGGGAGACTGACGACTGCTGGTCTGTTGTTGACTGAATTAATCGGCAACACACTACACCGTGGGCCAAAAAAACGTGCCACTTAATTATTTTCAACTATAACTCTGTTATTTCTTGATTGATTTTTACACTTTTACACGCTATATATGCGAGCTTGGCTGTTCTTAGTTTCCCGGGAATGCGGGAATGAAAAGGGAATGGATTCCCTAGTGTCCAGACTGCAGTGTATTCACACTATTGAAGAAACTGGTCCACTTAGACGTCTACTCTGTACATGCGACCATAATGACCTTCTAAGTCTAGACTTGTTTGCTCCTCTGACCATCATGTAATATTCTGCATACAAACTTGTCTAAAATGTCTGCTTTGTTCAACTCTTCACAGGTTTGCTGAGATCAGGACCGACAGACTGCTAAATTTCCAGGAAGGAAATCGTATAAGGAACTGAAAAGCCCTGGATCCCCATCGACCGTCCGTGTCTAACTCGGGAGGCAACATGGTGCAGGCAAAGCGGCTAGCGACTTTCATCACAGGCCTGCTTGAATGCTTGTGCTTCGCTGGCATCCTCTTTGGCTTTGCCTCCATCGTCTTCGTCTTTAAATCGGAAGGCTACTTTAAGGAGCTGTGTGTGAACGGTACTGCCAATGAAACAGGTAAGCGGGCCTCGTTCGTCTTGTGGACTTCTGTTATGGTCGTTGCGAAAGCAGTCAAGAAGGACTAGAGAGTCACCGCAGGTTTTATCAGATCAGCCGTGTGCTCCTCGCCAAGTGTTGGGTGGAGGTGTCCTTGTCAAAGATAGGTTCCTCCTTGTGTCGTCTGGCCTGGAGTGCACCACCAGGGTAACCATTCCCGTCATTGTGGTGCCTGAGTTTGTCACCTGCAGACATTTGCAACAGTGGGTTTTCATAGCCAGTCACTTTGCCATGTTTTTATCCGAGCTGCGGATTGCATGAGCGTAAACCTTTGCTGAACCTACAGCGATTATTTCTTGTTTTCTGATTCGATCTCTTGGCTTCCTGACTATTGTTCTGCCCTTCGATTTTCATTCTTGCTCTTTTACCGTTGCTGTTTTAGCACTTCTCGATCCCCCAGTTTTGGCCCTTTAACTGTTTTGTGTCTGTCTCTTGGGGATGCCATTTAAAAAACGTATCGGTTTCCCAGCACAACAGTTTTGCCTCATTGGTGTTGTAAAAGATGTCATGACGACTAAGAAAAAAAGTTGGGGTGACAGCGCAATCCCGTGTGTCGTTAACTGAAAAGAACGCCGCTCAGGACACAAGTCTCAGACTAGACTGGCTAAGACGGCGACGCTTCCTGTTAAGTACAGGCCAGGCAGGAAGAGGCGAGTCCAGGCCGACAAGACGCCGGATGTGACGTCAGAGGTGGTCGGGTTGTCAATCATCCGGTTTGTAGAGGGAGGAAGGGACGAGGCTTTGATATACGCCGCCATCTTGTGGATCGGCGTTGAGTTACCACCACCAGAGCCTTTAAGCTCTCCCCAAGGCACACATATGTGACAATGTATACAACAGCAGTAATTTCACAATAAGTAGGCCTACATTTGTCACGAGTGGGCAAACTAATATACACATTTTTGTTTTTTTGCATATCTAGTTTGAATTATTTTTCTTGCTAACCCTAATTTAAATCAGCTTACAAATGGTGAAGATATATTGACTGCCTACCTTTTATTGATATGTAAGACCTTCCAGCGCATCACAAGGTACAAATGACCAAGTTAATCTCCATTATGATTTTCACCAGTACAGTCGTGGCCAAAGGTTTTGAGAATGACACAACTATTGGTTTTCACAAATTCCAAGGATTGATTCTGTAAGAATGGGCTGTTGCCATCAGTCAGGATTTGGCCCAGAAGTTGATGGACAGACAGCCTGCCGGGGTGAATTGCAGAGGTTTTGGAAAAAGAAAGAAGGGCCAACATTGCAAATATGGACTCTGTGTATAAACTTAATGGAATTGTCAATGACAGCCTTTGAAACTCATGAAATGCTTGTAATTCTACTTCAACATACCAGAGAAACATCTGACAAAAAGATCTAAAAACACTGAAGCCGCAAACTTTGTGAAAACCAATACTTTGCCATTCCTTGCATTTAGTGTATGCATATCTGATACGTGCATTTCCTCGACTAGATTATTACAAAAATCGCCTCTTCCGATATTTCATATCCCAGCCACGCACCTGTTTTATCAAAGCTGTAACAGAAGTTAGAACCTTTAACACCGAGATGTCGGTGGCTCGTGCATAATCAGACAAATCCGTGACCTGACCGACCCTTCGATATTTGGTGGCTAAGTGGTCGTAGATTTTCCGACAGACTCAGTAGCGGTAGGCAGCGAGGTTTTACTCGCCATTGGGGCATCATTCAAATTTTCAGTGCTGACATCAGGCATATTCGGCACTTCTGTTTGTTTCCTTTTGCTAATAAAAGCTAAAATGGCTGTTTATCGAGATGACATCCATATTTCCCTCCAACAAGACGTAGGCTAACAGTGTGATGAGGGGATTCACGAGCGATTCATTCTTTGTTGAATGACTCCTTTTCAATGATTCAAATAAATTTCATAACTCTGGTAATTTACTAATAAATAGTATCTAGAAGTTACTTCTCCAGTGGATTACTCCCAACTCTGACTCCTTCAGGTGAGGTGGTTGGATCTGTGTGGAAACCAAGGTGGTGGCCCTCCTTCCCCAACAGCGCCCTCTAATGGCATCCCAACACGGCTACACTTCCAGACTCAAACTCCCAATGTACCCTTGCAGGTGTCCAAACTGGGAAACCTTGGAAGAACCACTTACCCCCCTGTCGTATGGGGGATGGACCTGCTGTCTGGCCAGGCAAAAAGCCAATTCCTCGTCCAGCCGGCATGTCCGTCTGTCCTCCATAATATTTAGAAAGCGTAATGAAGAGCAAAAAGAGTCTTGTTACATACAAGTAAGTGAGCAGTCGATGCATTTTTGCTGCCCCTAAATTAAGATATTACCGATTACTATATCGTGACTTTGTTTGCTATTAGATTAATTTTTGCGTTAATGAATCTTTTTGTCCATAAAGACTCTACGTGACCCTTCGTTTTACTTGCTGTGTTTTTTTGTTATCTTTTCTTAATGGTGTTTCCCCCTCTACTGGAATTGCTTCGGGACTCTTGACTATGTAACATTTGGGTTACTCACCTTATCCCGGTTTTGTGCACGTGTGTAAACGTACTCCCTGAGACGCCAAATGAAGCCACACCTGAGCTCTCTGAGCTTTGACCTAAATCGCCAGAGGGAGGCTCAGGGGTGGTGACACCAGAGTGGCCCCACCTCCTTGGGCTCCTCCCACAAAGGTAAGATATAGAGGCGCATTTAAAGTAACAGGACGTGATTATAAATATAACAGAAAATGTGATGTCATTTTCTAACCGGCTTAATCCAGACCAGGGGGTGGAGCCTATCCCAGCTAGCATAAGGCAGGACCCATAACAGAAAATACATAAGAATATCTCTCTATTATATAAAAAAATCCTGGGACGAGACGAGACTTTTTAGCCTGGGATGAGACGAAATACCTGGGGCTGCAAATAAAAGGGAGTAGAGTAGATGACAAAGTAGATCGTCGTAAAGAACTCAAAAACATTGACGCGATACACATGCAGAGCAGGTTAGAGATAATGGAAGTACTAAAATTCGAAAGTCTCAAAAGAATGATAGTAAAGATTGCATTAGCGCAAACAAACGGAAAATATTACTCGCTGAAATAGCGGAACAGCGAAAAGAGTTTGAATATATTGTTTGGATTTAAACTTTAAGTTGGAGACTTGCAGATCGTCTAATTCGTGTTGCTATAAGGGTGAAGTAGTGTTTCTATCCAATGAAGCGGCCTATCCGAGAGAATTAAAAGATTTGTTTGGTGAAAGTGAAATCCACATATGTGAGCGGCAGGTAAGCTGAGAGCTGAGGAGACTTCGTGCCAGCAAAGCAGTGGGTCCAGATGGAGTATCGCCACGACTGCTGAAGGCCTGTGCGTCGGAGCTGGGGAGTCCTCTACAACACATCTTCAACCTGAGCCTGGAGCAGGGGAGAGTACCGAGGCTTTGGAAAACATCTTGCATCATCCCAGTCCCAAAGGTATCACGTCCTGGTGAGCTGAATGACTTCCGGCCTGTCGCTCTGACGTCACATGTGATGAAGACCATGGAGCGGCTGCTGCTTCGCCACATGAGGCCACAGGTCCACCACGCCTTCAACCCTCTGCAGTTCGCATACCAGGAGAAGGTGGAAGCGGAGGATGCCATCATCTACATGCTACAACGATCCCTCTCCGTCTTGAACAGAGGCAGTGGTGCTGTAAGAATTATGTTTCTGAACTTCTCTAGTGCCTTCAACACCATCCAACCTCTGCTCCTTAGGGACAAGCTGACAGAGATGGGAGTAGATTCATACCTGGTGGCATGGATCGTGGACTATCTTACAGACAGACCTCAGTATGTGCGTCTCGGGAACTGCAGGTCTGACATTGTGGTCAGCAGCACAGGAGCGCCGCAGGGGACTGTACTTTCTCCGGTCCTGTTCAGCCAACATACATCTGACTTCCAATACAACTCGGAGTCCTGCCACGTGCAAAAGTTCACTGACGACACTGCTATCGTGGGCTGCATCAGGAGTGGGCAGGAGGAGGAGTATAGGAACCTAATCAAGGACTTTGTTAAATGGTGCGACTCAAACCACCTACACCTGAACACCAGCAAGACCAAGGAGTAGGTGGTGGATTTTAGGAGGCCCAGTCCCCTCATGGACCCTGTGATCATCAGAGGAGACTGTGCAGAGGGTACAGACCTATAAATACCTGGGAGTGCAGCTGGATGATAAATTGGACTGGACTGCCAATACTGATGCTCTGTGCAAGAGAGGACAGAACCGACTATACTTCCTTAGAAGGTTGGCGTCCTTCAACATCTGCAATAAGATGCTACAGATGTTCTATCAGACGGTTGTGGCGAGCGCCCTCTTCTACGCGGTGGTGTGCTGGGGAGGCAGCATAAAGAAGAAGGACGCCTCACGCCTGGACAAACTGGTGAGGAAGGCAGGCTCTATTGTAGGCACAGAGCTCGACAGTTTGACATCCGTGGCAGAGCGACGGGCGCTGAGCAGGCTCCTGTCAATCATGGAGAATCCACTGCATCCACTGAACAGGATCATCTCCAGACAGAGGAGCAGCTTCAGCGACAGACTGCTGTCACCGTCCTGCTCCGCTGACAGACTGAGGAGACCCCACACTATGCGACTCTTCAATTCCACCCAGGGGGGTAAATGTTAACATTATACAAAGTTATTGTCTGTTATACCTGCCTCGCGCTCTCCACCTCTTTAATTAATATTGTTTTTTATCAGTATGCTGCTGCTGCTGGAGTATGGGAATTTCCCCTTGGGATTAATTATCTATCTATCTATCTATCTATCTATCTATCTATCTATCTATCTATCTATCTATCTATCTATCTATCTATCTATTATATAGTGCCTTTCACATCTATCTATTGTGGTCCCCGGCTGGGGCTGGAGCCCAGCCGGGACGCCCAGGAGGACCAGAGGAGGGCTTGTGCCTCCTCCTGACCGAGAGGGGGCGTCCGTCCTGGTTATGCTGGAGGCCTCGGGTAGAGGGCTTGGAAGCCCAGCCCTGTAGGGACCCGTGGCCACTGCCAGGCGGCGCCCCAGTGCCTGATTATCCCGGGAGCCCGGCACTTCAGCCACACCAGGAAGTGCCGGGGGGAAGACGACTGGGGACACCCGGACGGCTTCCGGATGCGCAGCCGGCACTTCCGCCACACGAGGGTGTGTCCGCGGGAGATGGCCGGGAAGCAGCTGGAGCCCATCCGGGTTCCTATAAAAGGGGCCGCCTCCCTCCAGTCATTAGTGGAAGTCGGGTGGAAGAGGACAGAGCTGGAGTGAGGACGGGAGGCGGCCAGGAGAAAGAGAGGCACAGGACTGTGTGGCCTGGACATTGGGGGAATCGGTGCTGGAGGCACTGGGGTTTGTGAGTGCACTAATTTGTAAATATTGTGACAATAAACATGTGTTGGGTGAAACAAAGATGTCCGTCTGTCTGTGTCCGGGTCCAAGTTCACACTATCTATCTATTATATAGTGCCTTTCACATCTATCTATCTATCTATCTATCTATCTATCTATCTATCTATCTATCTATCTATCTATCGCAAAATAATAATTCAAAAATAACATAAAATAGACAAAAATCCCAACCCATTCCTCCTCCTTACATACCCAAAGTCCACATCTGTGACCTGTGGCCCGAGTTTGTATCTTTTTATCCTTTATAGTTCCCTTAAACATTTCCGGAGAAAAGTTTTGGCTTACAGAGTGCTGCCTGTTGATATTCCCCAATCCAATTTGCTAAATTAATTTTGAAGCCAGTCGTCTGTGCCACTGATGACAAGACATTGCCAGGCCGTCCTTAGGCATTAGCTGTTCAGTTCCAGGCTTTCATGTCCAAGCTGAAGCAATGTGGTCCTCACTGAGGTGGGCAGTTTGCTCCTTTTTCGTCTCAGATCCCAGAGTTTTGATTTTTATTTGACTGGATGAGCAGGGCGTTTTCTCTGCTTGCTTCATTTACTTCTGTTAGTTAATCCACTGAAAGGCAAAAAAAAAAAAAGAAAGGGAGCAGCGGAATGGTTACCGGAGGTGAAGCCTGCGAGTCGAGACCCTCTGCCCGGTTTTGACGGTGCGTCTCTCTTCTTGTTCTTCCTTCAGATGCAGAAAGATGCAGTGCCCAAGACGAGCAGTTTTCCCTCATCTTCACCATCTCGTCGTTCACGAACAATTTCATGACGCTACCTGCTGGCTACATTTTCGATCGATATGGAACCACCGTGGCCCGACTTCTCGCCATGTGAGTACTCCGGAGTTCTTGACGTCGCTGAGCGCAGCTGTCTGCTGGAGGAACGTTTGTCCTGCGGCCGTCACTTGCCAGTCTCTCTGGGTCTCCGGCCTGAAGCCTCTCTGACACAAGCAGATAGATGATGATGACAGGAGACAGATGGCCGCAGGGAGGTTGTGTGGGAGGCTTTTGGTATTTTAAGTCCTGCTGCCTGGGATTAGCCAACTGAGGGATTTAGATGTGAAGGACCCAGAGGGTATGCTTAGAAAGATCCACCATATTTGTAAGTAGGGCTTTCATGGTGAGCCCCAATTTGAAATCTGCCAAACACAAACTTCCATGTGGCAGATTTAAAGCGCTGGCTCAGGATGGGTCACATTAGAGGAGGAGCACAGGGATTCAGGTGCGTCCTTTCACTTTCACATCACATCCTACCTGTCTGTACACATGAAAGTATGCATAGAGAGTTGAAATACGTGTGCTAATTGTCTGAATAATTCCATGTACAGTGAAATCTGCCCACATCACATACAGCCGGCTGGCTCTTAGGAATGAATTGTGGTTGTCACACCTTTTAATAAAGACAAAGCCCTTCAGTCGGGACCACTATGGGGCACCTCAGAGCCCCAGACTCCAGATACAAGTGTACAGGTATGGCCAAGGGTTCAAATTAAGTATAATCACAAGCTCAGTTCCAGTTACCTTCCTTCACCACCTCCCGACTCCATCTCTGTGACTGAGGTGAGGTGGCCTCTTTATGCTGGACTTTGACGTTCTTCCAGTCCTTGTCTTGACCTTGTCCAAAAGCAACACATCTGGGTCCAAAAGTGGTTTGCATCAGTTTGGCTTCACATCGGCAGGAATTATTTGGATAATCAAGTCCAAAGTCCATAGAGCAAAGTGCTTGGGCAGCGCTCACCGGTCATTCACCTGTTACACATAAACATGTTGCTTGACCGCTTTGGCCATAACTCAGTTTGTAAAAATCGTGCCCAGCCTGTTGAATTGGTCTTCAAACAAAGCAAGTTAAACAGTTGACACTCGATACAAGGGAGCAGCAAAGAGAGACAGAGAGATAGAGAGAGGAGGTCTAAAAAGAGATTAGCAAGCATGAACCACAGGCAGGCAGATGAATGTTTCTCAGCTGGCTGACCTTCTGGTTGCTGACCGCATTTTTAATGATTGCTGATTTCGGTGATGTCCTCCAGA
>JANRMT010062856.1:4869228-4888516 GCA_026402145.1 Polypterus bichir lapradei
GGAGTGTGGGGCTAATGAGAAAAAAGAATGAGAGGAAGGGGCTAATGGTGCAGAGAGGGGGAGGGGCTTATGACTGATAATTTGTTAGAGGTCGAACGGGAGTGTGGGGCTGATGGGAAAAAGAATGGGACGGTGGAGCTAATGGTGCTGAAAGAGGGAGGGGCTTATGACAGATAGGATATTGGGGTGGAACCAGAGGGTGGGGCTAATGAGAGACATGGGGAAGGAGAAGCTAATGATATAGAGAGAGGGAGGGGCCTATGACAGGTAGACATGGGTGGAATAAGGGGGTGGGGCTAAATAGAGATAGAGATGTTGAAGGAGGAGCAAATGATAAACAGGATGGGAGGGGCTTATGACAACCATGCAAGTGTGGTTAATTCAGACCCCTTCACTTTTCTGCACACTTTATTGTGTTGCAGATTTTATTTTAAGTGGTCAAGTGTGCCCATCAATCTACACTTAATACCCCATAATAGGTTTTCAGAAAGGTTTGCAAATTTAGAAAAAATCAAAATGCTATTTTGAAATATAAGTGCAGTAGAGTGGGCCCAGTTTTAGGAGGTGTTAGCGCCTTTTGTGGAACAAACAGGGCAAGACATTGCATTGTATTGGGGTCTCCCCGACATCCTAGTTTATTAGCGAGAAGGCTTATAATGAACTTAAAATGGAAACAGCAAGAAACAAATATAAATTAAATTGTTGGCTTGATTTCTGTATTTTGTGCTTTTGTAGGCGACTCGGGCTCTCAAAATGAACGCAGTGTTTATAAAAGTTGAACGTGACATCCCTAGTGTTCATAGGGCTTCCCCTCCTTATCCTCCTTGACGTGTGTATTCACGTAACCGGTCCTTGTGGTGCCACCATGTGCTGAGCCCCCAAACACCCTCCCTCGTCATGCGTGTGGGACACTTGGTATTGTGACGATGTTATAATGGCTGCTGTGTGCTGCTAATCCTTGACTTGGGGTTTCACTCTGAGACCATCAGTTCAATTAAGGAGAGGCAATGCAGGTCTTCAGTTTCTTTGCCTGAATGAACCTGACTGACTAGTAACCTCGACTAGTGTGATATCAGAACTGCAGGGTTTTGAAATGGCTAAACAGTCGTGTTACGACAGCTTTGGATTACTGTGGTGGCATTGCTTTGCATACAGAAACTCTGGCAGACGTCGCCACAGAGCGCAGAGGTTGTGTATTTTTAGATTTTAGAGTCTCTCCATAAGCTGGCCACGTTCATGACGGGACGCATGGATTTTAAGGCCCCAGTGTTTCCCACCGTGTGGCTGGGATGAAGAAAAGGCACAGCCTTCCAGAAGTAGGCCCTCGGTAGGCCGCTCACACAGTTATATTTCAGGCAGTTCAAAGCCTTCTGAATGAATCGGCAAGACGTCCGGAGTGAATTATGAATTTAAACAAACAAACAATGAGGCAGACGTGCAAAATGAGACAAAGCTCCTTTGTCTGCCAGGCGTGGCTCGACTCTGCTAATTGACCTCAAGTGAATGCTGAGTTCCCGGTTACTGCTTTTGATGTGCGGCGCATTGTGTGCTGCCTGTGAAAAACGTAAAGACGTACGGGGCTCTGTGCTGGCTAAGGGACTGCATTGACGTGCTCTCTTGAAAGACTCCATCATAGCACAACATCCTCAAGTCCAGCGAATCCACTTGAGGGCCTACAGGGGGAGCCAAAGCCTATTCTGTCGGCATGTGGTGCAAGGCAGGAGCTAACCCTGGATATTATTGTGTGCAGTAAAACACAACTGTCTGTGTGTGTGTGTGTGTGTGTGTGTGTGTGTGTGTCACTCCGAGCAGTCTGATTGGTCAGTTTGTAGAAGCAAATGTGTGAACACCTGATGAGCCCCAAGTAGGGCCAAATACGTGTCGTGTACTCTTTGTATTATTTGGCAGGTACTACGTCTCTCTATATATAAAATCCAATGTCTGTCTGTCCGTCCGCTTTTCATGAGAGAACTACTTAACGGATTTAGATCGAGTTTCTTTTCTATAATTTGCATGAACTTTTCGGCTCATCGCGCTAACAATCATAGTTCACTTGCAGGAGCGATTTATTCACGCTAATCCGAGACAGAGGCTGCGGGCTGAAGGGAGAGGAAAGAGTGACATCAGGAATAGGGTGCCAGGCGGGGCGCTACTCACTCACACACCAGCCTCTGTTTGAGTCGCTCTACCTCTCGCCACGTGTTGGAGCGCAGCTCGCCTCTGCTTAGCTAGCGATACCTGTTTGTTTATTGATTTTTTAAAGTTTGTCCTGTTTCACATCTCATTGGGCTTCAGTGATGCAGAACGATGGTAGGTAAAACCTGACTTTATAATACGGTGGCTCGTCATCATGCCACTCGCACTCCCACCATACAGAATGCAAGAGGCGACAAGATCGTCAAATACTCTCGACTTACATCCAAATGCAAACACAACTTATTCACTGTGGACTGAGCACCCCAAATTTGACACGAACATGCTTGGATGCTCATATAAAATGACAAAGAGTTTTTATTGTGGGAAACCCTTCCTTTTGTAAGCGTTTCCCACCACAGCCACCAGTACAAATACCTTAACACAAGCAAAAAGTAAACAGCACACAGCAACTCTTGGGCTTCTACTCTCTCTTTGTCTTCAGCAGCTCTCTTCTTCCTCTGCTTTTCCTCACAAGCTATGTCCCCCTCTTCCTGACTGTGGCTCTCGGAATGAACTCAGTGGGCTTCTTTTATGTTATCCCCGGAAGTACATCTGGTGTTCCCACTGCTTGGTTAAGGCTGGAGCCCCATGGGGCTCCCAAGTCCCCACAGCACCCTCTGGTGGCACCCATGGAACCCAACAGGGCTGAGTCGAGGAACTCCAATTCCCAGTGTGCCCTGTGGGAATTAATGGTGCTGTAGCAACCCAAGGTGGGGCTGCCATCTAGCAATCCGGAGGTCCTGTTTCACTTCAGAGCCACGGGGGACAGCTAGTAACATATATAACCAAGAGGTGAATTTTTTACAATCCCCTTATACTCATCAGGGGTGCCAATAATTGTGGAGGGGACTGTAGACAGACAAAATGTTTTCGTCCCCATGAAGAACTTTAGCAAGCGACATTGAGTTATAACGGCCAACTCACTCTCCCAAACCGGCAGCTGCACCACCAAGACCCGTGACCTGGCAAGATGAGGGCGTTAGACCCGACAAGCCGTACTTTTTCCAAATAAACTTCCACCAATCTACCATCAAAAATAAGCCAGAAAAGAAACAGTATGTAAAATAATAAAGTGAGTATATCTCTCTATTATAAAAGAAATATTGAGACTATTTTCCTAAGACGAGACGTGATCTTTTGAAGAGAGACAGAGAGACACTTTCATGTCCCGCGAGACGGTCAAGCCACATCATACTTACAATCTTTGGAAGCAAGTCCCGTGATACACAAGCAGAGCAGGTTAGAGATAATGGAAGTAGGGAAATTTCGAAAGTCTTAAAAAAAAAAATGAGAGTAAAGATCGCTTTAGCGCAAACATGGAAAATATTACTCGGTGAAATAACGGAACAGCAAAAAGAGATTGAGTAGTGTTTGAGGATGTCTGGGGGACAAGAGAGACAAGGCAGTGAGACAAAAGGATAGGTGCTGTACGGGCTTTTTAATGTTTGAAGCGCCGCACAAGATGCAGATCACGTGGCACGGCAGCAGCAGCAAGCCAGCAGCTGATCGAGCAAAGACGAGGTAAAAAAAAAACAACTGTTATTTGTTTCCCATTGTATCACCGTTTAAGAAGGGGTTTCAGAGGAGCGGACGCAACTCCTTGGGGTGCATTCAGCCCCCCTTTTTACAACGGCATGTAGCGCTGGCGGAAGGGTTGGCAAACCAAACGAATATTGATGAAGAAAGAAATGAAAAAATTCCAAGCAAACAACGTATATATAGGGTGGTCCAGATCTAATTATGCAATTTTCATTACGCTGTAACTTATTAACTTTATTACATAGAAAATCACCTGAAAAATCCTGGACCATCGAGATGTGTGCAAACTGACGACATGAAGAATCGTCTTCGTGCCGAACTGGAATCGTCCCTGCATAAATCAAAGTCATCCAGATGATCTGGATCTGCATAATTAGATCTGGACCACCCTGTATATATATATATATATATATATAACACCCCAAGCATACAACATAACATACAACCCCAAAAGTGTCCGACGGAAAGTAATAATTAAAAGAAAAAGTGCATCACAAAGTTAATATGCAATGCAAACCCTAACCCTAAGCCTAACCCTAACCCTAATGCAAAACCTCACTCGACCCCACACTGAACACGAACTCGATAAGCGTGAAGAAGAATCAGCGTAGTGCATGGAGGTGACGTCACTTGAGGTCGATCTGCAACCTCCTTTCCACTTGTGCCATGCTTTTGTCCATGGAGAAGAAGGCTGCAGATGAGATGAAAATACTCGTGGCAGTCACCTCTAGAGCTCCAAACCTCAGACACAACAGTCTAGACACCAGTCCCGAGTTCAAATGACCTTTTTATTTGTGGTAATACCTTAACAGATTTACTTCCTCTGTCAGTGAGCACAATTCTTTCTTTCTTCCTTTTCTCCACACCCTCCACCTTTGCCCACAACCTCCTGACTCCATCTAACAGTGAGGTGAGGTGAGGCAGCTGCTTTTCATGCTGGACCCCAAGAGTATAACCCCACTATTGCATCCAGGAAGCACTTCTGGGTCATAGAAATTGGTGGTATTGGAGTGGGGAGTACCCTCTGATGGTAAACAGGGCTGCCTTCCTTAACTACAAGTCCCATGCAATCCTATAGGCGTCTAAACTGGGGCCAGTGAAGTACTGCCACCACTCATATGGTTCTTGGTAGGCCTCTTCCCCTCATTCCATCCATTATATCTTCTTCCAGAATGGAAAAGGGAACAGGAACCACCCTGGCCGGTGTGCACATCCATTGAGTCCATCCTTTCATAATAACATCCAGGGTCCAACCATCTAGCGAAATTCAACTTGAAGCTTGCTGGATGGGCGGACATCTTGACTAAGATGGATTGAAGTTCAAGATTCCTTATCCATGTATGTGACAAATAAAGAATCTTGAACTTGAATCCATCTTGATTGTCTCCAGCAGACCCCCGTGACCCTGTAGTTAGGATATAGCGGGTTGGATGATGGATGGATGGAATCCATCTTAGTCAAGATGTCCACCCATCCAGTACATCTTTCTTAAGGTTAATTTTGCTGGTTGTGAAACATCATTTATTTAGGAGAACATTTTGCAAAATGAAACTCCAAGTTCAAGTGAATCGTGCCACTCATCACTATCTGTGATGGACCAGAGTGCCATTCAGGTTTTGCTCCTGCCTTGCAGCTGATACTGAAGATGGGACTCCCAGCTTCTATTCAATTCAATAAGGTAGTTTGAAAAAGAGGACAGATGGATGGATGGATTTTTCATCATTTTTTCACCACTTCTCCTTACCATTTAAATTGTAACACCCCTTCCAATTTCACACAGCGTCATTTTAATCCAGCAGATCATTTCCATGCGTTAAAATTTAAGGTGACATCCACAGTGACTTGTCACAAACTCGCCCAACGTGAAGTAAGAGATGTAGCGGGAGAATCTTCTCAGTCTAAACAATGTAAATAGGAAGGAGATCCTTTACATTTAAAAAGAGGAGGATTGTTTTACGACATCCTGGTGTGGTGAGCACACCAGCATCCAGGGAAAGGCCTTCAAAGACAGCTCAGTGACATCGCATCCCACAGGCCCTGCTCCGGAACCTCCTCCCCAATCCCCCTCTGGATTGCCTGCCAGAGTATCATTGACAAACACTGTTTTTACATGGATGTACTTGGATATCACCCTGCTTTGTCACTTTGAAATAGCCAGCTTCTGTCAGTGGTAGCGCTGCTGCCTCGCAGTTAGGAGACCCGGGTTCGCTTCCCGGGTCCTCCCTGCGTGGAGTTTGCATGTTCTCCCCGTGTCTGCGTGGGTTTCCTCCCACAGTCCAAAGACATGCAGGTTAGGTGGATTGGCGATCCTAAATTGTCCCTAGTGTGTGCTTGGTGTGTGGGTGTGGGTGTGTGTGTCCTGCAGTGGGTTGGCGCCCTGCCCAGGATTGGTTCCTGCCTTGCGCCCTGTGTTGGCTGGGATTGGCTCCAGCAGACCCCCGTGACCCTGTATTCGGATTCAATGGGTTGGAAAATGGATGGATGGATGGATGGCTTCTGTTCTGCTAAAGCGACTGAAGATGAGCTGCTGGGTCCGGTTTACACTAAAGGGGGAGCAACGCCAGTGGTGGCAATAGCCTGGAATTAAAACATCAAACAGCTCCTAAGTATATTTACATCTCTATATATATAAAATCCAATGTCTGTCTGTCTGTCTGTCCGCTTTTCACAAGAGAACAACTTAACTAATTTAGATCGGGTTTTTTCCTTAAATTTACTTGAATATTCCGGTTGATTCTGCAACATCTCTCATCGCGCTAAGTATCATAGTTCGCTTGCAGTGCCAATTTATTTGTGCCAATCCGAGAGAAACGCAGTGGGCTGAGGGGTGGGGGGTCAGGGTCCTCCTCACTCACGTGCCAGCCTCGGTGCGTATACCTTACCTCCACTTAGCTAGCAAACGAGAAAACTACTTAACAAATTTAGGTTGGGTTTTTTTTCTAGAATTTGCTTGAACACTCTGGTTGACTTTGCGACTTCTCTCATCACACTAAGAATAATAATTTGGTTGCAGGAGCGATATATTTGCGCTAATCTGAGACTGCGGGCTGAGGGGAGGGGGAAGCGTGATGTCAGGTGTGGGGAGCCAGTCAGGGTTCTCCTCACTGTCGTGTTTCACTTCTATGTGGGCGGAGCCGTGAGGGACAGCTTGTACATATATAAAATGCTAAAGGTTGTGTCCCTCTGTCACGTGATTACTCACAAATTACTGGGGTTAGATCGAAAGCTTATGACGTGAAACATACGGGTGAAGCAAGGAAATCTGGGTAGCTGCAGCCTTGGTGAAGTTATCTGGTTTGTTGTCCTTCTTACGGAAAACTGCTTGAATGCTGTGACATGGCATGAAGGAAAAGAATGGCGGTGTCCAGCGGTGACATCTGCTGAGCATGAAGTGCACTGCTCATTGGAAGAAGAAGAAAAAGAAGAGCAGCAGCATCTGCTGAGCATCAAGTGTGGGATACAACAAGGCGCACATGACAAAAGACAAGGCAAAACACTAGAGGGGCTTCAGTGATGGAGAATGATGGCAGGTAAAACCTGACTTTATAATACGGTGGCTCGTCATCATGCCACTCGCACTCCCACCATACAGAATGCAAGAGCGACGGCCACAGGCGACAAGATCATCAAATACTCTCAACTTACGTCCAAATGCAAACACTACTTATTCACTGTGGACTGAGCACCCCAAATTCGATACGGACAGGCTCAGAAGGTCGTATAAAATGACATAAAGAGTTTTTATTGTGGGAAACCCTTCCTTTGTAAGCGCTTCCCACCACAGCCACCAGTACAAATACCTTAGCACAAGCACAATATAAACAGCACACAGCAACTCTTGGGCTTCTCCGCTCTCTTTGTCTTCAGCAGCTCTCTTCTTCCTTGGCTTTTCCTCACAAGCTTTGTTCCGTCTCCTCCTGACTGTAGTTCTCAGAATGAACTCAGTGGGCTTCTTTTATGTTATCCCTGGAAGTACTTCTGGTGTTCCCACGGCTTGGTTAAGGCCCCTCCAGTCCCCACAGCACCCTCTGGTGGTGCCTATGGAACCCAACAGGGCTGAGTCGATAAACTCCAATTCCCAGTGTGCCCTGTGCGAATTAATGGTGCTGTAGCAACCCAGGGGTGGGGCTGCCATTTAGCCATCCGGAGGAGATAATTCTCTGTGATTTTTCCATTATAAAGGAGGCCCAGTCGGGCTAGGGTCCTGGCCAGCCACCACAACACCTTCATCAATGATTGGTTGAAGAGATTGGTCTCTGTCCACAAACGTTGGGGCACCAACCTGGTTGCCTCTTTTAATATTTGCACAGCCCCAAAATAAGCAGGCGCTTGATGGCACATTTAAATTCATCATTCTGGCAGTAATGGAGCCTGCATGGTAGAAAGAGGAGGATCAGATCAGATGAAGAAAAAGGCAAGAAACAAAAAAAAGAAGGAACGGAGGTTAAGGGGACACAGAGAGAGAGAGAGAGGGTTGTTTGAGCCCCTGAGTGTCGAATGGAAGCAGGAGGTCAAGCAGATGGTGCTTTATAGGGGCAGGGTGAGCAATTTTTGGAGTGCAGGAGTGACCAATCGCGCTGGCGGGGCTCCCACATTAGGGCCGAGGAATGCCGGCGGGAGTCAGGATGGGCAAAGCCATGCCAGGAGCCTGTGGCTACCAGTTCATTGAAGCTCATTTGCACCGCACTTTTGAACACTTTGTTTGGTTTTAATAAAAGCCCCTTGGCACTTCTGTACCGAGCCCCTGCTGCCTCTGTGTGTCCTCACTTGCCCGGCTCATCTCGGTTTATGACTATCGATGGTTCTAGATTCAAGAGGCTCCCAGAGGCAACCAGGGGGTGTTGAGCTGACCTGGACCATCACAAGCGCTCATCATCAAAGGCTAGACACCCACTAAGGTGCAGTCAGCTCCTTATTTTCATTGGGAGCGCACAGCACATAATTAAATTGGGGAATCCAAGGTCCATATGCTAACACAAGACTGAGACTGAACGTCCTGTTGTCTTTTTTTCTCCACAGAAGCCTTTACACCTTGGCCACTGTGATGATTGCCTTTTCTTCTGCAGGTAAGTCGTTGGGATTTTTGGTTGAATTTCTTGCACTGGAGAATCCAGGTATGGACAGGAAGGGTCTGAGCTGCTTTGGGTGGAAGGAAATTAAGATTTGGTTGACACGTTTGAACTGTGATGGTGTCAAAAGAGTGTCACGCGTACTGTGGGCCAATTACGAATCGATCAGTTTTAGAGGAGATCCAAGCTAAAGTGTCGCTGAAAATTCAAATGATTTGGCCTTTGTCTGTCATGTTTATTTCATGTGAAGAAAACGCTCATTGGAGAAACACATCATGCTTGGGAGGTTTGAAGGTCGGCGGATTAGAGGAAGACCAGCACTGAGATGGACTGAAACCATAAGAGCAGACCTGGAAATCGCATTATCCAGGGCCAACAGTTTTACCGAAGACCGAGCATTGTTCACTAGAGATATCGATGAGGTTCTCATGAGGCAACATCAGCCTTACTTAATTGTCTTTACGTTAACCCCAAGCGCAAGTTGGGCTTGGAATTCAAAGTAATTACAGTTAAGCCCAAGTCAGACTCGGGGTGACGTGTGATGATCCTCTTTACAGTGTTGAGCCCGAATATCTCTCGGGACAGTGTTTTGCTGCCATCTAGTGGCTAATATAATATCATGCTGCAAAAATACGTTCTGACACTTTATGGTAAGTCATCAGTATTCAAGAGAGGGGACGGAACCCTTCGACCGAAAGACAACGGCAAACGAAAAGCCGTAAAGCCAGTTTTAGAGCAAACTGAACCTGAACCGTTGCTTGAATCGAGCGATTGTGCTCATCAGACACACAGGGAGTGAAACTGGTACTTACCAGGTGACTTTGGTCACATGGAGGTTCACCGTAGTGTGACAGTAGCTGCACGGCAAAATGATTGCAATCAAGTACAAGGACAAGAAAGACGTTAGCCCCCAGAAGCACTGTTCACAAGGCGGCAGGTGTCGACGTTTGTGTCGGGGGATAATGTGGAAGTCCCCTACAATACACAAAGTGTGCATCGATCGTGAGGGTCAGGTGGTGACATTCTACCCTCTCATGCACAAGCATCAGAAAAAAATATAAGAAAAGTGCATAAAGGAACACATTTCTGAGAGCTCTCACAGAATGACCATTGGGGTCTCGGTCACCTCCCTGACCAAGACCCTACACGCCTGGTTACTCAGTTTGGCCAGAAGAGCAACTCTAGGAAGAATCCTGGTGGTTCCAAACTTTTTCATTTTACAAATATTGAGGCTTCTGCGCTCCTGGGTACACCGACACTTTTTGAAGGTTTTACCTCTTTGCCCTGATCTGCGCCTCCTCCACAATTTGATGACGGTGGTCTACGGAGAGTCCCTTGGACTTCATGGCTTGGTTCTTTGTCCTGACATGCAGGGTGAATTGTGGGACCTTCTATACAAAAATGTGTGTGTCTGCCTTTCTAAGTGGTGGCCGATCAACTCGGCTTACCACAGGTGGACTCCACTCAAGTTCTAGAAACATCTCAAGGGGATTTAAAGCAAGCCGGAGGTACCTGAGCACATCACGGAGTGCATCAACAAAGGTGCTGAATACTTAAATGGAAGAGAGAGGTCAGTTTTGGATTTTCAGTTAACTGGCACACCTTTTTGAGAACACATTTTCACTTTCTCATTATGGGTTACTGAGTGTTGGGCAAAAATGTCAAATTTAAATGAAATCTACAATGCAATAAAGTGCGCAGAAAGTGAAGGGGCCTGAAGACTTTCTGCAGGTAATCTTGAGGGGCAATGAGTTTACACAAATCTCACATTTGAGAAAAAGAATCTTGAAGAACAGCAGTGGTCCGACATCACATCTAGAGCTGGTTGCCTAGATAAGCTCTGGCATGTGTGACCTGGAAGTGGATTTTGAAAGGGGTGTCCACTTCTGGTCCTGGTGGGCTGCAGGTTTTCATTCTAACCCTCTTCTTAATTAGTGAGCCGTTTTTGCTGCTGATTAACTTGTTTTGCCTTAAGTTTTCATTGACGTGACTCAGACCCCCTTAGTTGTCTCTTTTTCCTTAACTCTATGAGGGCTGAATATTTTCTTCCATTAAACGCAGTTTTTTGAAAAGCACACCAAGCAATGGTTTCACACATAAATCAACAATAAACATCTGTTGCTTCATGCTGTGGACGCCAGTACGCTGTCTCACGTGAGGTGCAGTGCAATGCACTCTGGTTTGAACCTCTTGTCAAACGTGGCTGCAGGCGCGTCAGCTGCACTGACCAGCTCGGGGATCAATCAGCTGATGCCAGTAACCTCACATTAACTTTCGATCACCGGTATCAACATCGGAGTCCGACAAGTCGGGGCCCAATTCAGCTATAATATGCAAAACGTCGTTCATGGAGTATTTGGCTTTATACACATTCGCTTCGATCTCTCGCCAGATGTCGATGCCATTTTTGCCGTCGTTTGCTCCTTGCCACTCGTGCAAGCGCAGGGAATCTTGGTCATACCAACGCAGCTAATGGTTCGTCTAGCATACAGACTGGAACAAAAACGTAATGGCGAGGTTTGTCACCGTTTATAGTTGATTACCACCGTCGGCACCTCCTGTTGACAGAAGTCGACATCCGCCCTGAAAGAGTTAATTAGCAGCCAAACAATAACGGGACAACAAAATGAGCCGCTACATGACCAGCTAACCTGAAAGTAAAGAAAGATAAAGGTCTCTCTCGGTCATGTTGGTCTGCTCAGGTCTGCAAAACATCTGGACGGTGGTCTTAGAAAAAACAGAAAATCAACAGTCTGCCGTGGCAGAAAGAGAGCAGCAACACGTCATGATCTTCAATAACGGCTTTAATTAACAGCAAGAATTGGCTTCTCATTAAGAGACTGGTTGGAATGAAACTGGCTGGAGTTTGATGTTCATCCGTTGGCTTATTTCACAACTTATTTCTGTTTGGCTGCCATTTAATGAAGAAACGAATCAATTCAGAGGACTGAATCCTTAAAAACAGGGCTATTAACATGAAGAGAAAAGGAGTTAATTAGCAGTGCAAACTGTTCGCTGATTAGGAAAAGGGTCAGAAAGAAAACCTGCAGCCACTGCGGCCCACCAGGACTGTAGGTGGGCACCCCTGGTGTAGATGGATCCATGAATCCATCCATCCATCCATTATCCAACCCGCTATATCCTAACTACAGGGTCACGGGGGGTCTGCTGGAGCCAATCCCATGAATACGTTAACAAATAGTTTTCTGTTTAATTCTATCTTTTATCTTACTTGGCAGCTGCTCACACATTAAAGACGACTTTCCCTGTCTTTTCTTTTTCTTTTCAGCTACTGCGATGATCCTTTTCCCAGCACTCTCCTTCCTGGCAGTCGGAGGAATTTTGTTCCTGTTGACCAATATACAGGTGAGATCTGCCATAAGTGTCAAAGTAGGATGGGGATGAGGGCCTACAACTCCGATCGAGTCTTCACCCCAAGCCTTTTGCACTGCAATGTCATCTCGCGCTCATGCTGCCATGTTGGCCAGCGAGGATTACAGGGCGTTCGTTTGTTTCTGAGTCGTAACATTGGGGAGCCCCATGGGCCGCTCACGAGGGAAATATCTGTTGCTCACGAGGGCTTACTTGAGAAGCAGAAAGCCACACCCCCGGGGGGCGGATCTACCATCAGGGCATCCTGAGTGACACGCCCCGGGGCCTGTGACGGCAAGGAGATTTTTCACCAACCCCTACTAAATGAGACGACAGAGTCTCTGGGCCTAGGGGACAATGTTAAGATGGAGTCTCTGCATGCCGAAAAGAAGAAAAGGAAAGTTGGGTGAAACAACATTTTAACCAAAATGACCCAAAAGGGATCCCCACTTGATGAGACAATCGAGTCTCCAGGTGCTGAACACATGGGAAAGACCATGCAGCATTGAACTATCGGGTGTCCATTGTTAAAATTATGATTATCTTTCTGTTAAGGGGCGAAGTCACCCAGGGACCTGTGTGTGGGGGTTCTTAATCCGGTGTTGCTTACAGCCGAATTGTCATTTTATTCAGGCTGGGATGAACGGCTAGGCCTTGTTTTGTGGATACCGGGGATTGTCCTGTGGTGGTCTTCGAGATCATGGAGTGGTCGAAATCAAGACTGTTTTGGGGGGTTCAAATTCAAGTTTTATGTCTCGTTTGTTCATGTATGGATTACACGCCTTATGTGCACCGTTCTTTATTTTTGATTTTGTCTCTGGATGTAAGTTGCTTTTGTTGTGTTCCATGTGCCCTCGGGCCTGAACCCTCTAAATCCGAAGGGTCTTTCAAGTTCCTTAGTGGTTCATTCATTTTGAATACGCTTAGGAGTGTTGTGAATTTTATGTGCTTACTGAATTTTTGACACCTCTTTTGACTCAATTGCGATTTCGTTTTTTTGGGCTGCTGGTTGTATCGATTATCTTATTGTTTTGGGCAAATCCCGTTTTGTCTCATGGGTCTTCATTGTTTTTGAGGATCTTTTTTTTTGAATAAATCTTTTATATTTTAGGATTCTACAAGGCCGATTTTGTGTCTAGCCAGGGTTTTTGACAGGATTTTCCCCTCTAATAAGCATTTTTATATTGCTTGTTTTGAGGATACGCTTCCAGCTCACAGTGCTATGGTCCCGCTCGCGGTCTTCTCCCTCATTTTTCCAGTTTTCTTCCCATATGACAAAGTTCTTCTTGCTCAGCTGAGTGACAAATTTAAATTGGGCTGTGTACAACCCCATGCAGGATTGGCATACCCCTTATGCTGTTGGAGTCAGCTGCAGGCCCTGATGACCTCGAAAGGGAAATTTAGAGAATTGGATGGGCTCAATTTAATGCCCTTATAAAACAAAACAAATGCCTACTGTTTGCTTCATTTTAGGATACTATGACCAAAATAAAATTATAAAGGGGCTGCGTGACAGGTCACGTCATGGGACTGGTCAGTCGGTTAAGTTATGCGTTAATTTTTAGTGCTCGTTCCAGTGGCTTGAAAGTCGGCTCAGACGTGAGTGTGTGCGATCGCGTGAATTAGTTAATTACGATGCCGTGCCGTCTAATTAACCATAATCAGCTGGGGTTGTCACATTATAAATTGGGCAGAGTAAATGCTGAAGAAGCAAGGAAAATGAATGAAAGAGAAGAATAGTTTGAGGAGAGTGGCAGGACGGATGACAGCAGAGTGTCATATAAACTCGAAACTGCTGAGTTACCCAAAGTGTCATCTCTCACACAAAATCCCCCCGGAGGGTGTTGTTCAAGTTCAAGTTTTATGTCTCTTTTGTTCATATATCGATAACGTGCATCATTCATTTTTGCTTTGTTGCACCCTCCCCCACCATAACCTATCATCTTTGGGGGATGAGCAAAAATGTTAAGATTCATCAAATATTTCAGTCTCCGGTTTTTGACGGATCTCGACATTTTAGGGTCCCCTGATACCGGAAACATTGATATCTCGATGATGGGTGTGAGTCTCTCTGTGTGTCACCGTTTCTTGAGGAACAGTCTAGAGCTAAAACGGCCGGGCGGTAAATTACCAAACTCGAAACGTAACCCTTTTGGCCCTGACATCCTATTAGCAGTACATACAGTATATGCAGCCATTTTTGTAAAGCCCAGGTACGTTTGCAGCCGTCGGGACCGGACATGCTACTATTAGTGCAGACTGGAGAGAGTTGGCAGTTGCTTTGGGTGCCACCTGGTGGCATACAGTCCACGAAACGTAGAAGTGAAAATGGATGTGTCTGTGCACTACATGTGCACACCACATAGTAAGTAGCTCCACTTTCAGTTTTATTTCCTCAAGAAGATGGAAGTATTTGGCAGCTATTGTATAATAATAATGATCATTTTTCTGTTTTATTGAGCTTCCTAGACACCCCAAAGGTAGAATATCTCACAAAATAATTTTTCCCACAGATAGGAAATCCAGGGCCGAAAGCCTGTTACGAGATGACAATGTGCTGACTAGTTTTTGAGCCAAATCGTGCAAGAAGAAGAGGCCCTCTAGAGCAGTGAAAGGCAACCTTTTTCGAGTTGCGGCGCACTAAGTCCAAAAATCTTCTTTCGCGGCGTACCTCAGGGACGGCCCATAAATAAAGTCGTGACGACACAATCTATGGACAATCGGCAATAAAAACAGTTCATTTTACAAGTTTGAAAGACATTTTATTAATAAAGGAATCAAAGGATAAATCTTAAATTTAATTAATGTGAACGTTGAGATTGTTTTTCAGCACATATGAGATTGATGCGAGGATCAATATTTCGAAAGACAGACGCGCATTTCCTTGTCGATCATTTGAAGTCTCTCGCGTTTCTTAGACTTCTTTTCCATATCCGTACAGTGAGCGAGATCTTCAAACAACGAGACTTTTTAAGTCTCACGAGATGTGTTTTTGACACCGCTGGTGTATGATGAATGGTGAACAGCGAAAATTTTACCTTGCATTCAAAATAAATACATTCGTTTATTCAACAATCTGATTAACCGTTATCTGTTTGTCCAACATAAAATATTTTTTTTAAACATCTTTTTAATCAACCAAAAGTTCAAAAACACTAGCAATTTTAAATATTTTACAAAAGTTTTTGCGGCACCCCTAGAAAATTCCATGTTGCCCGACAATGCTCTAGAGGAACCCTCAAATGCTGCAATTCTGCAATTACTTATGATTTTTTCTCATCAGTTGCTATCGTAATGGCCTATTTTATGATCAGAAAGATCAACGTCAGAGCGGTAAATAATTACTGAAATGTTAGAGAATAGTTAGGGACAACTTGGTTCCTACGGCGCAAAGCCTACTGACACTCTCGTCCGAATTTTGTTATGTTTTATGTACCTTCTGCCCTTCTCACTCTAAATCCAAAGGGTCTGTCACAGTTCCAGGGGGTTCATTTCAAATACATTTCAGAGTGTTTGGTTCTTGCTTCTATTGAGAATTTTATGTGCTTACTGTATTTTTGACACTTTTTGACTATCCTTGCGATTTCGTATTGGGACTGTTGGTTGTATTGGATTGTCTTATTGTTTTGGGCAAATCCTATTGCTTTGTGTCTCACAGAGCTTCACTGTTATTTAAGATCTTTTTTTGTTTGTGAAGAATAGTTTACGAGGGATATCCAGAAAAAAAGGTTACAAGTGCACTGGAGGGTGCAGGGAATTTTTTTTTTTCCGAAGGTTGGCATACCTGCGTGTAGGGGGGGTCCTAACGGTCAAAATAAGCCCGGGACCGCGTCAGTCATTTGTGAAATGTCATCACAGCAAGCAAGTTCGTCAACCTCTGCTGAGGCCATTTGCTCCACCTACCTACCTGTCTTTTGGGACAGGAAAGGGGTTTTGTTGGTGGATTTCAT
Organism: Polypterus bichir lapradei; assembly: GCA_026402145.1. Lineage (NCBI taxonomy): Eukaryota > Metazoa > Chordata > Cladistia > Polypteriformes > Polypteridae > Polypterus > Polypterus bichir. The sequence goes on from JANRMT010062856.1 coordinate 4,885,355, forward strand.
GGCCAAAGGGACCACCATCAATGCTGAAACATATTGTGAGACCCTAAAAAAATTGAAAAAAAAAGATTAAAGACAAAAGGAGGGGAATGCTGACTCGTGGTGTGTCCCTCCTTCACGACAACGCCAGACCCCGTACCGCTCGTGTGACTCAGGACCTGCTTGTGTCCTTTGGATGGGATATTGTTACCCACCCACCCTATTCCCCGGACCTTGCGCCCTCAGATTTTCACCTATTCACCAAACTGAAAGAATTCTTGGGTGGGATACGATTTTCCAACGATGAGGAGGTGAAGGAGACAGTGGAGAAGTGGCTTTCGGAGGTGGAGCGGAGCGTATTCGACGAGGGTATAAAAAAGCTGGTGCCCAGGCTGAAGAAGTGCATCGAAGTTGACTGCAATTATGTTGAGAAATAAACACATATTTTGGAACATACCCTGTAAATTTGGTTGAAATATATTCATTTTTCGATTTTTAACAGCTGTTGTAACCTTTTTTTCTGGATATCCCTCGTATTTGTAAGGATTCTACAAGGTCCTTTTTATATTTAGCCAGGGTTTTTTGACAGGATTTCCCCCTCTAGGAAGTGCTTTGGAGACCTACATGCTTTGGGACTCCTTGTCACAAAATAGAGAGAGCAGAGAAGAATGGAGGAGAGTCGTGGCAGGAAGGGGGAATGATGTGCGGGACAGAATCTGGAGCATTGTGGCATCGATGTGGACAGGGCAGAGCTGGAGGAGATTATTAAGGTCTTGGTGATGGAGTAGACATTGCGTTATTCTCGGTCTGCTGAGTGGAGGGTTTGTGGGTACTGGTGGAGGTGGCAAATCGTTATGCAGAAAGTATTTGTACCGGTATACGATGTCCTGTTTTGTTTGTAAAAAAGGAGAGCAGGAGACACAAAAAGGTTTGGGGACGGCCACCCTGTTTACCGAAAAAGTAGCAAAAGAAAACGTGTGGTTACTGTCGTGTTCAAAAAGGAACTGCATACAGAGGTGCACACGGGGGTATTTATAAGGTGGAGACAGGAAGGGGATGGTCCAGGGTGGCCAGAAAAGAAAGTGATACCTTCGGTAGGTGGCTTCTGGACAGGGAAGTTGTCCTCAGAAAATGTCATCCGAAGGGTGGGTTTGTGGTGACGTCACTATTTAGTTGGTTCTTCTGCTGGTCTGCAGAGGGATAACAGGAGATTTGATTAGCTGACAGCGCCAACCCCTGGTCTGGCTGAGAAACAGCATTATTTGAGCCTATCAACCTTCTCCCAAGCACACATGAGTGACATGTTTCAATTCTCTACATATGTATTGTACCTCTGGAGACATTATTTTATGGGTATGATTTTATTAGAAATGTATTTTTATTTTTTAGTTAAAGCATTGAGACCCTTTAATTTTTTGTTTTTAATAAACACTGTTGACTGTTTTGCTCTTAAAAGTCGTGTTTGCCTCCACCTCGGTCATGAACTACAAGATGTCCTTACAGGGTTTGATGCTCATGGCTGGGGGCACTGGGGCATCACGGGCTGCCTGTGGGTGTTTGAGACATCGGTGCCTGGGCACTTCACTGGTTTTGGGTGAATCAGTGCCACCTTTCCCAATGGCGGCAATCTAATGGATCTCAAATGATAAGCAAGAGGAAGGGAAGATGGTGGGCACATTTCAGTGGGCCTCCTTCAGGACTGGTTGAGCACAGAGGAGAACTGGAGAGTGTGACTTGCCACCACGACCCTTCCTAAGATTAAGACCAAGGAGTTTGTGGATGAATTGATGTTCACCAGCTTGCCATGCCCACTGACATATCTGGGTGTCCTCTCACGTAAAGCTGACCCGGGGTTTTTGCTCTGTTTCTTTCAGGTTGGAAATTTATTTGGAAATCATCGCTCCACCATTATTACCCTGTATAATGGAGCTTTTGATTCCTCCTCGGCCATTCTTCTCATTGTCAAGGTAAAGCTTGGACAGGAATATTACTGAAACTTTTTAGCTTCTGTTGTAAGCCATGAAGAAGTAAACTCGTAGTGGAGAAATAAACTTCAGACAGCCCACTGGCAGCAGTGCCACCTCACAGCACCAGGGTCGTAACTACTGTACCACGTTCTTAATTATGTTTGCAGCATTCTTGTGCGCTCCGATTATAGCATTATGGCCCTGAACAGGTAATGTCATTTTGTTTTCCCTTTCACTTGTTATATAAGACATTTTATTTTTCATGCCGGTGGCCGTAATGTTTATGGTAATAACGTCTGCTGCTGGTTAGGTTAGGTGGCACTCAGTGTCACATGGGGGTGTGTAGTTAGTGACGTCACTGTGCCATAATGGCAGTGCGCAGAAATCATCATTCAGGTTTTGGCTTCAACACAAATGGCAGTTTGATGCTTTTCATTTGCTTCGTAGAACTACAGCATCTTCACACACCCTTCAGACCCTCCTTCACTTATCGTTACGTTGCAACTTTGTTTCAGAATCATCTAAATCCATTTTTTTGTCATCAGGCAACCCTTTATACTCCAGAATGATAAAACAAAAGCAATATATATATACACACATCCATCCATCCATCCATTATCCAACCTGCTATATCCCAACTAGAGGATCACAGGGGTCTGCTGGAGCCAATCCCAGCCAACACAGGGTGCAAGGCAGGAAACAAACCCCGGACAGGGCGCCAGTCCACCGCAGGGCACACACACACACACACACACCAAGCACACACCAGGGATAATTTAGGATCACCAATGCACCTAACCTGCATGTCTTTGGACTGTGGGAGGAAACCCACACAGACACGGGGAGAACGTGCAGACTCCACGCAGGGAGGACCTGGGAAATGAACCCGGGTCACCTAACTGCGAGGCAGCAGTGCTACCCACTGCGCCACCGTGCTGCCCCCATACATATATATCCTCTTTAATAAAACCCCTGTGTGCGTCCAGGTGTCCGTGTGTCTGTGTCTTCTGGTGAAGTGCGCATGCGCGGGGCCACACGGCACGTGTTCAGTCTCTTCCTGTGCATTCCCTGTGCAGAGAGAGATTGACAGACACACACACACAGGCGCAAGAGACAGACAGACCGACACACACACACACACACACACACAAAGGTGCGCGCAAGACAGACAGACAGACAGACAGAGACACACAGGCGCGTGCGAGACAGACAGACAGAC
>JANRMT010062856.1:4888526-4900024 GCA_026402145.1 Polypterus bichir lapradei
GACACACACAAAGGCGTGCGCGCGTGAGACAGACAGACAGACACACACACAAAGATGTGCGCAAGACAGACAGACAGACAGAGACACACAGGCGCATGCGTGACAGACACACACACATACACACAGGCTCGAGAGAGACACACGCACACAAGCGCACGCGTGCATTATTGTAATGTTACTTTTCTTGGTTGTTTATTAAATTACTGATTTTTCAAATGTTCATTTTTTTCCCTGTGCTTAAAACTCATTAAAACAAAGTGTTTTTAGCGAGCGGTTCGTAGCGCTATAGCGCGAACTCTTGCAGTGTTAGTTTTCTCTGTTGTTCAACGTTTTCTTAGTGTTATTCAATGTTTTTACATTTAGTTTACTATTACACTGTGCATTCAATGGTGTAATTAACTATATTTGTGCTTAAAAACTTAAAGAAATATGTTTACATACAGTTCATACGGTCTGGAACGGATTAATTGTAGTTACATACAATCCTATGGGAGAAATTACTTCGGTTCACGACCAAATCGGGTTACAACCAGAGTTTTGGAACGAATTATGCTCGTGAACCGAGGTTCCACTGTATTACTGTCAGACAAAATTACTGGCATTTTACGGAAATACAAACCAGTATTACTGAGAGAAAATTTAAAGGCACACAATACAGTGACGCTTATTACAGCCACATACAAGGTCCCTTACCATTTAATATAAACTGTTCCTACTAAAGTATCTATCTATCTATCTACTAATGTTTATGCACTACTGTTCTAGTGCCCGTTATTGTAACGGGCTTAATGTCTAGTATATATATAATATATATATTCTATTTATATACTGTATATGTATCCATAGAGTGCCCTCCATAATGTTGGGACAAAGACCCATTTTTTCCTCGAGTGGCCCTCTGCTCCACAGTTTAAAATTACAAATCCAGCGATTCAGACATCGTGATTTAAGTGCACATCACAGACTTTCCTGTAAGGAGATCTGCAGACATTTCAGTCACACAACACTTTGTCTACGTAGTTCCCCCCCATTTCAGGGCACCCTAATGTTTGGACACAGCAATGGCAGGTCTATTAAAGCCTTTGTCACATTTAGGACTTTGTCACATATCCCAGCATGCAATGACTGCTTGACGTCTGTGATTCACAAACATCTCAGGTGCTGAGGATCTTCTCTGGTGATGAAGCCTCTAATCCGGCCATCTTGTTGTCTTGTCCCCTTAACTTTTCTCTTTGGCATATCGAAGGCCTGCTCAGTTGGATTGAAACTGGGTGACTGGTTTAGCCATTCAAGAATTTTCCATTTTTTAGCTTTGATAAACTCCTGTGTTGCCTCAGCAGCGTGTTTGGCTCATCATCTTGTTGGAAGATGAAGTGCCGTCCAGTGAGTGAGTTTGCTGGCCTTTACTGGACTTGACTTGAGCAGATGAGATGTTTCTCCACACCTCAGAATTCATTGTGCCGTCAGCAGTCACATCATCAATGGAGAGAAGTGTGCCAGGACCTGTTGCAGCCATTCATGCCCACGCCATTACACCCCCAGCACCGCCATGTTTGACATATGAGGTGGTCTGCTTTGGCTCTCATGCAGTTCATTGTCATCTCCACACTTTGCTCTCGTCATCACCCTGATGAGGTTCATCTTTGTCTCTTCTGTCCACAAGGCCTTTTCCCAGAATTCTGCAGGCTCTTTGAGGTCCTTTTTCACAAACTGTAATCTGGCCATCCTGTTCTTGTGGTCTCCATCTTGCAGTGTGTCCTCTGTGTTTCTGTTCATGAAGTCTCCTGCTGATAGTCGTCTCTGACACACACACATCGGCCCCCTGAAGTCTGTTTCTGATCTGTCAGACAGGTGTTGGGGGCTTTTTCTTTACCACAGTGAAGACTCTTCTGTCGTCAGCAGTGGAGATCTTCCTTGGCCTACCAGTCCCTTTGTGATTACTGAGCCCACCTGTGTGTTCTTTCTTCTTCATGATATTCCAGACAGTTGATTTTGGTCATCCTAAGGTTTTAGTGATGTCTCCAATGGTTTTATTTTTGTTTTTCAGCCTCATAATGGCTTCTTTCACTTTCATTGTCACAGTTCTTGTCCTCATGTTGAACAATGGCAACTACAGGGTAGAAGCAAGCTGAGGTATCTTATGAAGCCATGAAACCCACCTGAGGAATCACAAACACCACTGACGCCAATTGGCCCAAACATTATGGTGCCCTGAAAAGGGGGGACCCAGCCTGAAGTGTGCACTTTAATCACGATGTCTGAATTGTTTAATTTGAAATTTGAAACTGTGGAGCAGAGGGGCAAATCAAGAAGTAAATGTGTCCTTGTCTGTCCCAGACATTATGGGGGGCCCTGTAGCTTACCGTAGTCCTTTAGACCTGACTTTGTCTCCTCAGTCTTTCCACGTGTAGCCCTTCTTCTAGAGGTAAGACATCACTTGCCGTCTCCAGATGTAATGTGCCATCTTTTGTTGCAGGTGCTCTATGAGAGTGGCGTCCCATTGCAGGCCAGCTTCCTGTTCATCTCCTGCTGCAGTGTCATACACGTGCTGCGCACCTTCTTTCTGATGCCACGTAAGCAGTTCCCCTATCCGCTGCCTGATGATTATAATTATGGGTAAGAGTAACTCCGCCTGCATATTAATGATAACTTATTAATGATGCTCCAGCCTCAGGAGCCTGTCCCGTCATTCAGGGGCCTGTGAGTGGAGGTGTGGGAAGTCTCTGCCTGCATTCTTGAACCTTTCTGGCCTTGCAGAATGAAGCGTGAAGCGTCCCGGGACTCGTCTTCTATGTTCCCTTGTGACAGGTCGCTGTCCATCATGCATCCTGCCCCACTCACCCAGTCAACCAGTCAGCCGCCCACTACAATACAATCAAATTTCTGTGAGACGTTGTCCCAAATTCATTTCTAAAAAAAATACCCTTATGTTAAACCAGCTGTGCTACCAAACCTAAGAAGGGATGAAATCTGAGGAATCAGCCGTAACACTCGCAGTGCACCATCTGTTGGAATGCATTTTGTAATATATGTAGTGTGGCCTGCAGGGGGCGCACCAGCTCCCCAAACCTGACACAGACAGACGCATTCACAAGTTCGTTCACACACGTGGCTTTAATTAGGCTGTGGGAAATGCTTCCCAATCGTTGCCCTCAATAAAGCGCAGAGTACACAGGCTCCAATAGCACAACTGTCTTCACCTTCTTCCCTCTGTCTCCGTCATTCCTTCCGCCTCTTGTCTCCTGGTCACGACTCGTGCTCCAATAGCAGTGGCAGGCAGCTCCTTTTAAGTAATCCCCGGAGTATTGCCAGCATCACGAAGGCTTAACCCAGGAGCACTTCCAGGTAAGGCTGGAGCCACACAAAGTAGGGCTCCCCAGTCCCCGCGGCACCCCCTGGCCGCACAGATGGCACCGAACAGGGCCGAGTCACAGAACTGCTATTCTCATGATACAACAACAACAACATTTATTTCTATAACACGTTTTCATACAAATGATGTGCTTTACAAGATGAATAAAGAAAAAAAATTATAAAAATAAAATTAGACAATACTAATTAACAAAGAATAAAGTAAGGTCTGATACTGCAGCAGATACTGGTTCCCCTTCTTTACTCATCCTCCTTGACCTGACAGCTGCTTTTGACACAATAGACCACAACATTCTCCTTCACCGCCTGAAATGCACAATTGGACTCTCAGGAAATGTTCACAATTGGTTCACATCTTACCTGGCCGGCAGAAATGAGCACGTCACCCTGGGCAGTGCAAAATCTCATACCCACAACGTCACCTGTGGTGTCCCACAGGGCTCTGTGCTCGGCCCCATCCTTTTCACCATCTTCATGCTCCTTCTTGGAAATGTCATTAGCAGGCATGGTTTATCTTTCCATTGCTATGCCGATGACACTCAGCTTTACCTCAGGACTACCACCACCTCCTCTACTGCTCCTCTGCCAATATCTACATTGACTACCTGCCTGGAGGAGACAGAGACGTGGATGAGGCTCAATTTTCTTCAGTTAAACAGATCCAAAACAACAGAATGTACCAACTAACAGAATCTTAGTTGGTACATCACACCATCTCCGCTCTTCTACCGTCACCAGTATCACTTTCACTGGCCAAAACATTCCCCTTTTCCACATCTGTCACCAATTTAGGTGTTAAAATGGACCCTCAACTCACCTTTGACACCCACATCAAACACCTCTGTAAGTCTTCTTTCTACCACCTCAAGAACATCGCTAAACTGCGCCCAACTCTCACCCGGGCAGATGCAGAGAAGCTCGTCCATGCCTTTGTCTCCTAAAGGCTGGATTACTGTAATGCGCTCCTCATCGGGATTCCTGGCAAGAGTATTCAGAGACTCCAGTATATTCAGAATTGCGCTGCCAGGATCCTGATGAGGGTGCGAAAGCATGGCCATATCACCCCAATCCTGAAAACCCTTCACTGGCTCCCTGTCCCACTCAGAATTGAGTACAAGGTCGTTCTCCTCACCCATCAGTGCATTTATGGACATGCCCCCCTTTACTTACCTTACCTTACCTTACTCCTTACCCCTCATACGAGGTGTGGCAGAAAAGTAATGAGACTGGCAACACTGCAAGCGATCTGGCAACGCTGCGCTGTTGTCCTTGATAGAGCACGTGTATCAGTACCCTCCCATAGCTCACTGCGAGTTTCAACTCCTTCCGTTAACTACGTGATTTTTGTGACTGCTATTAGCGAAGTTGTGTTTTTGGTTGTGCGTCACGCAAAATGGAACAGCGGAATTTGGAGCAACGTTGTGCCATTAAATTTTGTGTTAAGCTTGGAGAATCGGCAAGTGTGACGTTTGAAAAGTTAAAACAGGCCTATGGGGAACACTCTTTATCCCGAGCTCAAGTTTTTCAGGGAGGCCTTCAACTTCGAAAACCAATGCAAACATCGAACGTGTGAACACTCTTGTGAGATCAGACCGTCGTTTAACATTAAGAATGTTGAGTGAACAATGAAAGGCTCAGAAAAAGGGTCATTCGCATGAGACCAGACATTGCAGACAAATGGATGCTCCATCATGACAACGCCCCATGTCACACTGCCCTCTCCATAACAGAAGTTTTGACCTCAAAAGGCATTCATGTGGTTTCCCAGCCCCCTTATTCACCTGACCTCAGTCCGTGTGACTTTTTCCTTTTTCCTAAACTGAAAAATGTCCTCAAAGGACGTCATTTCGGGACTTTAGAAAACATCCAAAAGAGTGTAACGGACATGCTGAAGACCATACCGCTCGTGCACGCGCTTTATGTAACGCCCCAACTCCTCCCAGAATTACGCCTCTTTGAATATGCAAATCAATATAAATCGCCCTTAAGCTCAGCCTTCTGTGAAAAGACAATGGGAAAAGCACGGGGGAAAATATAAGAATTTCAGCGAATACCAAGTGGAGGCAAAGGAAAAACATACTATTTGTTCAAATAAACCGTGGTACAGTCAATAAAAGGAAGTGGATCGAGTGACATAGCGTGTTGGAGAAACTTGAAAGCTCACGTTCACAAAATCGCACAGTGCCCGAAATAAAAAAGAAGTCAAATATCAAAGTCGCCGTGAAAAGGTGAGTTGTAGCCCACTGTCTGAGTGTCATATGAAAGCTTATTAGGGTACAGAGAAGAAAAGGCACACAGTGGGGGAAAAAGCACGAAATGTCAACTTCAATCTCGACATTTCCACTTTAATCACGTAATTTATTTTGTCATTAAAGTAGAATATCATAAACTTCATCTTAAAATCATTTAATTAACCAGTTTCTCAAATCACATCATAATTAAAGTAGCACGTTAAATGCTTTGTTTTGTATTTGATCTTCTATGTGCTCTATGTGTGTGAATCACTACGTGCTTCTTAAACCGGCTCTCTTCCTCCGACTGGACACAGAATCCATTACATTCGTGATATTACAGCTCTCTGAACAACTAAAATACTGAGATGTATGCGTGATATCATTTTTATGATGATGGGAGTTAAAGCACATTATTAAACATGAGTTTCACGGCGCAGTGATTGTGTTCGACCTTCGATGAAATAACTTATTGCAGCAGTACTCATGGGCGGCCCTGGGCAGAGAAAGAATCGGTGGCCCCTTCGCCCGCCAATGTCGATATGGTAGCTTATGCACGGCGGATGGCCACGTCCGTTGCGGACACCTGCATAGCCACCTCGTGCTCATGACACAAGCATTAAACTTTTGCCGAAATTTGCCACTGCGTTTTTAGCTGTGTCGTTATTTTCTCTTTCTGTTTTATATTCACTATATATTGGCGTGGCCGCCACTGCAGTCCTTCCTTTTCTTTCTCCAAGTAACCGATCGCCACACAATCAGCTCTGTAATAGAAGTTAAGCCATCTGTAAGCTTAGAGCGCCGATTCTTCAAAACGTTTAAGGAACATTGAACTATCTTCGTAGTACATGTTTAATTATTCTATCCTTCACGACACTCCCAGTGAAGAATATAGATTATTTAAATGAAGTTAAAGTTTTATCTGTATAATATAATAAACATATTTTGCTGCATTTCATCTTACAAATGGTATCGTCATCATATGTAAATACGTGCGTTATAAAGTGGCGCAGGTTGTGTAATATTATAATTGTAGTGTAAGTTTACAGTGAGGTAATTGTACTTATAAGTACAAACAGTTCTACAAGGAGCAATTGATCGAGCGCGTTTAAAGTTCTTGGGATGAAACTGTTTCTGAACCGCGAGGTCCATACAATAAAGGCTTTAAAAACGTTTTGCCACGGCTGAGGTAGCGTGTCCTTGAAGCTGTATCCCGATAATTCTCTTTCCGATCAGCTGCTGCTGTGAGTCACACTCAGATACAGTGATATAAATACTCCGAGTGGTGCAGTGAGAGTAATATGGAAAAAGATGATCTGCTGTGGCAACGGGAGCAGCTGAAAGAAGAAGGTGCAGTGAGAGTTACAACGCTAAAGCAGTTATGGTATTTGGAATACTATGGCTATTCCCTGGACCATTATATTGTTTCAAGTTAATTACAACCAGATGCATTACACTAATCAACAATATGCGGTTAGTTTCAGTGTATTTGTAAAGCCGCGTCAGGAAAATAAAGAGTAACCGCACAGGAACAGCAGCATTGCTTTGACGCTGGGTGCCGCCAGTCTGCAAAACCGAGCGGAGAACTTGCGTACGACAAGGTATGAGGTACCGTGGAAAAGAGCGTGGCTTTACGCCAAGTGTAGGTTTTATACATCGCGATTTGAACGTGGAAAAGTTCTTACGCAACATTTCTGTGCGTATGCACCGTTTATACATGCGGCCCCTGGAGCCCATCCGGGCAGATATAAAAGGGGCCGCCTCCCTCCATACGATGGCTGGAGTCGGGTGGAAGAGGACAGAGCTCGGAGGAGAGGAGTGGAGTGGAGGCAGACCAGAGAAGTGAACGGCATTGGACTGTGAGGCCAGTACTTGAGGGGTGATTAGTGCTGCAGCACTGGGTTTGTGCTCACTTTATCAGCTGTAAATAAATGCGTGTCGGTGCAAAACATCATGTCTACCTGTCTGTGTTCGGGCTGTATCCCACACGGATAAACAATTTAGGAAGATTGTTATTTTTATGGGAATTGTTACATATGCATTATTTTCATTTTTTACTTTAAAACTTTTGTAAAAACAATATTTGTTTTTTATTTCCTGCCCCGGGCGTGGTTACATCTCTTTCTTCCGGGACTTATAACGCTGCTAACGTTGTGAAGGGGGGGTCTGAATGCACGCTAAAGAGATGCCATCAGTTCAGCTGCTGTCTTGCTGCTGCTGCTGGCCAGCTGTGTGTTGTGCTTGTCGCGCTTTGCGTCAGTCACTTAAAGGCCTGTACAGCAGCTGTCCTTTTGCCACTTCGTGTCTCTGCCGCTAGCATTCTAATGCCCTGTAGGAAACTATGGCGCTGCCACAACTGAGCGGGAGGCTGCCATCTAGGGGAGATAATGCCCTGTGCACGCTCTCTTCCATCTCCTGGGCGTCCCGGCTAGGTAAGGCTGCTGGCAATCCCTTACAGCAGGAATAAAATGCATTGCATTTCTCAATCCAACACACGGCACATCTCAAAACATTTGTAGTAACAGAATGCAATACTACAAATGTTAGTGATGCTCCATCTGTTGGAATGAGAAATGTAATGCATATGCCTCTTTTATACACCATTTGTTATGGGATTAGTAAAGGCGGTGTTAACATTTGTGATGCGCCATCTGTTGGAATGACAAAGACATAGCACACAGATGATCACACAGACACTTATCCTTTTATTAAGGTGTGATTGGTTTTGTGCGACGATTCTGGGGTCCAGCAGGCGGTTCACCGACAAAAGCGCGATAGACATATGCGCCCCGACAAAACCGCGACCGACAAACCCGCTAACTGGTTTTCGACAAATGCGCGCCGACAAAATCGCGAGAGAGGCCAAGAGAGTGGGACGCCCTTGCTGCAATTCTTCCTACATATGCAGGGCGTGATCTTAAGGACTATCTGCGTGCCGTGCTGATGGCATGCCGCGTCTCATAATATTGACTTCTAAAATAAACATTATTATATATGCTTTAAACTAGTAATTCATATTTAATGAAACTTTTGCGATTTTGTCGGGGCGATTTTGTCGGCATGATTTTGACGGCGCGTTTTAATCGCCGCTATTTTGTCGGCGCGCATATGTCTATCGCGCAAATGTCGGATCACACCAGCAGGCTGGAGCAGCCACAGGGGGGTCTGCCACTTTAGGGTTAGTAACAGCCTTTGCTGATTATTTCATTACAGCATGTTAAAAAATGTTACGTTGCTAAACTTTTTAAACTGTATTATTGTGCGACAGAAATACGATAATATAATGTGTGAAATTGTGATATCGTACTTTCAGGTATTAGCTGGTTAAACACACATGCAATGTAAATAGAGATTTCTGCTACAATACAAATACAGAGATGCTAAATTACCTTTTCTTTTTGAAATCGTACACTTTCTCATTTATGATATTCAGCTGTTTTAGCGAAATGCAGCTTTCTTAACGTATCTATTTGTGCTCAGCAAGGCTCACATTGCGCTGTGCCAGCCAAGACTCTCCACTTCAGACCTCCAGCCACAGGCCCCCTACCTGAATGACATGCCAGCGTCCTGTGGCTGCAGCTCTCCAGTCAGACCCTGTTCCTAAAATGACTGTTGTGTGTGGTTTTACAATTGCAATGGTTTTTTTTTTTTGTTTGTTTTAATTTTTTTGGGATGGAAAGCGAGGAATTTTGCTCCATAAGGGTTCATGCAGAGCTGAGACACTGTCTCACTCCAGTGCCACCCCAGTCTCCCATGGCTGTGCTATCGTCGGCCTAGTTCAGGTCTGCGGCCCGGCCTCACGCAGCTCATCTGGGGTCAGAGGTAACTCCATCCACGCTCACCTTCATCCACTCGGTAAGCCGATCCCAGCCGGGATCCTCTCAGAAGCTCCAAGCCAGGACTCAGCGGTGGCCACATACAGAGAAGTCCCCCCTAGCCGTACCCCCTTTCTCCACACAGTCTGTCGATGGTCATTGGAAATCGGTCACACCGTGACAAAGAAACATGGCCTTCCACACACAACTTGACTTAACCGGTTTGATTTGTCTTCATGTGAAGGTGTTTGTAGAACGTAAGAATTGGAGAAACTTGACAGGCAAAAGTGGAGACCATTCAGTCCGTCGGGCTCGTTTGTTTAGCTCATTGCTAAGCTGCCTGAAGGAAGTGACATTCATGTCTCTGGTGACTCTTGCTATGACGTCAGTAGACGGATTGGGACAGCATTGTTTCATGAGGTTGTTGGAAAGGGGTGTGTGGCGCTCCCGATATCTAAAAGGACGAAGCTCCAAGTCTTTAGCGTTCTGGTGCTCCCTGTCTTGCTATATGGTTACGAGACATGGACGCTATCCAGTGAGCTGAGATGAAGACTGGACTCCTTCATGTGTGTCTCTCTGGAAAATTCTTGGGTACCGTTGGTTTGACTTTGTGTTGCTCACAGGGTCCCGAATGAGGCACATGACCTGCACACCTGCTCAAGGGGACACCCACGTAACACCTGACTGCGGCAGATAAGACGGTCATTTCCAGAGGTTGGGACTGGACCGTGTGTCTGCCTGGGGGGGTTACCAATCGGGATCCCGAACTATATTATCGTGTAGTGGGAGTGGCAATTCACTGTGCCAGTGCATGCCCCCCAACCTGACCTAACCTGGCCTGGCCTAAGCCGTCCCATAATCTCGTCCAGATCCTCCTTAAAGGTTCACAAGGTGTCCACTTTAACACCTTTTCTTGGTAGTTTGTTGGCACAACTCTTTGTATTAAGAAGTTCTTCCGGGCTTCATTCCCTTAACTTCCAGTTCATGTTTCTGAGATGCCATCTGTGTATAAACACACATCGCTCAGGCAGACTAAACACACACACACAAACAGGAGATCGGTCACCGGTGACCTGACCACTTCTTTCTCTTTTTTCATTCATTCTATCCAGGTTACCCTGTGGGAAAAGAAAGAAGCTGTCAATTACTAAAGACGACCTAAACAACAAAACACAGCCGACCGCTTCAAGCAGTATGGACAAGGAGCTCAACACCGAGAACACGCCGCTCCAAAATGGTGAGCCTTCGTGGCACCAGCTATGTCTTCTCCATTTTTAGGTAACACCGAGCACACGACATGCGGTTTCAGACCTGCTTTAGATTCCCATGTCGCTCTTCACAGTGAAGTAAAACGAAGGATACTCAGAAAGGCTCCCCGCAAGCAGTAAGAGATGCCCGATATCTGGGGGTCAACGCTTTTGATGATTTTTTTTTTGTCTGAAAACAAAAGAAAAAAAAAAAACGACAAGAGCTTTAAAAGCATTGAAAAAAAAAATCATTTAAAATTGAATGTACAGAAATGGAGATTTTCAAAGGCCGAGGTCTGTGGGGTGGGCTGAGGCTCCTCTCAGACTCAAGCAGGGCGGCCATCTTAGGGCTTCGTGAACTCCCTGGTGTTAGCGCCTCACTTTATTATGACCCACCAGGCTGGGTATTTCATTTATTTCTTGGTAAAAGTTACAACGTTGAAACACGGGGGATTTCATTTGGCTTTTCAGACACTGAACAACACAGTGAAAGTGAAAGTCAAAGTGAAAACTGATCTCTGCAGAGGAGTCAGAATTAATTAGAAAGAATAAGTCACACTGGTCAAGGGTTTCGACAACAACCCCCAGATACGGCCATGGAAAGGTTAAAAAAGGTGGGATGCTGATAGATAGATAGATAGATAGATAGATAGATAGATAGATAGATAGATAAAGAAAGACACTATATAATAGATAGATAGATAGATAGATAGATAGATAGATAGATAGATAGATAGAGTAAAGGCATTATATGTAACAGATAGATAGATAGATAGATAGATGGATAGATAGATGTGAAAGGCACTATATGATAGATAGATAGATAGATAGAT
>JANRMT010062856.1:4900034-4950653 GCA_026402145.1 Polypterus bichir lapradei
TAGATAGATAGATAGATAGATAGATAAGAAAGACACTATATAATAGAGATAGATAGATAGATAGATGCTATAATGTCTATTGTCTCCAGAAGTCCTATAAAAGAGTGTAGCTCCCAGCAACACCCCCTAGAGGCACCCACAGACCCAAACAAGTTAACCCCACTGGACTACAGTTCCCAGCATTCCCCTGGGGTGTCCAAATGGGTATTGAAGCCCAGGGTCACTGCCATCTGGAGGGTCGGGGGAGCATACAGCCTTGATTCGGCACCTCCCCTGATCTCTCCATTGTGTTGACCTCCCGGCCTTTAAAGGAAGTAGGCCCAATCCCGTCAGTGACACCAGCCCATGCATGTTGTCCATTTCAGTATCATTGTGAAATGTGCATTTTTGTTCAAATTTAGCAAGTCTCACTGAAGCCAGACTTATAATAATTTCTACTAATAAAAGGCAAAGCCCTCACTGACTGACTGACTGACTCGTCACTAATTCTCCAACTTCCCGTGTAGGTAGAAGGCTGAAATTTGGCAGGCTTATTCCTTACAGCTTCCTTACAAAAGTTGGGCAGGTTTCATTTCGAAATTCTACACGTAACGGTCATAACTGGAACCTACTTTCGTCCATATACTGTATACGGCAATAGCCTGCAGCTCGGTCGCCGTGTGAGGCGGAGTTGCGTCTCGCATCATCACGCCTCCCACGTAATTAAGTGCCTGCCCATATAAGGTAAATATTCGCGGGTGAAGGACAGTGCTTAGCATGTTCATAAGTGCAGCTACTGCGGAAACCCTCCCTCAGCGAAAGTGCGAGAGAAAGTTTTAAGTGCCGGGTCTGAGCTAAAATTAAATAAAGCCGTGGACATCGCAAGATCGCACAAGATATTCGCGAGATACAAGTTTAATGAGAAGACGAAGGGTATAAAGCCTCGATGCTAAAGACCTGGCGAAGTCATGGAGAACATGGAAGGACGAGTTCACATTATACACAAAACTTGCAATGCCAGAGGCAGAGGAAAACACTAAGGTCAGATTATTCCGTTACCTTATTGGAGAGAGCGGCAGAGAATTGTGTCAGGCGCTGACCGGTGATGTAACACCTGATGAGTTAACCATGAGTTTGAGTGGTGGGCCGTCAGGGCCTGCAAGGCCTTCTCTGCTGGCCTAAAAAAATATCTGAATCACAAACTGATGTTAATTATATTTTGTCCATGAATACTTATTAAATAATTCCAAATAGTCTGTCCGCTTCCTTTCATAGCTTTTCCGATGGTTGTGCTGCTTCCAGACGTGTATTTTTGTATTAAAGCATTTAACCAATCACATTTCAGCCATCATTTGTTGCCAGGCAGAGAGGCCTTCACAATCCGTTGTGCAGGCCCTCTAACACAGAATAAATGTCGATTAACCTGTTGCTTCAACCAATCAGATTTTGAGTTGGTGTCAGTACGGCCCTGTAGCAGGCGTACGGCGACGTCACCGTATTCAGATCCATTGATTGGATAGAAGCCGATACGAGGAACTCTACGAGGCCACTGAATGCACCGCAGGCGCTCTGAGCACAAGATCCTCGCGCGCACTACCGCCAACTCCATGGCAGGATTCTGGACAATATTATTTGCCAGACACAGACCAGATTTCAAGACCACGAAAACCTGATGTTTGTCACGCTCCTCGACCCCCAGAAGTTTCGGGAATACAAGAAAAATTTCACGCATGCAGCCTTCTCCAGTTTAACACAAGAGCCACAGAGCGCTTTTTGATCTGTCTCAGCTAAAAACAGAACTGACTAATGTATGCCATGGATGATTTTGCAGGAAAATCTCCCACTGATCTCCTTGACTTCCTTCATCAGAAAAATCTGAATGAGAGCATAGGGCAGCTGTTCACATTTTTATATATTTGGCGGTGACCATTCCCGTGTCCACTGCTTCTGTTGAGCGGACATTTTCAGCCCTAAAGCGAATTAAAACTTATGCCAGAAATACGACAGGGCGGGTTCGACTTTCAGCATTAGCTTCAATGATGATAGAAAAGGACTTTTTAATGGAACTGAAGCGCACGGATAATCCGTACGACAGAGTAATTGAACTGTTTTTGAGGAAAGAGAGGAGGATGGATTTTGTTTACAAATAATCCGAATTTTTGGAGTAAAATGTTGCGATTTTCCTAAATAATATTGCAAGTTTATGAGTTATTATTGATGTTGTTTATGTGTGTCGTGGCTGTAGCTGCAGTACAAAGGAACTTGTTCACCCCGGTTTGTCTGTTCAATAAAGGCATTTATTGTGGCTACAGGAGTTATCTATCTGCGATGCAGCGGCTCTTTATACTGTATTTCTGCATATTAAGATGGTTTTTATAACCATAAAGTAGTTTTTGAGGGGCGGGTTTATTCAGACGGAGCAGTACTGAAGGCCTAGGTGTGAAATGCACGGTCCGCCACTGTCACAGGGTGACTTGTGTGGTAACTGCATGTGCAATGCAAAGCTAAAAGACCTCTGATGTCTCTCCTCAGATAGGAAGACTGTAGCCGCCAGCCCACAGGATCAACGGGATTTTAAGAGCTGCTTCTTCTCGTCCCTCTTTTTCTGGCATCTCGTGTGGATTTCTGTCATGCAGTTGCGACACTACCTGTTCATCGGAACACTCAACCCCATGCTGGTGCGACTTTCTGAAAATGACCAACACCAAGGTAAGAGAAAAGAGTACTCCATGACATATCCTCGTGTCATCAGGGGCTGGTGGGCAGGATTAGCAGTTATGGAGTCAGAAATGCCTTGGGATTTTTATTTAACCGGGTCATCGATAGTCATTAGTGAGATGGGCTAGTGCAATTGGGACACCGACAGCCAGACTGGTGCTAAAGTGCTTGGTGCAAATGTATCCTTAAATAATTCTAAAGAGTGTGCAAAAATATTTAATTAATAAATCATAAAATCCAAACTGCTGTGGAATATCTTAAAAACAAGTAAGTAAAAAGATCAAATCAAAGTTAAAACCAAAATGAATCGGACCCCACACTGTACTGCCCTGAAAATGAGTGCATGTTAGGTGACCATCTGAGAAAGTTAGCATCATTCTTAAAAAAAGGCTTCCCACGCCCCTTATCATGACAGACAGACACTATATAACATAGATAGATAGATAGATAGATAGATAGATAGATAGATAGATAGATAGATAGATAGATAGAGTGCATCCTGAAAGTATTCACAGCGCATCACTTTTTCCACATTTTGTTATGTTACAGCCTTATTCCAAAATGGATTAAATTCATTTTTTTCCTCAGAATTCTACACACAACACCCCATAATGACAATGTGAAAAAGTTTACTTGAGGTTTTTGTAAATTTATTAAAAATAAAAAACTGAGAAATCACATGTACATAAGTATTCACAGCCTTTGCTCAATACTTTGTCGATGCACCTTTAGCAGCAATTACAGCCTCACGTCTTTTTGAATATGATGCCACAAGCCTGGCACACCTATCCTTGGCCATTCCTCTTTGCAGCACCTCTCAAGCTGTGGAAAAAAATGAATTTAATCCATTTTGGAATAAGGCTGTAACATAACAAAATGTGGGAAAAGTGATGCGTTGTGAATACTTTCCGGATGCACTGTAGATAGATAGATAGATAGATAGATAGATAGATAGATAGATAGATAGATAGATAGATAGATAGATAGAGTAAAGGTGCTATATGATAGATAGATAGATAGATAGATAGATAGATAGATAGATAGATAGATAGGGAGCGCTGTTGCTCACTTTGAACCCTTGGACCAGATGCCAGACACCAGATAAAAGTCCAAAATAATGACTTTTTATTATAATAAAGTGCACAAAGCACCTCCACTACACAATTCTCAATAAACAATCCTCCACACCTCCCAGAAGCTCAGTCACTCTTCCTCCCTACTCAGATCTCTGCTGGGATCTCCCACAGTCCTTTTATAGTCCATGACCTGGAAGTGCTTCTGATCCCCCCCCCCTCCCATGTGATTCTTAACACTTCCGGGTCAGATCAAAACTCCTCTTTTCTTCAGCCCGGAAGTATATCATCTCTTCCATTCCCGTGACTGGGAAATACTTCCGGGCCATATGGAAAGTACAAGTCACTGGGCCTCCCTGCAGCATCCCCTGGTGGCCCCAACAGTATCCAGCAGGGCTGTGAAGATAAACTCCAAGGTCCATGATGCCCTGCTGGAATTCAGGGCACTTCCATGTTGCCGGGAGGGCTCCATCTGGCGACATGGGGGTATTGGCCGGGATGAACAGCCGGCCATATACCACAATAGATAGATAATGAAAGGCACTATATGATAGATAGAGAGATAGATAAATGAAAGGCACTATACAAGATAGATAGATATTAAAGGGAGAATCTGCCTTTTTGCGGAAGCTCATTAAATAATAATCATAATAATAATTCTTTACTTTTATACACCACTGTTCTAACTACTCAAAGTGCTTCAGTGAGTGGGGAGCCACTTCAACCACCACTAATGTGTAGCGTCCACCTAGTTGATGCGACGACAGTATCAGTGCACTCAGCACACATTACACGATAAAGGGGTGAGAGGGAGAGCCAATTAGAGATGGGGGATGATTATGGGGCCAGAATGACTAGGCTATGGTGGGCAATTTAGCCGAGACATTGGGATCCACCCTGCCCTTTGTGGAGGGTGCCCAGGGTTCTTTAATGACTACAGATGTTCAAGGTCTTGATTTTATGTCTCATCCGAAGGATGGCACCATTTTTACAGCACAGTGTCCTCGTCACTGCACTGGGGCATTGGGATCCAAATTCAAGCCACAGGATGAGTGCCCCCTGCTGGCCTCACCAACACCTCTACCAGTAGCAACCCAAGCTTTCCCCAGATGGTCTCCCATCCAAGTCCCAGCCGGGTCTGAACAGGCTTAACTTCAGGTGGGTGACCTCTTCTGAAGTGCAGGTGGTATGGCTGCTGGTACACACACACACACACATATATATACACATACAGGTCTGAACACACACCAGAATGACTTAAAAGCAAGAAAATGAAAAAGAAAGAATAGTTCTGACTTGGCATTCCCAGTCCCAGTGAGGTGCCATACAGGTGTATTGCTGTTGGTATAAAGGAACCCCTGTTGTGTTTTTTGACCCTCTGCTGGTGGAGGATTGGCTGGCTGAATGTCCTCATTGTTGGTGTGTCAGAGATGTGCAGCGTTGGTTCATAACTCCACTCAGTTTTGTTTTCATTCTCCCCACCGCTACGACCTCCAAGGGATCCAGTGTGTGTCCCATAACTGAGTGTGCCCTTTAAATTAGTTTGTTCATTCGGTGGGCCTCTCTTGAAGTGATGTTACCAGCTCAGCACACCACAATACAGATAATCACCCTGGCCATCACAGAGCTGTAGAAAATGTGAAGGATGTCACTTCTCCACATTAAAGCATCACAGTCTCCTAAGGAAAAAAAAAAAAAAAAAAAAAAAAAAAAGAGTCTGCTCAACCCTCTTCTTCTTCAGTTCCTTTGTATTCCAAGATCAGTCCATCCTGTCATTAATGTGGACCACCTCTCCATCTACTCCCTGAATAGTGACATGACCTGCTGTTAGATTTCTAGTCTGAGGTGTACAGAATGAAGAGTAAAGCAGACAGGCCTGTTCGTGGTGCTGCTCCCGTGTTGCTCACACAGTCCTTGAGTCTCACAAACTGGTGGTCTGCCTGAAAGTCCATCATCCAGGACCCCACAAACTCATCCACCTGCATATCTCTGAGTTTACCTCTTAACAGGGATGGCTGGACGGTACTGACGGTATTGGAGAAATCAAAGAATGTCATCCTCGCAGTGCTGCCAGCTTTGTCCAGCCTTGTGAAGCAGATTGATAACTGCGTCCTCAACTCCGATCTTTGTCCAATAGGCAAACTACAGTGGGTCCAGGTGGTCTACCACAAGAGGACGCCTACAGTCCAGGACCAGCATCTCAAAGGTCTTCATGATGTGAAGTGCCACTGGTCTGCCTTCTTTGGCACTGAGACAATCTGTAGACTTAGGGACAGAGTGAACAAGTGACAGAGGACACCACAAAGTTGGTCATCACAGCCTTAAGAACTCGAGGACCGACTCCATCTGGTCTCACAGCCTTTCCTATGTGTAGCTTCCTCAGGGGTCTCCATACTTGGTCTTCATTTATGGACACTGATGGTCAGCGGTGGTCATTCCAGTTGACGTGGCAGGAGTTGTTGATGGTGTGGGGTTAGGGTGGTCATTGCAAGAAGGTGTCAATGGGAGGAAAAAATCTAACCAAATAATTGTTGCGTGCTAAATTGTGCATTTTAAGAAAGAGAACTGTGGGGAAAATGTGACTCCCTAGGGAATCCGAAGCGGACGTTTCAGGGTGCCCTCGGACGTTTACTTTCTGACTCTGGTCACGTGGTTTGTTTTGCAGTTAGCCGCTACACCAATGCCTTTGCCTTCACCCAGCTGTGCGGCGTTTTGTGTGCCCCGTGGAATGGACTGGTGATAGATCGGCACAAAAGAGGACACAACGGACAGAAAAGTAAGTAAGCGCAAAAGACGTTTGACTCTCATGAGGTTTCCTCCCCATTTCTGTCCTCCCTTGTTGACCCACGGAGAGTAAAGGCGGCAAATGTAAACTAGATGTGTATGCCAGTTGGGCACTGGCACGTACTTTAGATCATATCCCTTTTAACTGATGTGTTAAGAAATTGTGCGGCGGGTTGCAGGTTGAGTCCTTGTACCATATACATTAAATTAATGCTTATAATTATTTCTCTCTCTATTATAAAAAATATCTTGGAAGGTTGGAAGGAGACGTGATTTTCCCAGAGAGACACTTTCACGTCCAGCGAGACGAGTCTTTGTGCCAAGAGATTCAACCAGGCCCGGGGCTGGAAATGAAAGACAAAGAGTAGATGACAAAGTAGATCGTCGTAAAGAATCCAAAAATGTTGGCGCGATACACATGCAGAGCTGGTTAGAGATAATGGAAGTACGACAATTCGAAAGTTTAAAAAAAAATGATAGTAAAGATCATATTAGCGCAAACAAAAGGAAAATATCCATCCATCCATTATCCAACCCACTATTATCCTAACTACAGGGTCACAGGGGTCTGCTGGAGCCAATCCCAGCCAACACAGGGCGCAAGGAAGGAAACAAACCCCGGGCAGGGCGCCAGTCCACCGCAGGGCACACACACACACACCAAGCACACACACTAGGGACAATTTAGGATCGCCAATGCACCTAACCTGCATGTCTTTGGACTGTGGGAGGAAACCCACGCAGACACGGGGAGAACCTGCAAACTCCACGCAGGGAGGACCTGGGAAACGAACCCGGGTCTCCTAACTGCGAGGCAGCAGCACTACCCACTGCGCCACCGTGCCACCCAACGGAAAATATTACTCCCTGAAATAACGGAACAGCAAAAAGAGATTGTATATAGTGTTCGGATTTAAACTTTAAGTCGGAGACTTGTAGATCGTCTAATTTGTGTTGCCATCAGGGGAAAAAAAAAAAAAATCATTCAATCATTTCTCATTTGTGTGAATGCTATTGTCAGACACATTTCTTGTAGAGAGAAAGAAATGATATTCACTCACGGGCAGTTATACGTTGCGTTGTCACGATGTAATTCCAAACACGGAATCAAAATTCAATGCGATATTGACGAAAAGGTAAAAGCGAAAAGAGATCGAATATATGGACATAGGTGATATGACAGACGTGTGCCGTGCGAGATGCAGATCACGCAGCACGGCAGCAATCCAGCAGCTGATTGAGCAAAGAGGAGGTAAAAAGAAAACTGTATTTGTTTCCCATTGTATCACCGTTTAAGAGGGGGTGTCGGAGGAGCGACCGTATCTCCTTGGGGGGGCCCCTCTCTTCACAACGCAAGTGGTGGAGACGAGAAGTGGCTGGCGCGTACCACAGGCTGGGGTGGGCAAAAAAAAAAAAAAAAAAAACAACGAAACAGGACACTAGCCTGCTGCATGGGATTAACAACACTGAGCAGCTGAACCTCTCATTCAGCTCATTCATTTCAACTCCAGCTTGAAACAACGTGAAGGAGCTAAACTGTGTTTTAATTTGCCGTAACGTTTATTTTTAAAATAGTATGGCGCAGTCACTCCTCTACAAAAACAAATAACTAAACCGGTTCAGTTTTACGTGAAGTACCCCAATCGAATTTTGAAACATTTGTTAGCTTTAAATTTCTTAAAATGGTAGCGTGAAGAGCTGGCTGCCTCACAGCGCCAGGCCTGCCCTGCCTATACAGTGTGGAGATTGCATGTTCCCCGTGTATCCCAAATGTCACATCATCTGGGGACTTGCGATTAGCAAATGTTGGCGTCTGGGGCCCTACATTGGACCGCCAACCCTAATTCTACTACGATCAGCTCCAGCCCCAGAAGATTCCAGTCCTTGAAAAGAAGTGAATCCCCATAATTCCACTTAATTGCAACCACAACCTGCTTAAACGTGGAATATCAAATGAGCAAGGTGAGAAAAGGGTCTCTACTGAGCCCATTACGGTGCAAGTTACCGTTATACTGCCTTGTTGCGGTAACTCACGTTCTGTGAGGTTTACTTCCTCATGCCCATGTCCAGAACTGTACCCTACATTATATATTGACCCCGGCCTCTCCAAAACAACTCCACCCAGAGGCCCTAACTAAGATTCACAACACTCTGTCCCCCATCTTTAAACTCAACGAATGTTCCGCTACAGCTGGCGACCATGCAGGCCGATGTTTGCAAATTATGCCCTGTTTTTAAAATTGAGATTAAGATGTCAAATTAGCAAATGATAGAGGCAGGTCAAAGGTCATGGAGGAAGGAGAAAGGGAGGTAGAGACGAGGAAAGAAAAGAGAAGCCGCAAGTGTCTGGATGGGTAGCACACGCATTTAGAAATTACGAGAAGAGCGGTTAAGTCGTCAACCGGATAATTAAAGTTACGCCACGGCAGATGGAATTGGGCTGTTTTTTGTTACGACCTTCATCCATCCATCCACCCATTATCCAACCGATTTAGAAAGTATTCAGGCCTCTTCTCTTTGTAAAGAAATTATTGTATTGTTGATTTAATTTTTAACAAATACGTTTGCTATTTGTGGTCAGCAATCCACACTTAATAACCCATAATGACAAAAAGTCAGTCAGTGTTCAACCAGTTATATACTAACTACAGGGTCATGGGGGTCTGCTGGAGCCAATCCCAGCCAACATAGGGCACAAGGCAGGAAACAAACCCCGGGCAGACCACCGCAGGGCACAAACACACCCACTAGGGGGAATGCACCTAACTGCATGTCTTTGGACTATGGGAGGAAACCCACGCAGACACGGGGAGAACATGCAAACTCCACACAGGGAGGACCCGGGAAGCGAACCACAGGTCTCCTAACTGTGAAGCAGCAGCACTACCCACTGTGCCACCCTATGACCTTCGTCCTTACGTTTATTTAGTGAGCAGCCCGCTCCCGTTTGAAGCTAACTGCTTTGATGCACTACGGGGTGGCACAGCGGATTCCAACGACTGCGCCAATTGAGCCGACCAGACCAACAGTTCAGTGAAATTTAAACAGCTACAGGAACTTCCTCCTTCAAACGCCAGGCGTCATTATTGCTGTTGAAAACAATGTCAATGTCGACTGCCTACTTGCATTAACTATGAAGATGTGACCAAATCCTGGCGACGTGACTTATTCCTTTCAATGTGACGTGGAACTGCAAGTGCAGTGCCGTACATTTCAGGGCTGTCGGCCATTTCTTTACAATTCCCACGTAGCCGTTAGTTTCGGTAGGTGCAAACATAGCGAGGCTGAGATAGGAAGGGCTCACTTCTAAATACGAAGACCCTGATTGAATTGCGGAGCAGAGACAGCAGGACTCATATTTAACACAAAATCAGGTTGTTTTGGCCTAATTCTCACCCGTTACCCAGAATGCTTCAGTTCTCTAATCTCCATTCGTGTTCTCTCAAGTCAGCTGCAGTGGCCCCCATTTCATTTACGATTCACTAACCTCCACTTGTATTCTTTCTCTGTCTTCCCTTCCCAGGCACGGATGCACTCGCCGACCTCCAGTCTTCGGTGTTGTCTCTCGCACTGACCGCCTTCCAGTGCATTTTGTTTTCCGTGTGCGTGACCATCCCAGTGCTGCCAGTACAGTATGCCTCCTTCATCCTGCAAGTTCTCAACAGGTCCTTTCTGTATGGAGGCAACGCGGCGTTCATCGCAATTGCGTAAGTTAGTAAAAAGAGGCTTCCAAGTTGCGCTTAAAGACGCCTTTTTGTTTGGGTTTGAAATGTGTAAGGGGTAAAACAGCTGCCTCAGGTGGGGGGACAACTTCAAAGGCTTTGGGATTTTATTCACAAGTGCGGCTAGAAGTGATCATGCGATCGGCCGATGAATCTGTGCAAAGGTGGCAGACTTCCAGACACTGTACTAGACCGAGAAGCTACTGAATTACCGGTTCGTCTACATGACCATCCATACCCATGGGCTGAGACTCTGAGAATGGGAATGCAGGGGGAGAAGTTGCCAAAATGAGGTTCTGGCAGGAATGGGACTCTCCTCGGGTGATGTGAGCTGTGGACGAGAGGTTTACGGTGCACGTTGTCATCGACTGGTAGTAAAAGACGGGAACTCCGATGAAATGGTAGAGTTACTCAATGGGTTTGTCACCCATGTGCATCAGAGGACCTCCTCACAGGCGTGGTATGTAATAACCCGCCAGGACCAGAGGGGGCACTGCCACTAATAAGACTGTCTCCATCTTGCCCGCCGGCACAGCCACCCCCTCGGGTCCAGCCATCATAAAACCCCCTGCGGGTCCCGGAAGGAGGGGTCATTGACTGGAGAGAACAACCGCGAGAGGGGGCTCCATAAGGCCTGACATAACGTTACTTTTGTTTATCTAAGCCTCCCGCCGAAGGGACAACACTTGCAAGCGTTTATTATCTGTTTCTTTGAAAGTGAGCTACTGTCTCCAGATGTTAAATGGGATAACCCAGCTGGCACCCAGACGCTGTTCCCGAGTTGTCATTACCACAGTTTTTAACTAAAGATGGTGCAGAAATGACTAGAAATCTCTCCTGCCGTTGGCTGACGCAAAGACGTTTGTGTTTATTGCGGAGAGGGCTGTGCTCGTCTTCCAAATGAGACGCCTCCTTCCGTCTTAACAGCTCCTGGACTAGAAGGGGCGGAGTTAACTGCCCTCATTGGGCGTGCTCTCAGCTCTGAGGGTGAGAAAGGAGACAAAGTGGCTAAGGATGTGCGCCCCCTGGCGTCCCAGAGTGGTAGTGCTCACCTTTGACGAGCCGGGATGTGCACAAATCTTTTTCACGTTTTATATTGCAATATGACAGCTGCATAATTGTTAACGCTACCCACTCAAAAATCATTTCATCCTCACAAACCACACGCAACACACGTCTAGACACTTTCTACGGCTTACAATGCAATTTGACTACAGTGCTCTGGCTTTTCTTACGGAAGTCTGACAGGTCAGCTGGAAATTCTCGATATATGTGGATAGAAGCCCACCCCGATGGACACGTTTCATAGGAGGGGTGCAGGAACCACTCGTCTACATTTTACAGTTAACTCTGTCTTCCTCTTTGCCTGCAGATTCCCAGCCCATCATTTTGGAAAGCTGTATGGCCTCATCATGGCCCTCTCGGCAGTGGTGTCCCTGCTGCAGTACCCCTGCTTCGCTCTTATGAAGGGGCCTTTGAATGGAGACCCCCTTTACGTAAGTACATTATTGATCATTTATATTTTTTTTTGGGGGGGGGGGGGAGGAGGGCTGGGGTTACATTCACAAGATTCTGGAGAACAAATACAGTGGCGTGCAAAAGTATTTAACCCCCTTGAAAATTATCGTAATTTCCTGCACGGTATAAGATTTCTCCACATATTTATCGATTCAGTATTCTGAATGTGAACTGGAAATGAATTGTTCCAGTATTCAGGAAGTCTAAGGAAGCCATTTTCTGTAGATATGTAACTGAAGAAGAAAAACCCTAAAGTGAGCGTTTGCACAAGTCTCCCCAAACCTCGTATGACACATCT
Organism: Polypterus bichir lapradei; assembly: GCA_026402145.1. Classification (NCBI taxonomy): domain Eukaryota; kingdom Metazoa; phylum Chordata; class Cladistia; order Polypteriformes; family Polypteridae; genus Polypterus; species Polypterus bichir. The sequence continues at coordinate 4,912,127 of JANRMT010062856.1, forward strand.
TTCAAGTTGTCGGCAAATTAAGAGAATTAAGAAAAAAGAAAGATCTCCAGATTTCATTTTTCCTGAGCGTCACGAACACAACATTGATTTTTTTCACGAATCAACGCCTGTCCTTTAAATCACGTGATCGTAATCGGACGTTTTCATTGGTAGGCGGCCTTTCTTCATTGGTCAGTGGAGTTTCTCGGTTTTTGTCCCGCAGTATTTCAACTATTGTGTACGTTTCCGCATCTTCCATCATGCTATGAAGACATATTTGGCCATCACCACCGCCTTATAAACATCAGAAATGACCCAGTAACTCCAAAAACAAAAAAAACTCAGTTTTAAAAAATGGCAGTCACTAATGTTTTTCCATTGCGTGCGAGACGTATTTAAACTTCTGCGTTTTCGAAGCTCCAACACAAATGAATCACAAACGACACCGCGGTGAAAGGCATAAGTAAACATAATGGGGTCCTACTTGTGAGTCCTTTCTGACTCTCTGGATATTAAAAGCCCCCTTTGTATTTTGTTGGACGATCGCTGCCAAAATGAAGACGAAGACGCATTCTGCTGATGTGAGAAATGAAGTAATTGAAATATACAGGGCAGGTGATGGCGACGTAGCAAGGTTATTATAGTTAATGAAAACTAAAATCAAAACTGAAACTATTATTAAAAAACATTTTCGTAACTTTAAATAAAATAATTAACAAAACCGAAATGAAAAACTAAACGAAACTATTAAAGTAGCTGGAAAGACTGAAATATTTTTAGTTTTTGAATGAATATTCTTGCCATTATTCTTTAACCCTTGTAACTTTTAACTCTAAACAGAAAGTCACCCACCACGATCCGCCCGCATGTATTCATCCCGTGAACGGTGGCGGGTGACGGAGGGCGGCTGTTCACACATTTGCGGCGACAGAGCGAGCCGACTACGGGCGGGTAAAGCGTGTGGAATACAAAGCGGTTTACTGGGCCGGCTTTCTTTGCGCTTGTTGAATATCAAGATGTAATTGAAACGCCTGAAGTCGGAATGTGCTGGTTAACAAAACCAGAAAATCACGAGTGAGTAACGTTTCAGCTTATTTCTCAGGTGCGTGCGTTTTGTTGACAATAATTTCACCTGCCACTTTGCACAGGAGAAATCCTTCTTGAAATTAAAACGGCACTGATCGAGAGTCTGGCGGTCAACATACAAGATCAGCTTATTATTACTGACCAGTCACATTAGCTTTAAAAAAAAAAATCGTTTAACAACGAAGCGATACAAACCTTGTAATGTTAGTAATGTCTCTACTGAACTACAGGTAGGTAGGCGAAGAGATTCTGCCAACTGGTGAAAAAGATACTGTGTGACAGATTATTTAAATATTTTGCATCTAAATTTGCTCAAGATGCAGAGATCACATCCGTTTAAAATTGGACAAAAAGGCTGCATATGTTGTTCAGGCTTTTCAAAACGCCCGGACAATTCTGAGATTAACGAATCCATCATAACGTGAAACGAGCCTCTACTGAATTTTACTTCTGGATCTTGGGATTCCTAATCATCCGCTTCTGCATCAGATCCGTCTGACTCGATAAGTCATCTTGGTGTTTTGTGATGCCGACCTGACTTGAACGCTGCAGGGATTTCCATTTCATTTCCCGCAGCTTTAGCCTCGCGATAGAGAGCCCCCTGGCGGCGGCTCTGGTAGCATCATCAGGCTATGGGGATGCCGTTCATGTTCCGGGACTGGGAATCTTGTCAGAGTTGAAGGGACAATGGAAGGACAGAAATACCACACGTGTGCAGGAGAACTTGTTCCAGTCTGCTATGAACCTACGGCTTGGGAGAAGATTCATCTTTGAATGTGACAAGGGCCCCAAGTGACACTGGAATGGCAGAGTCAAAGCCCCGATCTTAACCCTGTTGAGGACCGGTGACACGATTTGAAAACTGCTGTCCAGAGGTTATTAAATGTCTACAGAAAATGGTTTACTTTGAAATGTTTCAACATAAGACTTCACAGAATTAAGTAATACATGGACAGATCTTTTGTCATGCAGAAAATTATGCCGCAGTCATTCATCTTTTCATTTCTTGTTCTTCAGAGAAGAGCGCTCGTTAGACGAATCTCTTTTGCTTTCCTGGACAGTAGTAGTGCAAAATGTAGTGTAAACATCAAAAATGTTTGTGATGCACCATCTGTTGGAATGACAACTGTAATGCATTACAAAATATATTCTAACTGATGGTTCATCACAAACATTTGTAGTAATGCATGGTATATACAACAAATGTTTGTGTTGCACCATCTGATGGAATGCCAACTGCAATGCATTTTATCACTACATGAATTATAAAATACACTCCAGTAGCTGGAGGACTGCAGACATTGATTGTTTAGATTTCAACTTTTCTTGATCCAACGCTGCACTTGCACATCCTTTATTTAGCTAAACGTAACACCAACTGATCAGTATGATGAATGTGAGCTCTACAGGACCCCAGCATAATGCGTCTCTGTTTAAAACACACCACAGCTGAGCATGTAGCGTTTTAAACTTCTGTACTGCCTGGGTTATTAGCACTTCTATGCTGATTATTAAAGGGGTGATCTGCAATGGCAAGTTCTCCATCTTTGGTAGGACGGCTTTCTCTGAAGTGTGGGAATTTTGGGGATGTGAATGCGATATTTTATGAACTAACTGGGTGCACTCATTTCTAAACATCTAGCAGACCATGGTGGTGGTGTATCCAGTAGGGGGCGCATGCTGCCTTGATGTATTCTCAGTATTGTAGCAATACATCCTTCACAGTAACCACGATGGAGATCATTACCCACCTTAGCATTGTGTTCACCCCCACAAAAGCGAGTCAAAAATGTGGAATTTTTATCAACAATGAGAATGTTATTTTGTGCAACAGAAACACATACATAAATAGCGCAGGAAAGGCATGTCGAGTGTCCACTGCCGTTACCAATGCATACTTCGTCCAAGTCCTTCGTGTGACTTTTCTGGCGGTTGTCGTAATCGGGACAGTACAAGTGTCTCTCTTTACGCATAAGATGGTAGAATGTCAGTGCCTGAACAGAACTATCGACATGCACCTTGTGTTACTGCAGGCTACCACAGTGCAAGGCTCAGCGACTTCCACATTTCCTCTGACATGAACATTCAAGTGCTTTGGGGGCCACCGTGTCTCTCTACGTGATCACAATCACTTTGCCACGTAGCTAATTCAGCAGGCCTATCACAGGGGTTTGGTCATAGGGTGCCGTGTGCTATCCATGTCAACATCCGGTGACCAATTCGCATTGTCGCCACTATTGATCAATTCAACTAATGGAACTTCCCTTCACACCCAAAACTATCAAGGTGTAGAAAATCTACTTGAACCAAAAAAATTTAGCAACAAATCTTGAGCATTAGGAAAAAAATATATACAAAAACCCTGCAGACAAGGTGGAGTCGGGGCAAAAATACCAAAGACGTACACAGAGGACCCACGCGTCATTAACTTGGAAAGCCAGCAATTTTATTCTCTCTCTAGAAAACAAAAAATATCAACATTTAATGTTAACACTTGAAATATTTTACACAACATCCATGAAAATGTCCATCAGCTGTGGAGTAAAACAAGTTGACTTTATAAAAAGGGAGATCGAGCAGCGCATTTACTTTGGAGCGGGTTTATTAGGTATGAATTATTCCATGGGAAAAAAATTAATTGGTTTTGACATTATTTTTCTTTAATACTCTTAATTATGTAGAAGAAAAAAAAAGAAAAATGTTGTGCTCTCCACTGTGTATCATGTTGTGCCAGATACAGACATGCATGGCCTGCCTGTACCTCTTTAGCACGCAATGTTTAAACTGCCGTGTAATGAGAGCCCAAAATGGAAGTGTATTTATTCTGCATTGGCCGTTATTCCTTCTCTTCATTCGCACTCCATCTGTCTTGCAGGTGAACATCGTCCTCCTTGGGATGACTTTGCTGGCATTTGTAAACCCTATCAATGTCTACCTACACTGCCGAAGACAGAACCAAAATGCCAACCAAACAAATGAAGTCAACACTCCCTGCCAGGCCTTTGAGGCGGACGTCTAATTGACAGAACGGGAGGAAAATCGTCAAGCCAAGAAACTCGGAGGCACAGCATTAAACGGCGCAACTTCTTAATTCTCAGACTGAAGTATAAACAAAAGGGACTAGACTACCGATTTCTTGCTATCCAGTATTAACTTTTTTTTTTAACATATGAATGTAAAGACAATTATTGCTTGAATTTTACTACATTTGAATTATGCAAAAGGGATTTTTTTTTTAGTAATATAATACTTTGGCTAACATTACAAACTTTTTGAAAATATCTCCTTGTTTGATTTTCCCCCCACCACCACTTTTTTTTTTTTTTTTTTTAAACAGTAACAAACATATCAGACAACTGTCAGTATGAAACCCAATTCTAACTTATCAGAAAACAGAAAAAAAAAAAAACCTAGTCCTTAAATCTATGCATTCACTGTGGCATTTATTTATAAATAATGTCATTCCTTGATTAGCAGGAAAGAAGTGAGCAATGATTTTTTTTTGTGTCGCTTAACAATTTTCCAAACAATATTTGTAATCCTCAAGAACAGCTGTTTCCAGCCAAACCAAACAAGCAATTATAATTAAAAAAAAAAAAAAAAAAAAAAAAAAAGGGAAGGTGGATTTTCCCCACTCTTAACTCCGATATCCCAGTATTTTTAGAATCTGAACTAAAATTATTATTATGATTAGATTACGGGAGAGAAATCCCTGTTCACCCTTATGGTTTTGTCAATCTACTCTTCCTTGAGAGTCTCTTTGAAAGATTTACAACTTTAACATCACGTAGAACCTTAAATTACTTCTAAAAAGTTGTGCACTGTACTGTGGAATTTGAACATAGCTATGCAAAGCATAATGAAGGAAAAAAAATACCGTACAAAATACAGAAACCGCTCATGAAAATGTCAAACTCTGAAGGCCTATGATGAAGAAACAAAATGGAAGGCAAACTATTTGCATTGACCAGAACCCTCATCAGCCCACCCTACCAAAAAGATGAGCTCACCACATAAAGCATTTGCCAAATTAACCACAACTTTACATAACTGACCGAACATTTAAATGATCAAGAGCTTCTTCAGAACTTTGTACACGATTTAACAAGACTCTGTATAATCCACACACAGCTGAGGAACTTCTTCAAATTGTCCATTAGTCCAGTGGGAGGTTGCTTGCGAACTCACAGTTAAAAAGGTCTTTGCCCGTGGGCCATAGGCAGCCACCCAAAAAAATAAACAAAAAACTAACCCTTAAATCAAAGTCTTTCGTTATGGTCATGTTATTCTCACATCATCATTGAGGCATGTTACCCTGCTGCATTTTTTTCATTAACTCCTCATCCTGGACGGAAAGTTCAGTCAGCTTGCGGCCCATCCTCTCGTGGACATCAAGGTACTTTGCTACACAGCGATCCAGGCAGACGGCTTCTCCCTTGGACAGCTCTGCCTCCTTGTAGTGAGGCGGCACACACTTCCTATGACATGCGCCAGTCATCCTGCCAAAACAAAACAAATCTGATTTATGGACACATAGACTGCAGGTCTGGGCAGAGTGGCTACACTGTGTTTCGATTCCCAACACTTCATAACGCAGTTATTAAACAGCATGGCAAAGCCCAGGTACTAGAAAGATTACAATTACTAAAAGCTACTTAATTAAAAAAAAATGTGAGGGGGGGGGGGGGGGAAGGGTTGACACTCAACACATTCTTTATAAATTTTTATTACATCTTCTAAACAAAATTTCTACCAAGTTCAACTTCTTACTAAGGTTTGAAAATACTTCCAATGCTTGCCATTTCTCTTTCATATTGGCAAAAATTCAAAAAAATAAAACCCCATTTTATTTTTAAAACACCGCAAAATTAATAAAATCTAAAGGATAAAATGAAGGCAGTTACATTCATTTATAACTTAGAAGTCCTCACTGATTGCAAAAAACTGTCAGGCTTAATGAAGCACTTTGAAACCTAATGAAAAATATAAAACTTTCTCCCCCATACATAAACTCTTTTCATCCACTAGGCTTTTTAGTGAAGTGTGAACTATTATGAAATTCGAAATCATTCAATCAGCAGCAATTACAGCATCCTCTCTTTGAACCGGTGACCCGAAATAGTCGATGCGCTCTTCTCCCCCTTAACAGCAGCTCCGTGCTTTGTAGACTGAATATGACTTTTAAGTCGCCATCACCTTTATCTGCTAAGACGCACATGTGCCCGCATTACACCCAATCTGGGAACATGGGCATTTTATTTTTAACTCGTCTGAATACTTACACTTTTGCTGTGCATCTTTTGTGCTCGAGCTGATATTTAACCTCATAGCCGTCTACTGAACCAAACTGCCATTCATGCAAATTCCTCATCTTTTCCTGTCAACGTCCACCCCGCATTACACAAAGTACTCTGTTATGCTGCATTCAAGTTGAATCAAAACATCTACTAGTCACCATACTGGGAACTGTGAAATTTGATTAAGCGGATTCGGGAAATGGATTAATGCATAGAGCTCCTCAATAGCCAGTTTGACCAATGGATGCATGCAGCGTGTAATCAAGCAACTGTGGAAGTGTGTGGCACCAACACGGAAGGTCAAAGCAACGTAAATGCATACAGAACACGTCAACTGTAGAAGGAAAATGTCAAAATGAAAGCACTGTCTATATTCTAGACACATTTGGAGGATGGGAAGACATGTCCTGGATTTGGAAATCTATGGTCACCCTACAATTTTTCTTTTTTTTTTTTTACATGGAGTTAAATAAGCCCGGAGACTAAAGGTGTTAGCAAAACCATTTAAGCCTTGTTTGATTTCCTGCTCTGCAATTAATAATATGGCAAAACCCAAGTACGAGAAACAATTACTAGAGTGACCATATTTTGGTTTTAGAAAAAGAGGATGGGGTAATGGAGGCAGGGGTGGAGAACTGATATTTGACACATGCTTCAAAAGGTAGTGAATCTTCTTTTTGTTTTGTAAACATTAATTTGGCTCTGTGGTTCAAGATCTATGCTGGTATCTCGGAGGTTGTGGGTTCAAATCCTGTTACTGCCAGACGGAGTTCTACTCCTTTGCACACTTGAGCAAGACCCTTAATCTGGAAAATTGCTCCTGGGGTACTGAACTGCCCCCAAAGGTCACATAAAGACCATTTCCCGTTGGGGATTAATAAAGTATATTAAAATACCAATAAAAAATCTGTATCAAATATCTATATAGCTAAATATGTAATATTCCAAAAATCTATAGATCAAGTACAACTTCTCACTAAGTTTTTAACACACTGGCCATTTCTCTTTCATAATGGCAAAAAAGTTAACAAACAATGCCTTTAAAAAACCCAGCAAAATTATTAAAATCTGAGTATACTATGAAGGCAGTTATATATGTCATAACTGAGGTGAAGTCCTCCTTCACGGCAAAAAAAAGACCATATTTAATGATGCTTTTTGAAATCTAATGAAACAAACTTGATCCCCCATACAAACACCCTTTTCACCTACTGGTTTTATCACTGATACGTAACTATTATTAAATACAAAATCACTATCAGCCGCAATTACACCATCTGTTCTTTTCACTTGGCGGACGCGCCAAGATGCACTTTTAAGTCGCAATTACCTTTATCATGTGCCAGCATTACATCCGGGTTGGAAACACAGGTGTTTTATTTTTAACTTGTCTGTATACTTGCTCTTTCGTTTAGACATCTTTTTGTAATTATGAGTCGATGTTTAACCTCGGAGCTGTCTAATGAAACAAGGGGCCATTCATACAAATCAGATTCCTCCCATTTTCCCATCGACATCTACTCGGCAGTACACACTGTTCAAGTTCAAACCATCTGCTAGTCGCCATACTAGGTACTTTGAAATTCAATTGAACCGCCGGTTCAGTAAACGGATGAACACATCGAGCTCCTCTATAGATATCTGTGCAAGTGGGCGGCGCCTACAGCGAAGGCCAAAGAAATGCAAATACACACAAAGCGCTCGTCGACTACAGAAAGAAAATGTCAAAACGAAAGCATCACACAAATCTCGGGCATAGTTTTACGTAATAAATGAGAATATTTCCGAGGAAAAAGCAGGAACCGAAATACTGATTTTTCGACACCGAGACGGGAGATTACATGCCTTGGCAAAACTGGCAAACGTTATTTGATTTCCTACACCTCATCCTGTAATCATTAAAACAGAAAAATGCATATACTAAGACTCCCCTCTAACGATCGATTTGAAAACATCCATAACCTCCACAACTTAAGCCGCTCTTCAAAACGAAAATCGTTAGCCATCAATGCGCACACTTTCAACTTCTGCATATATATTATTTCCCTGGACTTGCGGACTGGAACCTTTGCCCTTGGGACCGTTTGCAAGATTCCAGCTTTGCGCATACACCAATATGCCGACGTCCTGATATATGTCGTACCTGTTATACATATCAGCCATCATTTCCACCTCCAGTTCGGCCGCCAGCTGCTGAGCTTTCACGGGATCCATAGCGAAGATGCGAGCGGGTGCCTTTCACGCCTTTTCACTCACCTTCCCGCAACACACGTGCGAATCGCTTCCGACCGTCTTTTCCGCAAACAAGGAGAAACAACAGGAATTGAACGCCGTGCAGAAACGCAGTAAGAAATCAACTTACGCCATCTGCCGGGCTCCGTGGGAGTTACATTGGCGTGGAAACGGATTGCCAACAGTGTTTCTTATACCGGTAAGTCGGCACAACTTGATGCCGGCTCGATAACCCCCTCTGCAGTACCAATTAGGAAAATACTTTGCAATAACACACTACGCGAATATTTTAAATGAATTCACGCATAACAATAAATGATGCGGTGGATTCATTTATATATACAAAAGTCAAATCAGGCACGGTTTGTTTTATAAAATTATATTCGATATGTTTTAAGACTTGACAAAATTTGAAAAGATGCAGTAAAATTCTACACACCACTCTTATTTTTACAATCGTATTGCTATTCAATCAAATCAAATCAATTCAAGTGGTGCTCGATTATGTGTTTTATAACAGATTCTGATCAGAAAAAAATCAAACTTCTGGTGTGTCTTCTGCTGCACTTCCAAGGGCTCAAGTGATCTCTGGCTTCCCAGTCCCTGATCTTCAAACAGACTCCATTTACATTTATTTGCTTAGCAGACGCTTTTATCCAAAGCGACTTACAAAACAGGTAAACAATCGAGTAACATTAAGCTAGGACCTGTTTGTTCAGTAAGTGTATTAGGACAGGTAACAAAAGTTGATTACCCTCCACAAATGCCTCTCCACTCTTCAATCTAACCTGCATTTACAGCTCGCACAAAGCCACCTTGCTCTTTGACCCGACCTGCATTTATGAAAGCCCCTCTGGGAAAGTAGAGGGTTATTGGGAGTGCAGAGACTGGAGGTGTCACAATTTGAATACAAACACAACAAATCTGGAAGAATAAAACCAGACCAATACAGCCATCAAAGTGACACAAATAATAAGGTACTTTGTAGATCACCACATATCATACCTTAATATATGTAGCTGAATGATATGTGAACAGCCATATGCGTTCATAAATTGTGTCTGCTTCAAGCCCTGGCTTATCTGGCACCTTTTCAGCGTCTTTATAGTTTTAGTATTTATATACGGAGTAATATGTAGGATCCTCCATGAGAAAGTGAACACCTAAACTGTACATATTTAGGATATCAGTTTATCGCTCTTGGAACCAAATATATCCTTTTCATAAATTTAAGTTCTTTGCTAAATGAGCACAAATGCGTAGTCATACTGACCAACTAAGCAAGCCATCTCAGAAATAAGGACCTTGATATCACAGTTGTATAGTTCCTCAGTTCATAAGCTTGGTTTCCTATATCTGATATTGCTTGTTTTGAGTAGAATGGATATGACTGCTGATGTTTAATGCATTGAAGGTTGTGCACTCCAAAGTGTCAGGTTTTAAAATACAGGACAAATGATGGTAAAAACTATCAAGTTAAATGTTACCAAGAACAGAGGTTGGAAATACCGCGATGAAGAGAATAACCCAGTATCTGAATGCTGCATTGATAAAAAATATGATTGAATATCTGTTAACTACGTCACCCAGGAACCTGTGGGGGTCTTAATCCAAGCTTGGACAGTGGATGTGATGGGGATGCCGCATTAATATGAATTTACAGTCACATTCCCATACCATTCCAGGACTCTCCTAGTTTGGTGACATGGAGCAGGCTATTTACAGAGGATAGTGCAATATCATGAAGGTATCAACCTGACGCTCAGCAACATTCAGATATCCTCAGCTATTCAAGTTTTGCTCTACTTATGCCCCAAAAACAAACCAGATCACATTACATTGTTGCCACTAGTCTGAAATGTTGATACCTGACAAGGATGGGCCCATAGGTTATTGGGGGTTTCCTATATCCTGGTCTTCCCATTAGTGTAAATACACAGGAATTAGGATTTCTACGGCTAGACTCATCTTCCACTGACAGGACTTGGAACTCATTTGGAATACTTGGTAAAAACCATAAATTTACCTACTGAAATCCTGATCCTGTTGTCTCATCCTGTCACATCAATCTCCTCACTCTCATTGCCTGAGGATGAACCTTCTTGGTTTGAATTCAGTCCAACTAGACCAACCCGAGAGATGCCCGGACTTGTGTCTTCTTCTATCCCCAGAATATCAACTTCTCCTTCCTCAGATTCAGTTCCTTCCCCTGAATGGTTTATCATGGAGTTTTCTGTAGCCTTCAAATGACCCCATTCTGGTTGTAGCACAAGTTCAATGGTATTGAGGTGACCTTTCACACAGCGTTGATCACTACAAGCAGTAAACCAGACATCAGAAGCCCTTGCATGCTGGCAGAAAAACTCACCCCTTCTTAAGTATTTGGTGGGTACACTATTTACTTCTTGGGGAAGGTGAACCCTGGTACGCTTGCCACATAAGCCTCCTTTATCTGGCCATTTTGCGACATTACATTTGGTGTGTATTTCTGGCTTACCAAATGTGGTTTTGCTTTCTTTGCTCTGAAAATCTGAACCTGTTTGGTAGTTGAGGAGATTGGCCGACAAAACATTTCCATCTTCTTGTAAAAGTTGTGCTTTTTTCTGTTCTGGGAATGTCAAACCTGGCTGGGGGTGAGTACTGTGTATCAGGCTTTTGTCCAGTGTGTCCCGGTCTTTCTGTTTTCCTTCCACAATGTCCTCATGCTCTGTCACTTTTCTGGGCAAAGCATCACCCATTTCTAGCTTCTCATTTAAGCAGCTGTCCTCCACTTCGGCAGCTTCGTTAGACTGGCAGTCCACACATGTGACCTTATTTTGTAAGCCAACACAATGCTTAGCTATACTAACAGCTTCTGGAAGGAACTCCGGACACCTCCGATTCTCAGTTCTCGCTGTTGTGCTCTTACTTGATGAATCCTCTGACGAGGTGGCTACTTGGATTTGTTGACTGCAAGAGCTTTTTTGCTTTAAGACAAAAGTTTTCAAATACTCCTGGCCTACAAAGCACTGGCATTCTCTGGAAAGATCGGAATGCAGCAAGACATCGCGAGACTCCACGTCAGATTCTGCCAAAGTGTTGCTCTTCATCTCCAAGCTTGACTTTGAAGGAATATTTGCAGTTTGCACAGAGTGGCATCTTTCTGCCACTTTAGAGGTTTTCGCTTTTACTTCCAGCGACAGAGAATTAGAATCTGGATTAGACTGTGTGAAATGATCTGCAGCATGTGGGCCAGCACAGTTCACTTCTTCGATCTTATCATTGCCAGGGTAGCTTCCCCTTTCTAGTGCCGGGGGTTGTTCAATTCTGTTCACATCTGCCTTGTTTAGGCAAGTCGTATCATCGTCAGGACAGTCCACATCATTGCCAGGACAGTCCACATCATTGCCACATTCACGTTGTAGTGAACGAGACATGGACGAAAGGATCTGCTCCAAAACAGACCTGAGGTCCATAGCCTCCTCATCTTGTCTGCATTCTGTCTCTTGCAGTGGAGATGCACTAGTATTCCTCTTTTCGTTGAGGCTTGCTGGCTGCTGAATGACTTGGATGTTACAGGTAGAACTCTCTGGTGACCTTTCCACCTCAACATGATTTTCAGACTGTGGATCCTCTGGCAAAGACGATGGACAGCAAATAGTCCCGTACTCAACAAACCCCATGTTTTCTGCGTCATTTACTTTCCACTGAGCTGTGTCAATTATGCCAGTATCTAAGACAGGGATGATGGTGCTAGTAATTGTGTGACTGTCTTCTCTTAAGGACACTGTGCTTCCTGTAATATACACAAAAAAAACACAATCAATTAAAAGTAAAACACAGTTGCACATGATTTCGTCCACAGCTTGCATCGACAAAAAGTGTTTGTGTATCTGGTCAGCTGTTCTCAGAAAAAATTCAAGAGGCCTCCTAACTTTGCGCCACGTTGTAGTAGGGATATCTGTTTTAAACCATTGATGGCAATTCAGGTCACCACTGATCCTTTTTTTCGACATCTGCTTATTCATCTTATATATAAACGTCAACGTGTGGAACTGTGTGCGTCTGTCCGGCCCAGAATAGAGAGGTGGAATTGGGGTAAGGGCTCTACCTCAGAGGAAACAGAAAACTTGCTTAGCCACTAATAATGCAAGCAGGGCCAGCACGTCAGCAAAATGAAACCTCAGAAGACAAAGTCGCTTAGCCACTAACATCGGCAAAATGGTATCCCTTTAACTTTTCCTCCCGCTGCAAATACACAAGTGATTCAAGCATGTCAGCAAAACAAATCCTCCTAGGAGAGAGATGCCCAGAGTAGTTCCTTTCAATTACCTGACATCTCTACATTTCAATTTTTTTCTGGCGATTTCAGTAGTTTCTAGGACAGCGGGCTCATTACAGCACAGGCTTATACAGCTAGTTTAAGGAGAACAAGGAGCCAAAGTACACCTTAAAAGGATAAGGAACGAGGTAAGGACCAGCCCTAAACAGGATACTAGATCATCATATGGTATATTTAACTAATACTTGTTATGAAAGAAATGGAAATCTGCAGTTTACTGTTATTTTTCTCTTTAATTTAGTTTGTTTGTGATTAATTTTTAAACATCATGTGACATTTTTGTGCTGTCATTTTAGATTTTGTCCACTAAGACCCCGTACATCCAGGGGCACCACTGTAGCCATGTGTGCAACATCATATGGTTTTGGTGACCATGGTGACTTGTATATAAGCTGAGCCACATGCTACATTATTGTGAAATTTTTATAAATAGAGGAAAGACCTCTTGCTACCATATAAGAAGCAGCTTCTTGGACAATTCCTTTTTGGTTTAGACCAAGTTTTTATTCAACTTAGTGCTCACTTAGCCTTACTTTTCCAGTTGTTTATTTATTAGTTGCAGTAAAACCTCGATTATCCGTCAGGGGATAGGACCAAGGCTGTGACGGACACGAGAAAATGCAGATAACGGAACAGCTACTTTAAAAATGATATACAGTAGATTAGTTTATTATTTATTTACAAAACAAAACTATATTAACAAAATATAGTATTAACAATGACCTGTTGGACACAGCCATTGGTAGTGTGCCTTGTCTGTGGAGAGAGCGTCGACTTTGTTGAGAGGTTTACTTACCTTACAAGTGACATTCATGTCTCTGGTGACTTTTACTATGAAGTCAGTAGACGGATTGGGAGATCGGGGTGGGGTTTAGGGCTGCATGAGGTCACTGGAAGGGGTGTGTGGCGTTCCTGATATCTCCGCAAAAGGATGAAGGTCCAAGTCTTTAGAGTCCTGGTGCTTCCTGTCTTGCTATATGGTTGCAAGATATGGATGCTATCCAGTGACCCGAGATGAAGACTGGACTCCTTTGGTACTGTGTCTCTTTGGAGAATCCTTGGGTGTCGCCGTTTTACTTTGTGTCGAATAACCAGTTGCTGATGGAGTCCTGAATGAGGCACACTACCTGCAATGTGAGGGAGCGTCAGTGAAGGCACTACAGCCATGTGGCGCGATTCCCGGAGGGTGATCCGGCTCGCCAGATCCTTGTTGTTAAGGACCCAAGTGGCAGGACCAGGCTAAGGGGACGTCCACGTAACACCTGGCTGCGGTAGATAGAGGGTCATTTCCAACCGGGATCCCGAGCGGTTTCATTGTGTGGTGAGTGCGGCAACGTGCTGTACCAGCACATGCTCCCCAACCTGACATGACCTGATTAAACAAAATCAATTCATATAATATTGTAACAACTAGTGTAATAAGCAAACACAACTCAGAGGTACTAGAATTTTCTACCTTTTACTTGGAGTCTTAATTCTGTAACAAACGGTTCCCTGTCTTATACTCCCGTTATCTGGGTTACAGAGTCCACCTCTAAACAACAAAAGGAAGCTTTCTCCTGCCACTTATGTTTGGTCTTTCTCTGTACCGCAAACACTCCTGCTTATTGACTCCCTACTCAAAACTTCCTTCCTTCCTTCTTTATCTCCTCTGTTTTCCTGTTACTCATTTTCTAAGATGCGTGTCCATCCCTTACAGAACAGAAGCCCTTCATCCAGTCCAATCACTTACACAGCATTTCAACTTTTCTGCCCCCCCACAGCACATCACCACCTGCCTGCATGTCATGATATATAAAAAAAAAAAAAATTTTAAAGAAAATTACAATACAGAAGAACATTAATACAAATAACATTACCATTACTGGTTTCCATTTTCAACACGTTCTTCAATTTTGTTGGCATCGCGCTTTAGATCGTTCACTATTGTTCTTCCTACTCCGTAAATTGAAGCAATACTTGAAGAACTTTTGCCATTTTGTAAACGTTTAATTATTTATAATTTTGTGACAATTCCAACACAATACATACAGTATTTATCACCCATCTCTATGTATAGTAGATTAATTATAACAAAAGAGAAAAGCTACAAAACGCTATTAAAACTGAAGGTAGGTTACTGACACTGATATCAAAATGCGGCATGACAAGTGTTGATGGGGAACACCACTACGCGCTACCACAAGGGAAGAGTTGTTCCAGTGTGCATTGCTAGCAGCGTACTGCACGGCAGTAATAGTACAGTAACAGGCAGGCGCTGGCGTGCATTTTTTTTTTCCTTAGGCCCAGACGGTTAAGAGAGACCGAAGGTGAATCGAGTGACGGATAATCGAGGTTTTACTGTATTACTGAATTAAGGCCTCAAAAAATGACCACTCCTTCCCTAGTGCAACTACTCTGAAACTTTTAGTCCTCTTTATGAATTGATTGAACATAACTGTTACAACAATGCTGGACCATTTTGCATTCACAAATCAAAGCAACACAGAAGGGCATTTTCTCATTTTTGTTTTCAGGAACCAGTGAGTTTCTGTATGATGTCGGTCACTGGCCACTTGCATGTGTTGCGTTCCCATCGCACAACAGGAACTTTAACCTTTATGCAAAATGTGTGACTTGTGAAGAAGAGTGATGTGGTGTGAAATGTGAGGTGATCGGGTGTTCACGTGTAAAGATGAACGAATTAGAAGCAACATTTGTGAAAATATGAATTGCAAAATTAACACTCGAAGTAAATGGTTAAAAGGCCTGCTGTTAAGAGAGCTGATACTGAAGAGGCACAGGAGATGCAGATTTTGGTCCTCAAAACACCCAAGTCATTAGGTTTGTCTAACAACAACGACACGACTATATCATGCATAGCAGTACACTAAATGAGGCTGCACTGCACACAACGTCTCAATGCAAGTCTAAACGAATACCTAAAGCAAGTTAACATTACTGTCTAACTGGAAATGCAAATGTGCCAGAATAAGACACAACATTTTAACATACAGCATCTCCACAGGCCACAAAGCATATCTAAACTCTACATGCTGTCGTTATGCCATTTAATGATGCAACAGACAAAATGACAGAAAGATATCGTAACAGACTGAAGCACTTCTTATATGAGGCTGCAGTGGTCTATGTGAGTGGGTCTGACATTACAACCTACCAGTTAATAACTGAGCTCCAGTCACCTTGTGCTACTGAACTCCTGAACTGATATAACATCAAGTTTAGCTCTTTATTTTCTCTCAGCATGTTTTGTCTTTTGTTCAGTTTCTTTTGCGCTCTCCCTGAAACAGACACAGCACAGACTAGAGGAACTGGAGGAGAGTTGTTAAGAAAAACCCCTGCAGGTGTAGCCTTTGCAGCAGCAGATTTTGTTGATGTTCATTACAAACTTTTCAATGAGTTGTCCTCAGACACGTATTCTCATTCAAGACCTTGTCCTTGACGCTATTGGGATAACGTTCTAGCCTCCAATTATCTTATATTACATTAAGTGGACTTTATAAACAGATGTTATTTTGCAAATTGCAGATCTTATCTGCACCTGTAGGACAAGATGCAGCTTCCTAAACATACATCAAAATGTATATGTATAACCCTGTAACAGCTTTGCCTTGTCACTCATTTACAATGTTCAGCACATATCTGGCTACAGTATTCCAATACAGCCCAGCTGGAATCAGGACAGATTCAGCAACCTGAGACATTCTGAGGCCCCTGTCAGCTGCATCTCTTTTGACTCCAGCCACTTTCCATGCCCCCACCCCTGTGTTTGTGGTACACTTTTGGGTTAAATGTACTATTACAGTACTGGTGCCAAACTGAACACGTCTGCAAAGAAATAATTATTATAAATAAGAAAAGCTTTACCAGGGTAAACTGTTGTGCTAATGTATTAAACGTCTCTTGGTACTTGCTGCAAGGTCACGAACCATCCGCAATGGGAACGCAAAGCCAATAGGCTAACAGAGAAGGTCTTAGCTGGGCGACTCAAATGACTACTTTATACCTCTTCGTGCTTCTGAGGGCGGGTACGCCATTCCTCTGGAGCATAAATTCCACCACAGTTAATGCATCGTCAATCTTCTTCTTTTGGCTGCTCCCGTTAGGGGTTGCCACAGCAGATCATCTTCTTCCATATCTTCCTGTCCTCTGTATCTTGTTCTGTTACACCCATCACCTGCATGTCCTCTCTCACCACATCCATAAACCTTCGCTTAGGCCTTCCTCTTTTCCTCTTCCCTGGCAGCTCTATCCTTAGCATCCTTCTCCTAATATACCCAGCATCTCTCCTCTGCACATGTCCAAACCAACGCAATCTCGCCTCTCTGACTTTGTCTCCCAAATGTCCCACCTAAGCTGACCCTCTAATGTACTCATTTCTAATCCTATCCATCCTCATCACACCCAATACAAATCTTAACATCTTTAACTCTGCTACCTCCAGCTCTGTGTCCTGCTTTCTGGTCAGTGCCACCGTCTCCAACCCATATAACATAGCTGGTCTCACTACCGTCCTGTAGACCTTCCCTTTCACTCTTGCCGATACCCGTCTGTCACAAATCACTCCTGACACTCTTCTCCACCCATTCCACCCTGCCTGCACTCTTTTTCACCTCTCTTCCACAATCCCCATTACTCTGTACTGTTGATCCCAAGTATTTAAACTCATCCAACTTTGCCAACTCTACTATCTGCATTCTCACCATTCCACTGACCTCCCTCTCATTCACACACATGTATTCTGTCTTGTTCCTACGGAACAAGCATACTAAAGCATACTGTATCTCCACCTCTACAGGGTCTCCTCAACCTGCTCCCTACTATTGTTACAGATTACAAGGTCATCAGCAAACATCATAGTCCACGGGGACTCCTGTCTAATCTCGTCTGTCAACCTGTCCATCACCATTGCAAATAAGAAAGGGCTCACAGCCGACCCCTGATGTAATCCCACCTCCAACTCGAATGCATCCGTCACTCCTACTGCAGACCTCACCACTGTCACACTTCCCTTGTACATATCCTGTACAACTCTTACATACTTCTCTGCCACTCCCAACTTCGTCATACAATACCACAGCTCCTCTTGATGCCCCCGTCATATGCTTTCTCCAGGTCCACAAAGACGCAATGCAACTCCTTCTGGCCTTCTCTGAACGTCTCCATCAACATCCTCAGAGCAAACATTGCATATGTGGTGCTCTTTCTTGGCATGAAACCATATTTGCGGCTCACTAATCATCACCTCACTTCTTAACCTAGCTTCCACTACTCTTTCCCATAACTTCATGCTGTGGGTCATCAGTTTTATTCCCCTGTAGTTACTGCAGTCCTGCACATCCCCCTTATTCTTAAATATCAGCACCAGTACACTTCTTCTCCACTCCTCAGGCATCCTCTCACTTTCCAAGATTCCATTAAACAATCTGGTTAAAAACTCCACTGCCATCTCTCCTAAACACCTCCATGCTTCCACAGGTATGTCATCTGGACCAACGGCTTTGCCATTTTTCATCTTGTTCATAGCGGTCCTTACTTCCTCCTTGCTAATCCATTGCACTTCCTGATTCACTATTTCCACATCATCCAACCTCTTCTCTCTCTCTCTCTCTCTCTCTCTCTCTCTCCTTCTCTTCATTCATTAGCCTCTCAAAGTACTCTTTCCATCTGCTCAACACACTCTCCTCACTTGTGAGTACATTTCCATCTTTATCCTTTATCACCCTAACCTGCTGCACATCTTTCCCGGCTCGGTCCTTCTGTCTAGCCAATCGGTACATACAGGTCCTTTTCTCCTTCCTTAGTGTCCAACCTCTCATACGCCTTATCTTTAGCCTTCGCCACCTCTCTCTTCACCTTGCGCCTTATCTTCTTGTACTCGTCTACTTTCTGCATCTCTCGGACTATCCCACTTCTTCTTTGCCATCCTCTTCCTTTGTATACTCTCCTGTATTTCCTCATTCCACCACCAGGTTTCCTTTTCCTCCTTCCTCTTTCCAGATGTCATGCCAAGCACCCTTGTTGCTGTCAACCTTACTACATCTGCTGTAGTTTCCCAGCTGTCTGGTAACTCTTCACTGCCACCCAGTGCCTACCTCACCGCCTCCCTAAACTCAACCTTGCAGTCTTCCTTTTTCAACTTCCATCATTTGATCCTTGTCTGTGCCTTCACTCTCTTCCTCTTCTTGATCTCCAACGTCATCCTAAAGACCACCATCCTATGCTGCTTAACTAGACTTTCCCCTACCACCACTTTGCAGTCTTCAATCTCCTTCAGAACTCTTCTGCATAGGATGTTATCTACCTGTGTGCATCTTCCTTCACACTTGTATGTAACCCTATGTTGCTCCCTCTTCTTAAAATACGTATTCACCACAGCCATGTCCATCCTTTTGGCAAAATCCACTATCCTCTGACCTTCTTCATTCCTACCCTTGACAATATTAAAATTTTGTACATCAGCAATAATATATAAGAGAGAGGACAATAAAGACAGTACTCTAAAGAGCACCTAAACGTCCGGCGCGTAGTATTGCATATTCTGACTGTTCACACAAATTATACGATTTATTAAATTCAGTCTATAAGAATATGTAGTGTTAATCGCAGCTGAATGCAGCATATAATTTATTCTTCTTCATCTTTTTCCTTAGCATTTCCCATTTTTATATGGGGTCAACCTTCTGATTACCAGTGTAGATCTTTAGCCACAGAACCACTACTCCATTGAGTGCAGCATATAACTAATGTATTAAAAAGTGCAGTCTCATGAATGAGACATGGCAAACGCAGATATAAAACGCATACTATTAAATATAAAATGTTAAGATTTTTTGTTCAATTTGTTTCTAATATATGACACCAAAACAACTGCTTTTGATGCAGAACTGAAAGACCTTGATAGTTTAGAAGTATAATAAATGCTGAATACACATTTGAGTACAGGAACTAAAGGGAATTGAAATCGTCATAAGGGGAATGTAATATAGGCGTGAGTTCACGGGCAAAACAGGGAAGTGGCTCCAGAAGGGGGTGTCAATTTATGGACCTCACAGTGTCTGAAGTGCTCGGATCTGTCTGAGGCCTAAAACTGTCCTGACTGCAGCTGGTCACTTCTCCAGTATTCAGTCTTCACCCTGATCACACATATGATCAGTTACCACTTTGCTGAGTAGTCTCTAAAATCTTTCTGTTGTCCATACCATAATTCTAGTCAATAACATTAGATGACAAAAGATTCCAAGACATCTTTAAAGTGCGATGTAAGCTAATTCCAATATAAGCGTATTTAAAATGAGTTACTGGAAATGTAATTCAAATCAATTGTGCAAAAAGAACAAAGGAGGTTAAACTGCAGGTTCTAGCTCACTCAGTGGAAGAGATTTGCAAATGCAGGATGACTACATACCTAATCCTTCCTCTATGTCCTTAACAGATGAGTTTTCAATTTCATTGCCATGATCAAGCAAGACCTTCCCACAATTCCTGCTGTCCTTATGATCTTCTAACCGTCTGGCATCAATGTTAGGTAAAGATGTCTTGGCATAATTGGGTGCAATAGTACGGCTGGCACCGACGTCATTAAAATCACCACTGTGCCTTTCGTCAGCACAAACACTAGAAGTTTTCTGCGGGTTTCTTTCATTACTGTTTAGATCCTCAAAGATTTCAGGAGTCTTAACACAGACAGGGCTTATAATAGGTTCTAAGAAGTTAAGCTGCATCAACATATCTTCCAGGAAGTTCTCAATAAACTCTGCAGACTCTTCCTCATCACCATTAGTCTTGTCTTGATCTTTTAGCCCTGAGTTTTGAAGTCCTTTCACTGCGGCCTCTGTCTCCAACACACTGTTCACTGGACCCCCTGTCTAAACATAACACACATAAAACATTTACATTTTTTTTTTAATATAGAATGAGATGTACTTTACATAAGCAGAAGGATCTGAGTTGTACCGTGTTAGCCATCTTGCCTGAAGAAAGAGCCCGAGTTACCTCGAAAACATGCATATTGTAATCTTTCACTACATCTTGCCCTCAGTGTCTGTAACAGGCATCCTTTCAACAGCACAATCACAGAAATACAAAGACACTAGAAAAGTGAATCCAGTACCCATGATGTTGAAAAGAACCTTACTCTAAGTTCTCCTCAAATCACTTGTAATTATCTTTATGTCCTTACAGCACCTCCTAAAAATTGTTTAATTTGAATTCTTCACACAAAAATGTATGACTTAAAATGTGGCATTAACAAAATAAAGGGTTGCCTTTCAATGTACGACTTAAAATGTGAAATTTACAAGATAAAGTGTTGCCTTTTAAACCTTATGTGAAGAATTCAAATTACCCCCAAAGATACAGTATCACTTAACATCACCAATCTTTGCACAATTTTAAAATTCTCATTTACTACATAAAGTAACCAAATTTCAGCCAAAATTCCTCAAGAGTAGCCAGAAATGCACAGAATACATGTTTACATTAGTGAACACTATGACAGTTGCTAAAGATTTAGCCCATAAAAACAAAGATGCCTGTTCCTTTAGCAAAAAAATAAAAAATAGTTCTCATTTATAACTCCCAAATAAAGAATTTGGAAAAAATGATAGATCTTACTCTTTAGTTGAAGGTATCCTATGCTTTTAAAATTCTGCAGGCTGAATGGCCGGTTCTCATCCAGATTATTCAAATGTTCTAATTCTACTCCGTCTCATTACTGGGACTGTTCTTGCTGTATCTGTATTGCCTGCCCTTTAAACTATTGACTTCTTCATAAATGTTTTTTTTTCTATGTAAAGCATGTTCATAATTGCAAGAAATGTTGCAATCCTCATTTTTTGAGCTGGACTTGCATTCACAATCCACTAGCTATCCGGTATCTATCCGTAACATCTCTTAAAAGGATTCCTGCTATGATGTCAGTTCTCCTAGTATAGCACCTCTGGCCCCAAGTTATTTGTTTTTTTTTTCCTTTCTTTAAGGAGAACAGTAACAGCCCATGTAAAGCGTGCCACACACAACAACAACAACAACAACATTTATTTATATAGCACATTTTCATACAAACAAATGTAGCTCAAAGTGCTTTACATAATGAAGAATAGAAAAATAAGAGACACATTAAGAAAATAAAATAAGTCAACATTAATTAACATAGAATAAGTGTAAGGTCCAATGGCCAGGGGGGACAGAAAAAACAAAAAAAAAACTCCAGACGGCTGGAGAAAAAAAATAATCTGCCTAGACAAATACATTTGATAATATCACCAGATTCTGAGCAGATATTCTTTCTTAAAGGATGCTCATTAATGGGCACTTTCTACATAACGGGCAAGAAAAAAATAAGCAAAATTCAGAAAATTTAAAGAGCGTGTGTAGCCTTGTCCTTAAAATGCCAACAGTGTTTCCATGCCACACAAAGCTTCCTCAGGGGAGATTCTTACCTTGGGTGTTACCTTTAACTGGAATACCTCTTTTGTGTGTAAAAACCTTAAGCACAATGCAACCTTAAGTTAGGCCCATTATCTATGGTGCCACTACAAATGTGAACGCCTCTTTGTAATTATAGGGAAAATGACAGCTTAAAATCTAGTCAAAGTGGAAAAAAAGGGAAAAGACAGAGACATTAACTAAAACCTTAATTTGGATAGAACTTTCTTTATCCCTGGGAGGAAATGTGACATTTTTTTTCTTTGCAGAAGCTCTTTAACTAAATAAATACATAAAACAAATAGAATAGTTTTTCTTCACACAGAGAATCATAGACACACAGAATAAATGACCAAGTAGTGTGGTGGACAGGAGGACTTTAGGGACGTTCAAGACTCGACTTGTTGTTATTTTGGGAAGAATTAAGTGGATAGGACTGGTGAGCTTTGTCAGGCCGAATGGCCTCCTCTCGTCCAGACTGTACTAATGATCTAACAAGAAGATGGAATAAATTGATGCCAAAATATGTCACACACAGTAACATTAATTGCATTATATCATAAAACTATTTTTGCATATATTGTTTAATGTGTATTTTGAAAATGCTAACATTTATCCAATTTATCAACCTCCTTATTCCAATTTGAAGGTAAAGGAGAGCAATGTTTGATCACTGAAGCAATAAACACAAGCCTGGAACTAACTATGGATAGGGTACCAATCCATAACAGGAAAAGAAATTGCCATAAAATTCACAAAAAGGGTTAGGCTATTTATTCTTTCTTAGTTATCTGACCTAGTAGTGCCCAGATTCTCACAGGCCACATACCAACACCTTGCATTACACCACCATTGAGCATCTTATAAAAATTCCAGGCAGTTTTCACTGGTGCCCTTGAAAACCAAAAGTGCCAATCTGTATCAGATTCTGCTTAACTGCTAAATTCCTTTCCCTTGTTAATAGTACCATAAAAACAAATTTAAGCTTGTCTTCATGTCCATAATGCATTTTAAAGTACAATTTTAACAATTAATGGTTTCAAAATACTGCAGAGTCCTTGTTTGGCTCTTCTATCACAAAAATATAGTGGTGTGTCTCCTGACAGTTTATCAGAAGGCTTTAGATCACATATATATAGCAAGAATGTGAAGTGCATGGCTGACCTTTTGCTGTCTTTGTTCTGTCCTTTTACTCAGAGATATTGGGTCAGATTCTTAACAAACACCACAATAAACCTGCTAATAGCTCCATTTAACTTTATTCAGTTGGTCATACAGATGACAAAAAAAAACTGACTAATACTATCAAGGAATGCCCTAGAATGGAGGTGGTCGGATTAAATCTCCTTGAGTCCATGACATCTGTTTTCAGTTAACATTCTACTGACCAATCAGACTGGGAAAGGCTCAGATCTTACCCATCTGCAAGGACAAATGTCTGATAAGACATGATGAATGTCACCTTAGTTAAGCAAAGTAAAGACAGAATTTGGCTTGGTTAGTAAACTGTATGATCTAATTAAGTTTTCAGCGTCCTCTTCCTATTTAAAAAATAGAAAATAAATTAAAACCTTCAGTGTTGCTAATTTTATTCCCATAATTTATGCTTTCCCATACACCTGCACATTAAGCTGTAAGTCTTTATAGTTCGAGTCCTACCAGTATATCAATCTTTTAGAAATCTGGTACCAAGTCAGTCTTTGTGTTCTGTTAGCCTGGTTTGGAAATCTTAAATGTCAGAAATAAAAACAAAATAAATCAAACTGTAAAATAAGGACACAAGGGTCAAATATAACAGATATGTTTAATGAACAAGTATTATGGGAAGCAGAGGATATTCTATCAGGCAGGACTCACCCACTACACTCCTAACTTCAAGTTGTAAGGATAAAAAACAACTGGTCCAAATACTCATTCGTACCAACTACTATTAATCTTCTAAATAAGATCGAATTTAATAAGTGCCCTAAGGCTTAAATAATGGGATGAACAAGCCTAAATGTTAGTTTCATTTTTATTTAGGTTTGACCTAAGCATTCTCCGTAAGTCCTCACTGCTATATTTATTTGCACTAGGTTTATGTTTGACTAGCTGCGCTAGCCATCTAAACCGGATTGAAATCTAAGTAATCAATGTAGGCCTCAGGTTTTTTTTTTATTTGATACATGGGTTGTCCATTTCATCTGGTATAATAATACACACCCAATCCAGTTCCCTTGCAATTTTAGTCTAAGTACAGTTAGATTCAAGCATTTTTACTGCTTCCACTCTGTGTCGCTCGTCGAACTGACAACTCTTGAAGTGTTTTGTTGGGAAAATGCAGCAGTGGTTGCTACCGCTTTAGCTTGGTTTAGCGACTCTAGCCTCGTCATGATGGGGCTTTGCCTTTTTGACACTTGTGTGTGTGTGTGTGTGTGTGTGTGTGTGTATATATATATATATATATATATATATATATAACTAATGATTATTTAGTTAGCAGACTAATCGTTTAATTTATTTTTTGATTAGTCACGATTATTTCATCCTTACTATTTTTAAGCCTGCGACCTGTGGTTGCACATCCTGTTCTGGGTTCCAGTGCATGTCTTACCTCATCTGCTCACATCTGTCAACCTGTGAATGTCACCCTGATGTCTCTGCATTAACACGATTAAAATTAATAATAATCAAATTAAAATAACAATGAGTGAAACTCGATATCTATGCAAAAGGACGAAGGTCCAAGTTGTATGGTTGTGAGACATGGACCCTATCCAGTGGCCTGAGACGAAGACTGGACTCTTTTGGTACTGTGTCTCTCCGGAAAATCCTTGGGTACCGTTGGTTTGACTTTGTGTCGAATGAGCAGTTGCTTATGGTGTCCCGAATGAAACACATTACCCGTATTGTGAGGGAGCGTCAGTTACAACTATGTGGCGCGTTTCCCTGAGGGTGATCTGGCTCGCAAGATCCGCATTGTTGGGGACCCGATTGGCCGGACCAGGCCAAGGCGTCGCCCACGTAACACCTGGCTGCAGCAGATAGAGGGTCATTTCCGGAGGGTAGGACTGGACCATGCGTTATCTATATATATATAATTCACTAAGGGCACGCAAGACAGAGAGCCCCGCCCACCAACTCAAACTCTCCTTCTTCGTCCACTGTCGTTCTCGAGGCATGTGCACTACCTGCTCATGTGCCCGCACGCAACAAGTCACCAAACACAGCCTCAGTCGCTTTCGTCTGTGCTACAGTCCACATGAGACAGACACACACACAGGCGCGCACGAGAGACTCACACACACAGGAGAGAGAGAGAGAGAGAGAGAGAGACACATACACACAGGCGCGCACGAGAGAGAGAGAGAGACACACACACACAGGCGCGCGAGACACACACACACACACTCACACACAGGCGCGCGCGAGAGAGACACACACACTCACACACAGGCGCGCGCGAGAGAGACACACACACTCACACACAGGCACGCGAGAGAGTGAGAGACACACAGAGGCGCGCAAGAGAGAGAGAGAGACACACACACAGGTACACGAGAGAGAGAGAGAGAGAGAGAGACACACACACAGGCACGCGAGAGAGAGAGAGAGACACACACAGACACGCGAGAGAGAGACACACACACACGCGAGAGAGACACACACACACACACACACAGGCGCGCAAGAGAGAGAGAGACAGAGAGAGACACACACACAGGCGCGCGAGAGAGAGAGACACACACACACAGGCACACGCTAGACGGAGACACACACACACAGGCACACGCTAGAGAGAGACACACACACACAGGCACACGCTAGAGAGAGACACACACACACAGGCACAAGCGAAACAGAGAGAGACACACAGGCGTGCGAGAGAGAGACCCACACAGGCGTGCGAGAGAGAGACCCACACAGGCGTGCGCGTGCATTGTTGCAATGTTACTTTTCTTTGTTGTTTATTAAATTACGGATTTTTCAAATGTTAATTTTTTTCCGTGCTTAAAACTCATTAAAAGAAGTGGATTTAGCGAGTGGTTCGTAGCGCTATAGCACAAATTCTTGCAGTGTTAGTTTTCTCCGTTATACAAGGTTTTCTCAGTGTTATTCAATGTTTTTACATTTACTTTACTATTACGCTGTGCATACTATGGTATAATCTCTGTATATAATCTTCATTTGGATCTTGATCTTTGTTTGTCCGCGAATGAATTAGAAGAAGAAGCACTAGATGGCAGTAGAGAGACAGCTAAAACATAGGCATTGCATTAAGAATCTCCTCCAGGCTTATACTACTGAAGACTGTAGTACTCCAGTCACACCTCAAAACACAGACATTCAAACTAAACAAATTGTTGTGCTTTAAATTACCTAAAGAGATCTTTATTTGGATCTTGATCTTTGTTTGTCCGTTAATTCCACGCATGCGTAGACCACCTTCCAGTTTAGTACGTTGTTGTTACTCACGGATGTCAACAATGTGCCGGAATAACGAAAGGGGTGGTGGACAGTGTTACGCTGGTTAGCTCCTGAGGCCTGGTTAGAGAATGAGATTGCCGAAGATAAAAGGTACGTGCCTATGTAACATATGAATGAAAGAAAGAGACAGTGGGTAAAATGAATGACAACGTAACAGCACGTTCTGGAAATTATTATTGTTACGTTGTAGCCGGCGAGTGCTGCGCGTCTCACAGTTGTACCGTGGCTTGCTCACATGTCAGTGAAGTGATCCCTATTTATGCTTTAAAGAGCCTGGATACCTATGTGTTCCCCTTTTATAACCATTGCTCCGTGTATATTGCCTTACTCTTTGGATTGCCACAAAGCAACCTGCGAGATTGAAGAAAGGTTGAGAAGAGATCGTGAGAGGAAACGACAGGGTCGTGAAAACGAGACGGACTGTGAACAGACAGAAGCAGAAATGCTCCTACACCACCACATAATTACGATTCGGACAGTAATTCCGAGTAGGCCGTTCCTATCGAATCAATATCCAAGGGTTTTCTTTTGCAATTTTGTTTCCCTTATAAAAAATCATAATGCTGTGCGACTAAGGACCCAGTTCACGACTGGCAGCCGCGTTTAAACACAGAGCCCTTCACAGACAACTTTAACACGCGCAACGTAGTTGGGCACACATGGCTAGTTAACTATATTGGTACTTAAAAACTTAAAAAAAATATATATTTACATACAGTTCGTACGGTCTGGAACGGATTAATTGTATTTACATACAATCCTATGGGGGAAATTACTTCGGTTCACGACCAAATCGGTTTACGGCCAGAGTTTTGGAACGAATTATGGTCGTGAACCGAGGTTCCACTGTATATATAATTGACCAAGTCACCCGACCATGGGGTATGCACAACAGAGCCCCGACCGCCCACTCTAACCCTCCTCCCGCGTCATGGGGAACGCACGACAGAGCCCTGCCCGCCAACTCTCACCCTCCTCCCGTGTGCACCCTCGCTCTCAAGGCATGCGCACTGATTGCTCATGTGCCTGTCCCCAGCACGTCACCAAACACATCCTCACTCGCTTTGGTCTGTGCTACAGTCCACATGCAGCTGTGAGCCACGTTGACTGTTCACGTTGATAATTATGCGGCGTATGCTACGCCGCGGGTTGGCTAGTTATTAATATTTTATTAAAATCAAAAAACATTCCATACATGCAAGTTAAGTTTAACAAAACTGGTTTGAAACAAATCGATTCCTACCCACTAAGTACTTTAATAACAGCAAAAATATGTAAATAAATAAATAAATAAAAATAGAATAGGAAAAGAGGGGAGAGAATCCACTTCCTCAAATTAAATGCTTATTCTAAAATGTTATTTATCATATCCTGCCAGGTTTTGAAAAAGTTGTGTGTGTCAATATATTTTATCACGCATGTTTAGTCACGTTGTCACACTCCAGGTTCCCCACAGATATGTTATTCCACCATGGCCCGAGAGGGAGCATTGGCACTAACTTTGTCACCTACTATTGCTCCACAGCACAGAGAAACTGCCCAGTGAGGGAAATTTACTCCATCCCTGCCAGTTCCAGGACTATATAGGCCCAGCCAATTGGAAGGAGGCATCACTTACTGACTAGAAAAATGAAGAGACAGAACTCCTTCATACCTCGATCGAAGTGATCCAAAGACACCATTAAAAGCAGTATTTCTGTTGTTTAGAATGGTAATAAGTGACTCTTTTCTTCGTTATTGCACCATTGCAGGGGGGTGATTACCCCTTTGTGAATCAAGAACGACTGTCAAAGCTTTCCCCTTTTTGAATCGAGTGGAATCGTCAGAATGTGTAACGGAGAACAATGATCGGAGCGGCAACCTTCCACAACCCACTGCAACCTATTAGCATTATAAATAATAGCAACTTTCAACCGACCGTTTGAGAAGCACTGTTCTACAGCCTCCCTCATCCTTTCCCTGCACAGCATAACACCTATTGCCACCTCCATACCAAGTGAAGCATTCATCTTCCTCTCATTCGGTGACCCTTCACATATCCTCCTGATCTTTCTCATTTTTGTTCTTTGCTTTATCTTCAAGCTTCATTCTCCATGTCTCATTCCCATACAGTATGCTACCACAGTCCTCACACAGGTTTCATGATCTTTTCCTTTCAATGCCAGGGCGGCTCCTTTAGGCCGGGGATATACTTAATGTTACGCGATGAGTGCGCATGAGGATGCCACTGCTACACTAGCAGAGAACTGACTATACTTGCACAAGTACTTTGAGCAAATCTGGAGGATTCCACCAGGTGGCAGTGTGAGAAATAACCAAAATGTCACATTTAGCTGTGTTATGAGTTGAGTGGATGGATGGATGGATAGATACTTTATTAAATCCAAGGGGAATTTCACATAATCCAGCAACAGTATACTGATACAAAAAACAATATTAAATTAAATAGTAATAAAAATGAAAAAAATAAAAATAACAGAAGATGTTAAAGATAAAAATTCTTTGCAAAAAAACAATGATGCTGATGTCAAGTACCAAAACTTGAACTTACACGCCACCCATGTTTTTGCTGGTACTGCCTCTTGCACATGTGTCACGCTAATTTCTGACACCGTACTCAGAAGATGCATCAAAAGAACGCAAGGGGTGCATGGCAGCCATGACGCCCTTAGAAGTTCTGCTATATTTAGTAAAGCTGCTGAAATAATAAGCCACCAAATGAATTTACAAGAACTGCCATTCAACATTTTAGCAGGAACAATTGCACTACTGTTTTAGAACTCCAGAGTCGAAAACCTTGGCCCTGGCAGGGTCTTTGTGGGGCCTCCATTTAGGGCACACAAATGGACTCTCTTTCTCTCTGTCTGGGTACTTGAGTATCAATTAGCTGCTGCTGGTTATTTCTTTTAAATAAATCACAGACAGTTACATGTTTACAGATTACTAACATATACCCCACAAATCACTTAAGTCAATCTCATTGTTTATAAACTATCAGCACGCTCTAGGGTAAGGCATATTCAGAACACTAAACACATAAAACACCTCTGTTTAGTACTTGTTATTCATGAAGTCAAAAGTTCCCCATTAGACCTGCGCATTTCATGCCTTTCTTTCATTTCCTCTGTATTCATAGCCGGCCAAAATGGCCACTGTAACCAACCCACCTACACCATTTCGCCTAGGCATGGTGGGGTGCAGTTTTCAATTGGATACCCAAGACACTCACATCATTGGACAGGATTGTATCCAATAAAAATGGGTAGATGTCTGAAATGAATCTAAGCACGCCACTTCATGCTCTATCCAACTCCTGACAGGGCTATGACTGTTTGCAGGCCTGCATTCTTCTGTCACTAATTTCATTGACTGTTTTCATATTAAAGTGATGTGCGGGTCTTTTTCCACTCCGATTATCTCAATTTCACACCCTATCAGCTGTTGAAGGATCCCTAAGTTGGTATTCTTGCATGAACCAATCATATTGTGCAGAAGGCTTATCTGTCTGTATGAATGGCAGACTAAAACAGCTGTTACCGCAGGAGTGCTTCCCAAAGGACTGTAACAAATTATAAATCATTACAAAGAAGAGGCTCTTACATACAGCTGTAGTGAAAACATTTACCGTTTTTAGTTACACGTGTCTAAATTTGATGCAGCTATCCAACGTGAAGTTGATTGGCTGTCTATCCATCTGTCATTCACTCACTGAAAACTGGCCAAGCAGCTTATGTGTTATCTACGAACATTTTTTTTCAAGTGACAATAAGTCAAATAAGTCAAACAGATAAGGCAGGCTGGGGGGAAGGGAAAGCTGTTTGCTTTGGCTTATTAGTTTTATTCAGAAACCTTTGTACTGTAAATACAGTTGTTCCACTCTGAATGATTTTGTTATCTGGGGTATGCGCATTTGGAATAAGTGTATTTTTTTCTCTTTAAATCTGATGCTCTTTTCTTCCTTTTCCTAAGACATATTTTTAATTATAGGTTTATAGGGTCATTATTGAAATGGTGAAAAATGTTAACTGAAATCCTTACTTGTATGCGCTATACAACATGCAACAGATTGCCACTCTCTGACACCATGAGTAGTGAGTATAACTGCCCCATTTCATCTTCCTTAAGCCATTGTCACATTAATCACTGGGTATGTCAAACTTACCAACGACAGCAGCTGATCTTGTCATCGGACCACATTAATTCAAACAAATGGAAATCACCACCCATGTCACATTTAGCAATCATGTGCTGATCTTCCAGCACAGTCGTGCTCACCCCTTTATCTGACAGCCAACAGGCAAGTTGCCTGGTGGAGCCAGCTCTGTACAAAAGGTTAACAACTATGGTAAGTTTGCAGTTTTGTCCCTTTTTTTTTTTCTTTTTTCAAATCTATCATGGAAAATTAGACAGAAGAGCTTCACTTCTGTTTGTGAGGACCAATATAACTACCTTCCTTATTACTCATCGCTGCATTTTACGCATTGTACTTTCAGATCAGTATTCATTGGTTATCAGCTCTCATGAACACACAGCACAATACTATGACTAAAACCAAAATCAAACTGGTTTGAATTTACTGGAGTGAGTCACCGAGTATGACAGGCTTCACATAAGCGCACCACTGGCTACCTCAGAGTCGCTAAGATTATGTCAATAAAAGCTACAACTGAAAATCATTGGAAAAGTTGTATAATTTGACATAGCCATTACTTGAAAAATCATACTAGTATAATGCCTTTCATATCTATTATACAGATCCTTAAATTTATATCAACTGTATATACCTGCTAAATAGAAAGTAATAGAAAAAATAATAGACACTATCTACTAGCTATACAACCACTATTGGAAATTAATAGTGGTTATATAGCTAGTAGATAGAAAGTAATAGAAAAAAATAATAGACACTATATAGCAGGTATATTGATAGATAGAAATTAATAGAAAAAATAATAGACACTATATATAGATAGATAATTTTTCTATTACTATTAATTTATATCTATCTATCTATATACCTGCTATATATAGTATCTATTATTTTTTCTATTAATTTCTATCTATCAATATACCTGCTATATAGTGTTTATTAATTTTTCTGTTAATTTATATCTATCTATATACCTGCTATATATAGTGTCTGTTATTTTTTCTATTAATTTACATCTATCAATATACCTGCTATATAGAGTCTATTTTTTCCGATTAATTTATATCTATCTACTAGCTATACAATCGCTATTAATTTTTCTATTAATTTCTATCTCTCAATATACCTGCTATATAGTGTCTATTAATTTTTCTACTAATTTATATATATCTATATACCTGCTATATAGTGTATATTATTTTTTCTATTCATTTCTATCTATCTATCTATCTATCTATCTATATGCCTGCTATATAGTGTCTATTAATTTCTATCAATATACCTGCTATATGTTTCAATTATTTTTCGATTCATTTCTATCTACCTATATACCTGCTATATAGTGTCTATTAATTTTTTTTAGGTTTATAGGATCCATACCATATATAGCGTACAGTAAAATTTTTACTTGAAAGGGCTAATCAAACACACACCAGACTCTCCAGCACCGTGATTAGTGAGAACAACCTTACCTTGAAAGTTTTGCCGGGGAATGATAAACAGTCACCTGCCATGGTCAAACATTTAAAGACCACAAACCTGAGTAGGACAACGTATTACAGAAAATGAGAAGTTTTCGGTCAAGTCTTCACTGACTTGGATATTAATATACAGCTTCAAAGAAAAAAAAATGCTCAAAATTAGTTGTAGGAATTATTATAAAACACACTTTTTTAATTTTGAAAGAAATCACCTTACATTAGTTCAGTCTTTTATTTACAGAAGATCAATTACACCAAAAATACAAATACACACCCAAAATATTGCAGTATTCCACAAAAAACACTGAACTAACAACAACAATCTTTAGTGTCACCCTTTCAGCTTGTTCACTCTTATCATGAACTACAGCTACCTGCAAGGCTTTGTTTGTCCCCACTTCACCTCTATATTTTTATGTTTTAACATGTTTCTCAACAAAGCTTGCAGTCTGCCTCGACTTGCCTAATCACAGTGCATTTTCTTGCCAAATGTTTGTAAAGATTTGCGCTTTCTCGGTTTTTGAGCTTGTCATCAAAACAGCTCCTGGACTAACTAATTTTCAGGAACCTCTTATAGACACACCTCAGAACTGTTTAATCCTTCAATCGCTATGATCTGTTGTGGATGTCTAATCCCCTGCTACAAACTGATTCACTCAAAAAGACGGCCCCTCGCTCTTCAGCTGCGGACTTTGGGTAAGACAGGTGAAGCTTTGAGAAACCCAAACTCTGGTAGAACTTATGCTTGGACACCAAGTCAAAGAGAAAGAAGTTTGTAATCTTCATGACTTATGACTAACATCTTTAACCAATGATTTTGCTGATGAGGAAACCTCTTTCTGTCAGGCTTCTATGAACTACTTAGTCATCCTGCCCTCAGGGGAATGAATGATTTCTACTGTGAAGAGCTTCTGTCAAACTGCTACATGGCATAAACTGCCCTTTCTAGTTTGCTACCTTAGATGTGAAGCCTGAAGTTTAACAATAATATTTATTCACCTTTTGGTAAAGATGGCTTTTTAACATTGCAAAAGTCAACTCAACAAAAGACTTTTATACTTAACTGTATAAAACCATAACATTGTCTTTCCTAGATTTGAAATATATTGTAAGTATTCTGATGTATGTAAAATCATCTAGAAAACAAATATAATAATCTCTTTACAAAAGTACTGTGTCAAAAAAAGTTTGACTTTTTACAGAAGCTCAATTACTAAATAAACATAACCCATACGAATTCCTGAAAAGAAAGAAAACTCCTGATCATTATTAAAAAAGAGCTGTTACAGAAACAATGAGACACGATAAAGGCATAGTGCGATTGGTAGGAAGGAGCCCTTGTAACTTTTCGTGACACAGTTTTGCCAAATAATTAGTTAGCTGAAAGTTCTCACTGCTTGCTTGTCTGAGAGAGGATGTCCTCATAATGTCCAGCAGTTTTGCTTTCATTCTCTCCTTTGCTACTACTACCAAGTGGGGCGAGAGTGCATCCCATAACCAAGTCTGTCCCTTTTAATTAACCTGCTTATTCGGTGGGACTCTCTTGAAATGATAATGCCTATCCAGCAAAAAACAGAATAAAAAAAAAAAATGTGCACTGGCCATCACAAAGTTGTAGAACATGTGAAGGATGTCATTACCCACATTAAAGAAAGACAGTCTGCTCTGCCCTTACTTTTATAGTTCCTTTGTGTTACAAGACCACTCTAGCTTCTCATTGATGTGGGCTTTTAATAGGGAAAGGTTCTTCAGACTTCAATAATATATAAGATATATATATATATATAAGAAATTTATTTAGCAAAGATAAACTTGGAGAATACCAATACAAGCAAGGTTACTACTGAATACAAATTGGGTTGTGCTGGCAGTCCTTTGTTAGACAAAGCCTTTATACTGTATGCATATAATGTACAGGGAGATTCACTCAAAAGAGGCCCTGAATATTCTGTTGTAACTCCCATTAGGATGAAGCAATCTGAACTGAAAAAATAATATGCTATATACCTTGACGTATGTGTAATCAATTGAATTCCATGCGATGCTGGCAGTGGTTTCTGTTTTCTGCCAGACACATTTCGACGTGGTGCTCCACTTTCCTGAATGTATCGGCAAGCATCTCGGGGGGAATAACAGCAATTTCACATTGGATGGTTTACTTCAAATCTTCCACAGTGCGAGGCTTGGTCCGATAGACTTTTCCTTTAAAACATACTGCAAAGGAAGAAGTCTGGTGGTGTCAGATCTGGTGACTGTGGTGGCCAAAACCCTTTGAAATGACCCTGTTGCCGAAGGAGGACTCAGTTTCTGCCATGCTCCTTGTTAATGTGTGACACGTTGCCCCATCTTGCTGGAAGTAATCCTCCATTAACTCATAATCATCCAGTTGATTCTGACATCGCTTAAACGAATTGGTGATCCAATAGGTTCATACCATGAAGATGTGCTGCTCAATACTGTACACCATCGTCTGATGAGAAGTCGAGTGACTGAGTGAAGAGGTACGGGCAGTATGCACCCAGAAGGTACAAACGGAGGTTAAACATTGTGATGCCTGTCCTGTGCCTTTTTTGGTTGCACGGTTTAGAAATTTACTCAATGCCATGCTCCAAAAACCTTTAAGAACACAAAGTTTTGTATTAAAATATACAATTATTTTTAGGAAATTAAGCCTTACTTTGGCAGTGTTTGAGGTAAAATCTTTTGGGAACTGCCACAACAAATTCTGCAAATAATACACATTTTGAAACAATCCTTTCAATATCATAATAAAATTGTATAATGCTTTAGGAATGATGCAATCACCACAAAAAGAAATTGATAATATCCTATCCTAACTTGACACAATCGTTCCATAAAACATAATAATTATTTCTGGAAATAACAATCATTACATAAAAAGTGCCAATCGTCTTTTGCCTTCTATCTGCCCTGGTACTTTCTTGCTAGGCTACTCTAACTACACAGCAATCACATGATGGTATGGACATTGGAAATACAAAGTCAGAATCACAATGGCAGTCTTGCTGTAGTATTGCATACCTTGCTCCTAGTGTTTATTCTTATGTTTTGATCAGCTAATGTTTATAGACTACATGACCAAAACTATGTGGATATCCCTCCAAATTATTGCTTTCAGGTGTTTCATTGGTTTACAGGTGCATTAAATAATCATATAGCCACACAATCTCCATTGACAAACATTACCAGTTAAATATGTCATACTGAACAGATCACGGACTTAAAATGTAGTACAGTAAACTGATCTTGTCCAAGCCGAGAGACTGACATCTGAGAGAGTGCTCCGCAGGCAGTGGTGTTATTTAGGGTTTTTTTTTTATTTAATTATCCCAAAAGGAATCAAATATATTAAAAACATGACAAGGAAACCAAAGACTCAGAAGGAATAGGAAAATGTACCTAAAGGTTCATCAAAGTCTATGTCAGTCTCAAGTTCACGATAAGGCCAGCCACAGACTAAGCTGGAAGAGACAGGCAAAGGAATGGATCAGCCAGGACCTCATGATGCTGCATCTGTTCAAACTGACAGTGAATGCTGGAGCAAAACTGCAAGCGAATTGGGCAGTAAGAATTTGCTGCTTTCAAGTGGCATATCTGAACCGTGTACGGCCTCTTTGTAGCATTGATCGTGGGGATAAACACCCCCTTTGAGTAAACAGCAACAACTCCAACAAGAGCAGAAGGTACTGATTACTGCATTTCGGGGGAAATTATATAAAGGAGGATATAGTGGGAACACACAGCAGAATAGATGTGTTAAATCAGGATCCAAAAAAAAATAACTTTGATGTAAAGATTAAAGAAAATCTATCAAAAATCGATAGAAAAATACAGGAAAATATGGTCAAAATTGAAAACAAAATCAGAGTACCTGGTGCTCATCTGGAAGATGTATTGATTGTATTGATATAGGAAAACAATTGGCATCCACCAATGTCAAAAAGAGCAACTGCTGTAGAATCCGAATGATAAGAGCTGTGATAAATTAGCAGCATTTGAAGATACAATACATATTGAAGGAACAACATCAGAATTGAAGGACTTCCTGAAAACTGTAAAAGTCTAAAGCCAGTCAAATTCAAAGCTGCATTACCTTCCAAATTAACAGGAGAAGGCTTTACATCAGACACGGAGATCTCAGCGGCTAATTACATATGTAGATTGAATGATTCAAAGCCCGATTGTCAGATTCGTCAGACAAGGGGTTAAAGACTAGTTGATGTCAATTCCCTGACAGGAAGAGGAGATTATATTTGAAAATGGCTATATTTGTATTTCTACAGGATCAAACAGCGCTTAAGCAAAGCTGAAATCAGATATAGCCTCTATTTCAAATTAATCTGAAAGCAATCAAATTAATCTGAAAGTAATATTCGATGGCCAATTCTTCATTTTTAGTTCTCACAATTAAGCAAAAAAAAAAAAAAAAAAAACAGCTAAAAAGACGCATCTCACCATCCTTTAAAACCCAAACATGAGTCATAAATCTTGGCAATGCAAAGAAAAATCTGCTTGCAACTCTATCTTTAATGTAACATTCACCATAATTATACCCTTGATTTCCCTTTTGGAAATCCTTATTTAGTTACTATTTTGAAAATTTATTTTAATAAATATGTGCATGTGGGTAACCATTCAGTCAGTGAAATAACTGAAATTGACATTAGACCTAATAGAACTGTATATAGAGGTTAGAAGTTTATAGGCACATGAATTAAATTACATGTACATAACTTTATGTATGTATATGTTAATGCTGTCAGATTCTGTGTTTGCCACAAGTCAGTATGTGAAACTTCTGCTCTACTAAATCCGCCCCCAGTCAACTGTAAGTGGTATTATTGTGAAGTGGAAGTGTTTTTGTTTGTTTGTTTGTGTGTTTGTTTAACTATTTGTCATGCCATTCCTGTGTTGGCTCACCTTATCTGCTCTCTAGGACTGTTGCATGCTGTTGGATGAGCTTGAAAAGGGGCACGGCCTTGTTCACCATTCCTCAAGAATACCTTCTTCTGAGAAACTACAGTTGGAATGGTGCACTAAAAAAATGACAGACTTTGAAGGTATGACGGGATGGCTCTTTCCTGACATCACAAAATAATTATCCTGAAAATTAAAGTAATAATTCTGGAAAATAATATGAATATCTAGGGAAATAAAAACGCTTTTAGGAAATAATGCAAACCAATCCACAAAAAGTAATAGAAGAATAATTGTTTTGGAAAAAAATGTAACCCTTTAAGAATTTCTGCATTAATGTTTAGGAGTAGCACATATTTTGGGGAAAATATCCTTTAAAAAAAAAAAATCATAGGAAATATCTTGGGAAATTAAACAATTTTCTGAAGCAACACAATCATTTTTGGAGGACAACAAAATCATTATCAGAAAAAATGCAGTAACATTTTGATGCAGCACGATTAAAGTTCCACAGACATTCTGAGAAAAAACATTATCTTAAAACTATAAGGACAAAAACAAAATACAAGACACAAAAGAATACAATGTATCTTCTCAAGATGCATTTCTTTTTATGTACTTGTTCAAACTATGTTGTTCATAAAAACACACAGCATAAATTTTATTTATAGTTTACAAAGTCTACTACATCTCACAATACTGTCATCTAGTGGAAAAATTCAGAACTAGGAAAAGGAGTTTTGAATTGAGATTAAAACTGTCTGTATAGTTACCCCACTCAGGGACAAGAAGAAGTCAATCCCTTAAAATAATGAATTGCTCAGTTGCTCATTTCATTACCAGCAAGATTTAACAGGTTTTACTTGGCAAACTGTATATTTTAAAAGCAAGGTTTCTCAGAGTCTTCTAAAACGATGTCCATTTCCCATTTTCTTACCATAAAGGTCTCCATGAAACATATTTAATCAAAAAAGCCTCTGTCTCAGATTAGCGTGAATAAATCACTAATGCAAGTGTACTATGATTCTTAGCGCAATGAGAGAAGTCGCAAAATCAACTGGAATGTAAAAGCAAATTCTAGAAAAAAACCCAATCAAAATCTGTTAAGCAGTTCTCTTGTGAAAAGCGGACAGACATACAGACAGAC
>JANRMT010062856.1:4950753-4989150 GCA_026402145.1 Polypterus bichir lapradei
ATAGATAGATAGATAGATAGATAGATAGATAGATAGATAGATAGAGATGAATGTACACACTAGTTTGCATGCCACCTCGAATTTTTGCACATTCAACCCTAAAACTTTGTATAAATTGTGCATCTACTGCTCTTAATTCCTTTCTAGATGTACTTCAGATATGCCATATTTCCAAACTAACCTCAAATGCAAACACTTGCATCTGCTGTTTGGAAGTTTTTCAAATTAATGAAAAAAATAAATAAATAAAAAATAAAAACAGCAAAGCAATTAACACCACAAAATGTAATTTATGTGATGGAGACCTTTTGAGGGTGAAGTTTTAATAGATGTTAACAGTCACAATTTAAACATCAGAAAACTCATCACTTACAGATTAAAACTAATCATATTTTTGAATGGTTAGCTTATATCATCTTTAGTAATTAATAATGTTAACAAAAAGCAAATACTAAAAAGAAAATCTGAGCACACTCTCTAATTTATTTAGTTTTTTCATTTGTAAAGCTTATAAAGATTCGTGGTATCTCAATTTATATGTAAATGCACAATCTGCTCTTAATATCCACACGTCAGACACTACTGATCCATCTGCAATTTACGCTGCTTCACAACAGAAAAAAAAAAAAAAAACTTTGTCAGACTCACTAACAATTTCTAACAGCAGTGTGAGCCAATAAGAATAAATTGTCAGAATGCTACCCGTTTGATTAAGTCACTTCATGCATACAGAGATTCCCGTTTTCCTAAAGAGCCATTTTCAAGTGTCACCTTCATTAAAACTGCAGTCTGAATGTGTAGGTTTTAAGCAACAGTGTACAAGTTAAAAGTGCGGCATGATTTACAGACGCACCATGAGCAAAAATTCAGTTCAGTTTACTTTTTTTTTTTTTAATCACTTCTCATGGAGTGCTGGCTCAGAACAGTGTAATAACTTCTTAGGTGAAATGCAGTTACCACTTTGCATAATTATAGCCTCAATTCCCAAAAAGCTGGAACGGTATAGAAAATGACATTAAAACCAAAAAGGAGTTATTTGTTAATTTACTTTCAACTTGTAATCAAATAAAAACTTTTTATAGACAAGGTTTGTCTAATAAACTGCTTTGTGTTTTGAAGATGCACATTTATTTTGAAGTTGATGTCTGTATTAATACATAATAAACACAGATAAGGATACAGTTTTGCTTAAATATGCAATAAAACAAAGCAATTTCAAACTG
The DNA here is from genome assembly GCA_026402145.1 of Polypterus bichir lapradei. Classification (NCBI taxonomy): domain Eukaryota; kingdom Metazoa; phylum Chordata; class Cladistia; order Polypteriformes; family Polypteridae; genus Polypterus; species Polypterus bichir. The sequence goes on from JANRMT010062856.1 coordinate 4,951,977, forward strand.
TCTTTCAAATGTTGTCATTACATTACTATAACCATTGTAAGGTGACACTTAAGAATTTCATTCCACTGTACACACACAAGAATAAACTAGAACATGAAGTGCAGACATCATCTATCTAAACCTAATAGACATCAGAGTGTATGACAGTGTACTCCACTACTGAGCAAGCAAAAATGGTCAGACAGACTCCAATCCTTGGCTACTCTGCCACAAAAGCTTCTGTGTAGCTGTGTAGTCCGGGAAATGCTTTTAATTGAAGCCTCTCAACACTTGTAAGAAAGGAAATAACAGATTCAACTGTGATCTGAAATATTATACTTTACAATCGATGTGCCTCTAACATTTGAAAGCTTAGTTTAGTTAGACATTTATTTCAGTTGCCAATAATTAATAAAGAAATTCCAGTTTAAGTGTTAGTGCCTATTGTTGGCTAAATTTAAATAAAAAAAAAAAAAAAAAAAAAAACAGATTTGCAGGAGTTATTAGAACAATCCAGATGAGAACAGGCCATTCAGTCCCACAAAGCTCACCAGTCCTACCCTCTTAATTCTTCCAAAATAACATCAAGCTCGCTTTTGAAAGTTTCTGAGGTCCAACTGTCTAGCACAATACCAGGTCTTACTCCATGTGTCTGTGGTTCCTAATGATTGTACCTCCTTAGTTGTCCCTTTTACTGCTAGGAGGTTATCTGCTTCCTCACATGTGAAGACCTCAGAAATATGTGAGCTTACAGCATCTAATTTTTCACTTTCTGTATTTTTAATTCCCCTTTACTACTCCTGATGCACTTTACCTCCTTCTTGGACTGTTCTTTTACTACTAAAATACTGAAATAATCTCTTTGGGTCATCTTTTGCCTTATCTGTTATATTCCTCTTTAAATGCCTTTTAGCCTCCCTAATATCCTTCTTAATGGTTGCCCTCATGTTCTCATACACCTTATGATTCACGTTGGTGTTATTTTCATACACCATATACATTTTTTCTTTTGCAGCTTCTTTTTCAACTCTTTATAAACCAACTGCAGATTTTTTTTTATTTCCTATGAATTCCAAATGTAGGTATGTACCTGACTTACATTACATGTGAAACATTTTTAAACCTCTTCCACTGCTCCTTGATTGTCTCCACCCTTAACAGCTTATCCAAGTCCATCCTCCTTAGACATTGCCACATCTGCTCAAAATTTGTCCTACCAAAGTTTAACTTAACAGTTTTAGTCTTTACATTTGCACTCTTTCAAAACACTGAGAACTGTACTATACTATGATCATGTGACCGTACTGGGCCAATCACCTCTACCCCCTCAATTCTATCCTGTTTATTAAAAAATGCTGAATCCAGACGGGCTTCTCCCCACATTGGTGTTTTAACAAACTGTGTTAAAAACAGTCACTGATTACTTCTAAAAACTCCTGCTCTTGTGCTCTGCTATTTGCAGGGTTATTCCAGTTAATATTCGGGTTGTTATTACCAATTTTAATAAACAGAAAGTAAACCAATACATGTTAATTTTTTTCTTAATAAAAACCATGTTTAATTCACTATGACATACAGTAAATAATGATATTGTAAAATTTTAATTTTCCCTTGGGGACAAAGAAGTATAATCCAAACCATTATTCTTATAAATTTACAGTTGAAAATGTAGCATAATTCTTCTCTTTCCAATAAAAGTACTTGTTCAACACTGCATTAGCCTAAAGTACTCATTAAACACTCAGAATACTGACTGATAAAAATAGTGTTGTCAATCACTACTAGTTAGTAGGAGTGGCTGAAGAGAAAAAAAGATTCTTAGATATATTGCAGTTTTCTTTTGAAAGATTCTACATGGTACACAAAACTCCTTAATTGAACTTTTTATGTGGGCTTAAGAATGAACTGAAGTGCAGTGCCCATCATTTACATGAGACCAAAAGCTAAGTCTAAGCTGAACTGTCATCATTGACATGAAAGGGGGCAAATTTGTTTGTTGTTAACAGTGTGGTACTAAACAGCCATCCCTTTAGCCAGACTATGCTTCTATTCACCTATTTATATTCATTTCAGGCAGTAAGAAACACACACAAAATAAAAATTAGTTAAAAATAAAAATGTTCCTTTCAATAAGCTTACCCAACTACTGCACTGGGGAGGAGACAGAGAGCCGCCCATCTGTGCTTCCAGGGTACCGAAGTTTGAACTTGAAGCACTGGGGTGGATAATCTCCCAACAGCTATCACCAGTCATAGACTTCTTCTTTAGCCGGATCTTTGTTGTTGATGTGTGATTTCGGGCTGATATTTTTCGCCTGGTCTTGATATTTCTAACAAATCCTAATGGGAATGACCCACATCCTGATACAATTTCATCCCATTTTGCTTTCTTTCTGTCCCTCATAGATGAAACCCCTGAAGTCCCTAATACAGTTGGATCTTGAGGAGTTCCCCTCCTCGACTGAAGGGCACCTCCAATTCTTCGAGGCTCTGGATTCAGGCAAGACTTGGTGTTACCTCTGGGTATTTTGTTTGATTCCTCTTCCTCACTTGTTGCTCTGAAATTCTTCCCTTCCCTCATGAATTCTAATCTTTTTAAACCATTCCCACTCCCTCTAGGCCTACCCCTTCCCCTCCTGAGGGGAATTTTGATTTTATTATTTTTCTTGAAAGTCCTATCTTCTACCATATCGTTCGTTTCCCCCACTGTTTTCATTGTATAATGCCCTTCTTTAAACTTTCGCTTCAGAGACTCTGGATTCAGGCAAGACTCGCTGTTACCTCTGGGTATTTTGTTTGATTGCTCTTCCTCATTTGTTGCTCTGAAATTCTTCACATCCCTCATGAATTCTAATTTTTTTAAACCATTCCCACTCCCTCTAGGCCTACCCCTTCCCCTCCTGAGGGGAATGTTAGTTTTATTATTTTTCTTGAAAGTCCTATCTTCTATCATATTGCTCGTTTCCCCCACTGTTTTCGTTTTATAATGCCTTTCTTTAAACTTTCGCTTCAGACACTCTGGATTCAGGCAAGACTCAGTGTTACCTCCGGGCATTTTGCTTGTTTGCTCCTCCTCATCTGTTGCTTTGAATTTTTCCCCTTCTTTCATGAATTCTATTCTTATTAAACCCTTCCCAGTCCCTCTAGGCCTACCCCTTCCCCTCTTGAGCGGAATTTTGGTTTTATTGTTCTCCTTGCAAGTCCTATCTGCTATTGTGTCATTTGTTTTCCCCACTTTTTTCATTTCATAACATCCACAACTTTCTTTCTCCTTGCTTTTCATTGTCACTATGGGGTTTGTAACATTAATTTCCAATTCAGTCCTAGCTTCTGACATTTTATTACAAATTTTCTTTACAGCACTGGCATTAACACAAGGAACAATGTCAACAGAACACTGCCTTATAGAGACATGAGCTGGAATATTTCTAGAAATTCTACAGGTATTATTGCCTAATGCAGTAACACAAGAAGAGCCAAGCGTTTCTTGTTCTTCAGAAGCATGTTGTCCATCAAAGGAAGATAATGGAGTCGTGGTACTGTGGGAAACAGTTTGTAAGGAGCACTGTTGATTTTCACTGTGTACTGTTATAGTGTTACTCGTTCCTGAGCTCAGAGATTGTTGGGACAGCACATTATTTTCTAAATCTAAGTGCAATCCTGAGCTCACCCTCTCTGCAGTGGCAATAGTTTGATTACACAGATTGCGTGTCATCTTCCCACTATCTAAATGCAACTCCTCAAGTTGTTTTGATGGCTCAGTTCTTCCACTTCCCACCTCCTTCTGGTTTGTCACACTGTCTGCTTTCTGGTGTGGTGGCCAACTTTCACTGGGAGCAAGGGTCTCGGAATGCTGCCTTAATTGGTCAAGAAGTTCTTCTGGTGTGTTTAAGGTCTGCAGCTTCTCAGGTGCACTATTTGAATCAAGAAGCATTCCAATACGACTACCGTCATCACTGGGTACATTATACGGTGAAGGGGCTACCATGGTTAATTTACTGATGCTGCTGCATGCTTCAACATCATTCTCATGCATCATAATCATGGCATCTCCTGGTTCAGTTATAGCTGCATCTGAAGCTGTACTTGGCTGTGGATCACCAGCAACATTTGACAAACTACAGGCAACTTTGTGTAAATTTGTGGTCTTCTTTCTAAATGGTGATATTGCTGCAGTTATAACATTAATGGAATGTTCCTCAGCTGCTTCACTGTGTAGCGCAGTATGAATGTCTTGCTGCCAAACAATTTTGCCCTTTTCCAAAGTGGCATTGCAAAGACCTTGAATCTGCAAGGCACGGCCAGCCAACAAGACGATGTGAGCTTCCTCTTCGCAGGAAAGCTGCAAGGTAAACGTGTACATAAAGTTGACCAGTAAAGACAAAGTGTTAAATGAAATACCCTGGATCTCAAGAAGAATCCTTTGCCCCATGCATTCTGGAGTAACACAGGTCAAAGACTCCATTAATATTTTGCTGCAGGCAGACAACACACAGCTGTGTGCAGAAATAGCAAAGCCTGAGGAAGAAACAAAAAAGGACTACATTAGATTACAAAAGATTTTATGTTAAACGTCGAAAATATTCTGAATATATAGCTAAAAAATGGCTGTAGGAAAGTGTATGAGCCATTTCATTAATAAACTATTAGCAATAACGAATGACATCTTCTGCCACTATTTCACTACTATTATGTGAATCAGATCTCAACATAAGTGAACAATACCTTTAAACAGACTAATCCCTATGTATTGATAAACATAAATGTATTATAGAAATAGAACCATTTCTTATAAGCAGCCATGAAAAATGGAACAGAATAACACAAAACAGCCAACATATAACAGACACTCAAGTCCAAGTTCTTATTTGGTTTTACTGTTTTCTCAGAAGAACAGGAGTTTGACTTCTTGAATTTACAAACTTTTCCATGGATTTGTTTAATTCTGACAAGATATTCTACCTAGGCAATTTGAATTTAAAACTTACAACAGCTTGGAGCATTATCTGACGTAGCTATTACCAGGATTGAAACAAGTGGTGCAGGATACACTTATATACAGTACACACAATTACAATCATTCTATTCCTTATTTATCCATTCTACCCCAATAAACTTAAGTGTCGGATCAATAGGCCTTATAGCACCTGGCAATAATATGAAATCTAGGTCAAAGCTATCATATGCAACAATGTATTACCTTAAGACTACAAAATGTCAACAAAAGTTCAGAAGCAATGTCTTTATGACCAAGCAGTGAACTTTGTGAGCTGGAATGTCAAAGGTCTCAATCATGAATTAAAGAGAAAGATTATCTCACTTAACAGGTTTAAATATGAAGATAGGAACTTTCAGAACTAGACGATGTTTTTTAGAATTAAATGGATAAGACTGGCAAGCTTTGTTCGGCTGAATGGCCTATTCGCGTCTAAATTGTTCTAATATAGTATTTTTACATGATTAATAATTAATAAGCAAGGATCAGTTTCGGTTGCAAAGAGAGAGTGGATTGGCCATATTTTTCCCTCCAGCTATATAAAGAAAACTAGCCAACCCACAGCCTACCATACGCCGCATAATTATGTATTGATGCGTGAACACTTCCTGAAAGACACAGTTGTCCAAATGGGGTGGGTTTGAGGATACGACTGTAAGTGAATGAAAAGATGGAACTTTGGAGAGAGTAACATACAATTGTCCGTGACTGAAAAGTGGAAGGACCGCCGGCGTGCCCCCACCTCCCAGAGCGAGAGACGGGGCTGGACGACGGCCCTCTAAGAAGTTGGACGCCAACTGCTCGGGGGTCGTGTAACTATTTAGCAGGAGGGAGTCTCGCTCGTTATCGGAATTAACCAGATAAATCGCTCCACCAACTAAGAACGGCCGTGCACCACCACCCATAGAATCGAGATAAAGCTATCAATCTGTCAATCCACCCCGTGTCCGGGCCAGTGAGGTTTCCCGTGTTGAGTCAAATTAAGCCGCAGGCTCCTCTCCTGGTGGTGCCCTTCCGTCAATTCCTTTAAGTTTCAGCTTTGCAACCATACTCCACCCGGAACCCACAGACTTTGGCTTCCCGGTTGGCTGCCCGGTGGGGCGGGTCATGGGAATAACGCCACCAGATCGCCAGTCGGCATCGTTTATGGTCGGAACCAGGACGGTATCCAATCGTCTTTGAACCTCCGACTTTTGTTCTTGATTAATGAAAACATTCTGGGCAAATGCTTTCGCTCTCACTTGAATTATTGGTGGGCGGGGCTCTGTCTTGCGTATCCCATGGTCGACTGCTTAGTGAATTGTTGGTGGGCGGGGCTCTGTCGTGCGTATCACATGGTATGTCTTGCATGCTGCTTCTTGCGTGCCCTGGTCGGCCGCTTAGTGAATTATATATTCTTGATTAATGAGAACATTCTTGGCAAATGCTTTCGTTCTCACTCGAATTGTTGGTGGGTGGGGCTCTGTCGTGCGTATCCCATGGTCTGTCTTGCGTGCCATGGTCGACCGCTTAGTGAATTGTTGGTGGGCGGGGCTCTGTCTTGCGTGCGTCTTGCTTGCCATGGACTTAGTGAATTATATTATTTATATATATATATATATATATATATATATATATATATATATATATATATATAGACTAGTTGTGTGGGAATCTCGATACACAGAACTATTCCATTTTTAATGTCAGACATAATATCCGATGGGCAGTTTCTTTATTAAAGTGAGTCTGAGAAATATCTATACACCTGGTGGGGATGACAGATATTTCATCCAAAATTTATTTGCATCTATTACTAATGTGAACACTTATATACACACAATTAAAATCTAGCATTTTACTGGCAATTAATTGTTTAAGCACACATAACCACACATTAATCTTTAAATAATGAAGCAGTGTCTCAGCAACCCATCCTGTTACGCAGAGCTCTAATTTACCTTGGAATGGTAGCAAGTGTTGCAAATGATCAATAATCATTATGTGACTTTATTTTTAAATAGCTTTATAAGTATATGTGATCCATCTTTATCTTGTTTAATAATTCTTTGGGTGCCTGAACATGCCTACAGTTTTACAATGTTTAAACCATTTTTCATTCCTTGTGCATCTTACATGAAGTCTGCAGAGATGTCACCTTATCTTGATTAACACTACTCTTATCACATGAAAGTCAGAGGATGTAGCAGACCAGCAGCCTCCAGATGTTGCCTTTTGGTACTGGCTACAGCAGTTTGCAAGTTCTACTCAGGATTCCAAAAATAAATATCTAAAATATGCCTTCACCCTGGAATGCATAATAGAAGAGGATTGAGGCAATTAAATTGAAAAATGTTTTCTTTTCCAAAGAGGACTCTGCAGGTCCATCTCATGCCTGTTCTATTAATAGGTACAAACAAAAAAACAATAAAAAATACTGCTCAATTGGCCCTACAATGCTAGACTGGAACACACTAAGTATGAAACTATAATGCTGCTGGTTTGATTATTGCCACTGAACAAGTCACTTAACCGGTTTATGCTCCAGTTGTTAAAGATATAGTATAAATGAAAATTGTTGTATTGTACCCCAATATGTTAAGACGCCCGAGATATGGGTGTTTTTCAAAAGAACATAAGAAATCTGATTGAAACCATTCTGTCCATCAAGCTCATCTGCTCAGCAAGTTGCAAAGATATTCCAATATAGGAATCAGATACTATTAAAAGGTAACAACCTGTACATGTCTTGATAGTTTGTTCCAAATTCCTACACTATCTTATGTAAAGAAGTGCTTATTAGCCTCAACCCTAAATGCACTTCCCCTTACATTCCACTGGTATCACTGTTCATCTGTAGCGTAGTGACCAGAACTGCACACAATACTTCAGATGCAGTCACACTTGTGCATTATATAGTCCAAGGATGCCCCCAGTTTATTTTCAACAGTTTTTATGATATAATCTTACAATTCTACTTGCCTTTTTAACCAGTTCTGCACATTGCTTACATGATGAAAATGTATCAAGATAAACCCATAAACCCTTTTGCGTTGTTGCCTCCTGCAGGACAGTGTCTCCCATCTTATACATATGATTGATGTTGCTTTTGCCCACATGTAGCACTTTGCATTTTTCTACATTAAATTTCACTTTAAAGTGCAAGCCCAACTGAAGACTGTACAAGCCTTTCTGAATTGTTTTTGCTGCCTCCTCAGGGTCTTCCAATCCTCCAATTTTAGTGTCATCTGCAAATTCAGCAAGTTCACTAACTATACCAGAATCAATGTCATTTATGCAAACCAGAAAAAGTAGCAGCTCAAGAGCAGACCCCTGAGGGACTGCACTAATGACCTCTCCTCCATGTTGAGCATTTACCTCTTATCTGCACTCTTTGCCTTCTGCCAGTTTTGTAGGTTGCAAATATTAAATTTTACTAACTTCTCTAAAGGGAGGTGCAGTCTAGATTTTAATGGATGCAATAACAATCCTCACCTGAAAGTGGACATGTCAGTTCGCTCTGTGTGTTTGGGGTTCCTCTTGGCAATTCTAGAAGTGGAAAGTCTAATAGACAAAGACATTGACGAACAACTGACACCTAAACAGGATGTATGCACACATTGATGGGACACCCTCAAGCATACACCAAACATGTTACTCCTTTTTCCAATTGGCCACTAACAAGAGTGATGCTATAGAAAACACTGCAGTGCTGCTGTATGGAGAGTGGCACACTAGTCGTCATCCTACAATTATTATACTGTGAAAATGTGAGTAAGCCGAGGTGTTGGTGGACTCTCATCATGTCTAGAGTTTGGTTCTCACTTTGTACCTGTTGATACCTGGCATCTGCTCCCTTCAGCCATGCAGTGGATAAGCAGGCTAGGCAATGGATGAACCACACTATGCCCTATTTTTCCAGTGCAGGATCAAAGCAAGTCAGTGACTGTTTTAACAGTCTTGTTGAGAAGACTAGCCCAACACGAAACATTTAAGCAGACACACTTACACATAAACATCTAGCATATCTCTGTCAATTAATTGCTCAAGCACACAGAAGAGTACATAATATGAAACAACTTCCTTCCGAAGTATAACTGAATTGGCCCAGGTGCAACATATTTTGTTATCTATGGCAGAAAAAAAAAAATTGTATAAAAGGCTTATTAATGATTAGATTGGTGGAATGGCAAGATGCTCTAAATCAGGGGTATACATTCTAGATTCTAAAGAGATAAAAGCCCTACAAGCTTTCATTCCCAGGTTTTTTAACTTGATGTCGGTCCTTGTTAACTGAACTACTTCTTCACTCAGCTTGGCTCATCCTCATTGTTTGTCTATAGTCTTGGTTAGCGACTATGCGACTGATTTCCTATTGAAGCTTAGAAAGATGCTTATTACTTGCAGGGCTTTAGAACACAAAGGGGTAGTCGGTTTGAAAATATGTGTTGTTTTGCATGAATTCACCTTTAAGTTAAGAATTGTACTTTCTATTGTTTATTTCTTCACACCAGGCACCCAATTAACAGCAAGTTCATTAACTGCAAAACTTGGTACCATTTTAATCTATGGGTGTACTAATGATTATATATGCTCATAATAAATGTTGGGAAATAAACATAAAAAAAAAAAAAACTTAAGTAATTAAAGGGTTTTAATTCTAACTAACCAATGTAGTTATGGATGGATTTTAGGTAGCAAGCCAAGCAGGGGGCCCTATCAAAAAGATGCAGGATCATACAAGGCTCTGAATTACTTCAGGACAATGGGTATATTAAAAACTAGCTGTCCCCCCCGTGGCTCCACCCACGTTGTAGTGAAACAGGACAAACTTTAAAAATCAATAATAAAAAAGTAATAATTTGTATAAAGAAGAATTTATATTGATAGCTTTCATATCCAAGGGCCTCTTGATATACAATATTTTTGGTTTTGCCATCAGGGGTGAGAATGTAGCTGTGATCTCCTTGCCAAAAATGTTAAAAGTAGTAGTTACCAGACGAGTCTGAAAAGCTGGACCTGTGGGACTGTATTTGGGACTTTAGAAAACTATCCTGTAGGTAAGCAGGGCGTGCTATTTGTACATAAGGGCAAGAGGACCATCCAAAAAACTTGGTAGTTTGAAACCATGGGGTAAAATATCTTTAATTTCAACTTTTGTTTCTTATATTTTCTAGTGTAATACCTCACCTATCTAATAAAACCTCTTATTTGCATCTTTGGCCACTTTGGTTTTTATTTCACTTTGGGATGGTTCAAAAATGCCTCCGTGTTTATAACACTAAAAGAAATTTATGACAAAACAGAATAATAACAGAAACAACAATCAATACTTCTACAGTAATTAAAAAGGTATGCTCAATATGCCATAGTTTCTGATGTAAAAAAATTATTTATGCAACAGCCTGTAGCTATTGTGGTCCTGCAGAACAATGTTCTGTGAACTCTGGTGTCACATAATGTGACTTACCTTCTGCTTGAAGGAGAACATCACACAGGATATTGTTATGCTGCTGCCACTCCAAATACTGGAACACAGTCTTGAAGCCAGAAGGATAATGATAAATTAGCTTAGAGGTAGGCATTACTTCCTACAATAGAAAAACAATTACATTTTACCATCACCAGTTTGAAGTGATCTACCCAAAATACACTGTCCTTATGTTTATTATTTCCTCCTATATCCAAAGGTTGTATGCTAGGTAGATTAATGACAGTTAATTGTCCCTGTCTGAGTGATTGTGTCCTGCAAAGGACTGGCATCCCACCTAGTGCTGGTTTCTGTGTAGTTTCCATGTGCTGCCCACTTTAGAAATGCTCTTTTAACACTAGCACTGTATTAACATAGCAGGAATCCACAAACAAAAAAAAAAAAAAAAAAAATGATGGCATGCATTACTTGCCCACCGCAAACTGAAAATAAAAAAAAAAAAAAAAAAAAAGTAGAAATTTAGTAGAATGTGTCTTTCTGCTTTATTTTTGGTTCTGCCGTTTCTCAACATCATATCCACGGTATTGTCAAAGCTTCAGTTAAGTCTTTGCAATCCATGTTCACTGTTTGTTGCAAAACCAGAAAAGCGAGAAAAAAAAAAAATTACCCGTTACTGCTTATTAGCCTATATAATTTTAGGAAAAAAAAAAAAAAAAAGAGCTGTGATGTGTTTGGGTGCAAAGCCTTTTGTGAACCTTTTGCGGTACCCCCTTACGTTAGTGTTAACTGGAAAAGCAATGAACCTAGGAATCTACCAGTGCACCTTGATAGGTATAAATTAACAAATCCTCATGAACTCCTGATATGGTTGATCCAAAACATTTCTAAGGTTTCATGGTTATTTACAAAGCATTTCATAGATCTAACTAAATAAAAGTTCTTTCTGAAACCTTCATGAAGACGTTTCTTATGAAAACCAAAAAATAGTTCCTTCTAAACAACCGCTCGGGAGCATTTATTTTTAAGAGTCGATCAATACCAGCTTTCGGACCTCGGCACCAGCACTGAAACAGTACTGAAGCAAATAAGTGATGACCCAATTAAACCCCTCATCCCGCTGCCCGCATGCAGATACATGTGCCTTCCGGGTCCTCCACACTGTCACTTACATACCTACTACACAGCACTCCGTATTACCCCTTGGAGTCGCTAGCATGTTGAAAGAGCTGGTCTGGATGTCGCTCTTGGTGGATTCAAGTCTGATCTATTATGTATAATAAATTGAAGGAAAAAAGCAGGGAGGGCAGTCGCCCCTGGAGATGTGATCAAACGAATAAACAAATGAGCGTGAGCAGCTTAAAAACTACCATTTACTTCTGGTATCAATATTAACAAAATCCTAGTAGAACTGTTTTAAAAATTAGGTTTTACAATACTTGTTCAGCACTGATATGCCATGCAAACCCTATCTGGGACAGGCACCAACTCCCAGAGTCTCTGAACTGGATATGCCAATCAGAAAATGAATGGTTTGACAGACAACTATACCCCATGCTCTTAACAATCTGGCGATTAATGCTAAACGTTTACTTGTTTATCACATTTGTGTAATCTGACCACTCACTCAACTGACGGTTGGTCACATCATCACACTGCTCGAAGTATGCATGAATCATTTATGTTTACTTCTCATCAAAATCTATAACAACATACAAGTGGCAACAATTAAAGCCTTTTTTTGTCTTTAATGCAAAGCGGAATTTTTCCCTACTTTATTATGTTAAACCTTGTGGCATTTTTTTTAAAAAGTGGGCTGATTCCCACACTTCCGCACCAAAGTTCAAACCCTACATTTCAATGACACAAGTACTTGTGAAATAATTTGAAATTGTAAAAAAAAAAAAAAAAAATCTAATTCTCGCTTTAAGGAACTATTCAAAACATAAAAAAGGCAAGGGGGAACAGGATTTTTTTCCTCTTTTTTTCCGCTTAGCTCTCCATTCTTTTTCTCAGATGGAGGTTGAATTCTTGCTTTATTAGGTTTTGAAGTTATTTGTTGCATACATTTTGCAAATTTTATTTCTTTGATTTTATACTATGTTACTTTCTTGAGATAAAATTATTAAATTAAAAGAATAAAAATTAAAAACTGGAATTCCTGAAGTAACAAAATAAACATAGAAATAGTAAATAACCCTGTGATTACCCAAAACAAAACCTGCAGCTACTGTGACCATCCCAGGACCAAAACTATACAACTGCTTACCACAATGACAATAGGTGGCACTCCCTTCTGATTTAGTTTCTTTCTTAGGCTAAGAGCAGCTGCGATTCACTCCGCCTACTCACAATCCCAAAACTGGACCAAGTACAGTAAGTTAAGTAAATAGGCGACCGAATCACACACAAAATTTGCTAAAGGCAAACTTCCCCACGCTCACTTTACGACATGGACATGTAAAAATTTCTTCTGCAGACATTGTTTAGCCTGTTTGGCATGTATTTGAATTACAAAACATGAAAGGAATAAATCTAAATGTCCAAATCAAAGAATGCGTCTTGCAAATCGCAGGAAAAGAAAGAAAGCTTTTCAAAGCTGTGGTCAAGAATAAGTCTCAAAAGCCTGAAGCGAAAACACTGAGAGAAACACTTGATTATTATTGTGTGGGCTGATAAGAATGACAAAGACCCACCAGAAAGAAACTTCCTAAAGGATAGAAGAGGGTCTTGTATAGAGAGAAATGCAGAAAGTGGATGCAATGGACATGCCTCCAGGCAGAATATGATGTAGCCAAGTGATCAAAAAAATGTCACGGAAATACATTACATGCATATATATATACACACACAGTGGGATGCAAAAGTTTGGGCAACCTTGTTAATAGTCATTATTTTCCTGTATAAATCGTTGGCTGTTACGATAAAAAATGTCAGTTAAATATATCATATAGGAGACACACACAGTGATATTTGAGAAGTGAAATGAAGTTTATTGGATTTACAGAAAGTGTGCAATAATTGTTCAAACAAAATCAGGCAGGTGCATAAATTTGGGCACCGTTGTCATTTTATTGATTCCAAAACTTTTAGAACTAATTATTGGAACTCAAATTGGCTTGGTAAGCTCAGTGACCCCTGACCTACATACACAGGTGAATCCTATAATGAGAAAGAGTATTTAAGGGGGTCAATTGTAAGCTTCCCTCCTCCTTTAATTTTCTCTGAAGAGTAGCAACCTGCGGCTTCTATCCAATTAATGGGTCTGAATACGATGACGTCGCCGTACGCCTGCTACAGGGCCGTACTGACAACAAATCAAAGTCTGATTGGTTGAAGCAACAGGTTAATCGACATTTATTCTGTGTTAGAGTGCCTGCACAACGGATTGTGAAGACCTCTCTGCCTAGCAACAAATGATGGCTGAAATGTGATTGGTTAAATGCTTTAATACGAAAATACATGCCTGGAAGCTGCACAACCATCAGAAAAGCTATGAAAGGAAGCGGAGAGACTATTTGGAATTATTTAATAAGTATTCATGGACAAAATATAATTAACATCAGTTTGTGATTCAGATATTTTTACTTATGAACATGCTAAGCACAGTCCTTCACCCGCAAATATTTACCTTATATGGGCAGGCACTCAATTACGTGGGAGGCGTGATGATGCGAGACACAACTCAGCCTGCCATGGCCATCAAGCTGCAGTCTATTACAGTATATGGACGAAAAAATAGGTTCTAGTTATGACCATTACGTGTAGAATTTCGAAATGAAACCTGCCCAACTTTTGTAAGTAAGCTGTAAGGAATGAGCCTGCCAAATTTCAGCCTTCTACCTACACGAAAAGTTGTAGAATTAGTGATGAGTGAGTGAGTCAGTTAGTCAGTCAGTGAGGGCTTTGCCTTTTATTAGTATAGATCTATATGATTTCTTTTCTAGCCTTAGTTTTTAGATTTTCCTTTTCTTGTGGGTTTCCCACAGTTCCATCCCTCTTTACTCATCAGGTCTACACTGCTAAGAGTAACTGCATGGGCCCTTTGATTAACTATCATCCCCTACAGGACATTTTCTTGTGTTGTCCCCAATGCTACACGATTTGATTTAAGCTGCAACACTTATCAAGGAAAAACAGGTTCAGATAAATGATGAATTTATTAATTGTGAATCGAAGAAAAGCTGCATGGTGGCTATTTCTATTTTCATTATAATGTACTCTTGACTATTCAGAATGTGGGTAAAACTAACTGTATCAGACACCTTATTTTGAATAGCCTACTTTAGTCTCACTGTTTCTTACTAAATACCACATCAAATGTAATAAATGTCTATCCACCTGTGACAAAGGCAATATGTTTATTCAAGTTTACAGTATTAATTGCTCAAAATTCACATTCCCTGTGGCACTCCTGTGCTGCTGACTACAATGTCAGACCTGCAGTTCCCGAGACGCACATACTGAGGTCTGTCTGTAAGATAGTCCACGATCGATGCCACCAGGTATGAATTCTTCTCCCATCTCTGTCAGCTTGTTCCTAAGCAGCAGAGGCTGGATGGTGTTGAAGGTGCTAGAGAAGTCCAGAAATATAATTCTTACAGCACCAGTGCCTCTGTCCAAGTGAAAGAGGGATCAGTGTAGCATACAGATGATGGCATCCTCCGCTCCCACCTTCTCCTGTTGTGCGAACTGCAGAGGGTCGAGGGCGTGGCAGACTTGTGGCCTCAGGTGGTGAAGCAGCAGCTTGTGTCGAGACATTTTCACATGAACAAGTGAACTAATATCTCTTCACAGTGTTGAGCGAGTACAGCGCACAGCAGACCACAGATGATATCACCTCACTAGTCTGTGTCTTCATCGTGTTTGCAGTCAGGCTCAGACAAGACTTCTCCAGATTGGGTTTTGGTTACGTTTAGATTTGAATCTGTGAAGTCTTTCACCCAAAGGGTGCTGACTATAGTCACAGTTAAGTGAAACACCCAAATTACTGACTAAAGTTGTATTAATTTATTTTCTACATATGTGCGGCTATAAAATATCAAAATGGTTCTTGACTGGTGAAAGGACAAAAATATACTATAAACACAGCAGAATGAATTTGATATCTCAGTAGCAGGTGTAAAACATCTTAATCTGGTGCTAAAAAAATGTAAATGTAAGTTTGCATTTTCAGTTTGTTTTTGCGTTTCTGACATGCGTTTTGTTTTACATTATCTGGTTTGCTTTCAGCATTAGGGAGGCTAAAAGAGTAACAAGCCGGTTAAGTTTGTAAATGATACCAAGCTCAGTGGATTGGCAGATAATCTAAAATGTGCAGAATCTTCACAGAGGGACTTGGATAGCATACAGACTTGTGGCAGATGAAATTTAATGTCAGTAAATGTTAAAGTATTACATGTAGGAAGTAAAAATGTTAGGCTTGAATATAAAATGGGATATCTGAAAAAAGTACACCTTATAAGGACGACTTAGTAGTTGTAGTGGACTTGTCACTATCAACTGCCAAACAGTGTGCAGAAGACATTAAGAAAGCTAACAGTTTCAGGATATATAGCGCCCTAATGTGTGGAGTACAAGTCCAAGGAGATTCTGCTCAAGTTTTATAACACACTGGTGAGGCCTCCTCTGTGCAGTTTTCGTCTCCAGGCTACAAAAAGGAGGACTAGAAAAAGGTCCAGAGAAGAGCGACTTGGCTGACTCCAGGGTTACAGGGGATGAATTATGAAGAAAGATTCAAAGAGTTTAAGCAAAAGAAGACAAAGAGGGGAAATGATTGAAGAGTTTAACATTATGAAAGGAATTAGTGCAGTGGATCGAGATGGTGACTTTAAAATTAGTTCATCAATAACACAGGGTAAGGGTAAATTTTGTACAAACATTGGTAAGGCGTTTTGTTTTTGGACTAATTGTTCCGTGTCTACAACAATCTGGGTAAATGTAGGATGACAAGAAATGCGAGAAATGCAAGAAATGTTGAACACATAACTAAAACAGAAACTTTTTTCTTGTTAGTTTTAGCTATGTGTGCAACATTTCTCGCATTTCCTCTCATCCTATGTTTACCCAGATCGTTGTAGACACAGAACACACATGAAATGCATGTGTTCCAAATAACACTTGATTATTTACCCTACACAACTCCAGGAATCCCATACCCAGATAAACAGACTTGAGCTGCGGCGCTGGGCAGGATGCTTGTGCTGATCAACACATTTGCAAAACAAAAGACGCTAATGGAGAGGTGCAAAGGAATTTACGGGATTCTAGTGTTAAGCTTTCCCCAATGCCCCATGGACTGCAATATAAAATGCCAGTGAGGGTAAGATAAAGTATATTGTTAAATTTATAGAATGCGACTAGCTTTACAACACAATTTTGCACGGCAAATCTATACAAAGCATATTGTGACAGAGATAACTTTGACATGAAAGATACAGAACATATCATTTAACTTCAACAGGGTCCCCACCACCCTGCAATAGAGAAACAAGATTTAGGTAATACCTACATGGATTACAGACCCAAATGTTTTTTGATATCCAGACTTTCAGGACGTGTATCATGCTCAAGAACAATCTGGCAAAACGATATTACATCACTGAGCTTTAATGTTGCCCAACCAATGGATCAGGATCAAAATAAAAACTAACCCTCACAAAGTTCAAATACATCCAGGCCATAGAAAGCCTTTTTATCATTTAATCACTTTTACTGATATCAAGATTCAAATTTTGCTGATACTAAATGTTTTAAATTTTGAGAACAACATATCAGCAATTTAAAAGTTGGTATCAAATTTCTTACTTTTGATTTCAGCTTTTTAATATTTAATATCATATTTCAGAACATTGGTATCAAAGTGTTAAAATTTGGTATCATGTGTTTTAACATTTACATACATTTTAAATTTCGATATCAAATCTACAATGTCAGGTTTATTTTTTTTTATTTTTTTTTTATTTGCTATCCAAATTCACAATTTGAACTTATCACTAGGATTAATAACAAAGTGTGAACATGTCATAACTAACTTTAAAATGCTGATCTCTGTGTTCTGAAATGTGATATCAAATTTTAAAAGCTTGAAATCAAATTTCAGAATCATGATAGTAAACATAACAACACTGTCCCTGTATCTGAAGATGAATATTGTCACTGTCTGACATGGCTTCTCACCTGTAATATGAAACTTTCAAGAGTTTCATAAAAGTACAAGAAGCGGTTTTGTCATGTGTCTTTCCATAAAGATGACCAGGAGTACTTCTAATTACTAGCTGATACCTATAAGTGATGAGACCCAATTAATGAAAGTTGGTATCAGATTTTAAAAACTTGACATCAAATTTCAGATTTGTGATATCGTATCATATTTAACAATGTGGACACTGAACTATCCCTGTGTGTGAAGACGAACAGCATCAGTCTCTGACAATGCATCTCAGGGCATTAAACTCTAAGACTTCCAAAGACTGAATAAGATCAGGAAGCCATTTTATCATCTGTCTTTCCATTAAAAAGATCAGTAGTACTTTTAATTACTAGTTGATATCAATTTTATAAATGACGATATCCAATTAGTGAAAGTTGATATCAGATTTTAAAATGTGATATCAAATTTGCAATAGGTGGATATCAAATTTTAGAATCACAATATTGAATTTAACAATAAAGATAAAAAACTGCCTTTGTGTCTGAAGAAGAATATCATCAGGGTCCGACATTGGCTCTCTGTGCTCTACACTGCAATACTTTCAGAGCCTAAATAGTTACAGGAAGCCATTTTATTGTTCCTCTTCCCATTGGAAAGACCAGTACAAAATTTTATTACTAGATCAGGGGTGCCCAATGCGTCGATCGCGATCGACTGGTAGATCGTGTTGCATTCAAAAAAATTTTTTTTTTTAAATGTTAGTCTATCATATATCCTCCCTATGGCATTTGCCACTTGATTGACATATAGGGCGGCCAGTCTGAGATCTCTTCTCTTCTAACACAATGGTCATCCCACACGCACGATCAAATGCGCGAGCTACTGCAAAACTCCGGCTGTGATCTAGTTACCCTTCCAATTTATATCGACTAAAGATGGGATTTAAAAAAAAAAATATTTGGGGAGGGTATGGGCTGGATGTGGAATTGGAAGAGGATTTTTTTTTTCTCACAATGTCATAATCAAAGTGTGTTTGTCTGATCTGTCAATCTGTCATTGCTATTCCAAAGAAGGAAAATGTGGAAAGGCACTTTCGAACTGTTCATAAAAACTACGAAACTGACGTCCTTCAGAAAAGCGATCTGAAAAAGAGAAAGGAGAGGTAACTAAAATTGCAGTTAATCGGACAGCCGTCATTTTTCACTCGGCTGAATTCAAAAGCTCCTTGACTGCATTACTCGGCTCTACTTATTTATGCGAGTCAGCCTTTTCCCACATGCCGATTATTAAATCCAAATACTATACTGACCATAAATATATTGAATTGTTATTGTGCCATAAAGGTTATTCAGTTATGCAAGGTACGACAACATACATTTTATGTATAAAGTATACATATATACTTATATATACACACATTTTTAATGTAGGTAGATCATTTCGACCTGGTCATTTTAAAAGTAGCTCGCAAGCTAAAAAATAGTGTGGACACCCCAGTACTAGATGATATTAATTTTATTAGTGATTATATCTAATTAGCGAATGTGGATATCCAATTTCCAAAAGATGATATTAAAGTTTAAAAAGTTGATATCAAATATTAAAACATTCATAACAGCTTTCAGAGTTAGTTATGAAAACATTAAATTGTTAAATGTTTGATATGAAACTTCTAAATGCTGACGTCAAACTTTAAAATGCTGAAATGTCAAATTTAAGAGTACATACGAGGTGTGGCAGAAAAGTAATGAGACTGGCAACGCTGCGCTGTTGTCCTTGATAGAGCACGTGTATCAGTACCTCCCATAGCTCAGTGCAAGTTTCAACTCCTTCCGTTAACTACGTGATTTTTGTGACTGCTATTAGCGAAGTTGTGTTTTTGGTTGTGTGTCACGCAAAATGGAACAGCGGAATTTGGAGCAACGTTGTGCCATTAAATTTTGTGTTAAGCTTGGAGAATCGGCAAGTGTGACGTTTGAAAAGTTAAAACGGGCCTATGGAGAACATTCTTTATCCCGAGCTCAAGTTTTTCAGGGAGGCCTTCAACTTCGAAAACCAATGAAAACATCGAACGTGTGAACACTCTTGTGAGATCAGACCGTCGTTTAACATTAAGAATGTTGAGTGAACAATTAAATTTGAACAGATTTACCGTTCATCAAATTTTGACTGAACATTTGCACATGCGAAAGGTCTGTGCCAAAATGGTGCCGAAAAACCTCACAATTGAGCAGAAGGACAATCGAAAAAACGCATTCATGTGGTTTCCCAGCCCCCTTATTCACCTGACCTCAGTCCGTGTGACTTTTTCCTTTTTCCTAAACTGAAAAATGTCCTCAAAGGACGTCATTTCGGGACTTTAGAAAACATCCAAAAGAGTGTAACGGACATGCTGAAGACCATACCGGTTGAAGACTTCCAGCGCTGCTACCAACAGTGGGAACAACGTCTCCATCGGTGTGTAGCTGCCCAAGGGAACTACTTTGAAGGGGATAACATTGATGTTTGAAAAAAATAAAAACTTTGGTAAATAAAAAATCAGTCTCATTACTTTTCTGCCACACCTCGTATCAAAATTTGGATATCAGTTTTCAAAAAGTCAGTATCAAATTTTAAAAAGATTGATATCCAGTCTTGCCACCAACCAGACTCAAGGCTGTCTTAACGGCATTACAGTATAGGCCCCCGGGGCAAAGCAGTACACTGGGGGGCCTACTTGCACAACCACACAGCAAGTCACACAACATACACAGATTAGCATGGAGACACCAGGCAACTGCCCATGCGTTAAGACCCCACTTGTGTTCTGGGATTTCTACTTCTTTCCTCTCCAATCCCTTCTCACACTACCAACAACAACGTTTGCAAATTTAGGTCAACACAGAGAAATAGTCATATTGGGTAGGCCTATATATGTTTACACCTAATTTCATTTCAAGAAATGGTAATAGAGAATTTATCTTTAAATGTAGATGCACATTCTGAACAACTCAAAGTGACCTAATCATTGGAATTATTACTCGCCGTCTGGCTGACGCCTTCATCCAAAGCGACTTACAACATCTGAGGCGCAACTGGCGGCGTTTCTTTGGCTTTTCCAATCAGAGCCCAGGCAGGTGAAATGACGAAGTGACACGCTCAGGGTCACACGGGGTCAGTGGCAGGATATGATGGCTTTCAAGCCCTCGACCACTTCGCAACACTGCCGGTTTATGCTTCGTGCGTTTAACTAACTTTTTTTTTATTTTTTGAGAAACTACGGAGATAGGCTTACGGTTATTTATTACAGGGAACAGAATTTTATAGTTTTACGTGCGTATTGGGCCGTTATGTGATTCACAAATCCTTGGCAGAAAACCACCTTTGCCTTCGTTATTCCAACACGGAAACGCTCCGTTAAACATGTTCTTTAGATGATTCGTTTTTGTGAGATTTACACTGTTAACACTATAACGAATGTGCCTTCGCAATAACCTACGTTTCTAGGTGTAACGGAGGCTTACAAATTTCGAAAAATATGAAACGCTGCGATCAAACATCGAATGACTGATATAAACTGAAAGCAATCAGATTTCAAAAGGGTGATACCAAGTTGAAAGAAATATCAGATTTAAAAGAAACGACGTCTTCCTATTGAAATTTCGCATCAAAAAGTAAATGCTAAAAAACGGCTTGCCACTCTATATGATGGGGTATCAGTTACCAACAATTAACGCTGTGACCGATTTAAAGGACTCCGGTTGGAATTTAATATTCCGGTCTTATTAACTTTGACCAACCCGCCGTTTATTGCGCGTGCTACTACACACTTATATATTTGTATTCATTACAAAAAGCAGTTGCCAAAGTTATTTTAGTGCATTCAGGAAAAGAGGCCAATTTCTAAAAAAAATAATAACTAAATCTGCAGTAACGACTTTAATTAATCCCATTTAAAAATGAATCTGCGAATCATCTGGTGCGTTGCGTCACCGCCGCTCCTGCCTCGTGTCCCCAGTTTTTTTTACAGCCGCCGCGCGGGCCCGTTTTCGGCGTTAAATTATAATCGTGAACAAGTGAAAACTTTAAGAATGTCGTCGACTGGTTGTTGCTTTCATGCTGATACACAAATTGTTTAAAATAAAAAAAGGGAAATTACTCGTTTTTCCTTTTCCCCCTGACGGCGTTGCTTCGAGGTATACAAACGACGCTGCCGTACTACTTCCAAAAGACATCCGCGCAAAATAATAGTTAAAAATCAGAATACAACAAACTTCACTATACAATACAATTGACTCACCTTGGGTGGTCGGGTTCAACGCTTGTCGGTAACGCTACTTCACGCTCTACACCGAACGAAAAAAACCGTGCAAGTCGAGGCAAAATAAAACGCAAGTCACGTTTATGAGTTCGGAAAACTCCGTCAGGCAGAGACTGCGCATGCACAAAACCGTCGAACTTTCGCTCGGGCGAATCGCTGAGTTGCGCACTGGTTCGTAGAGTTACATACCCCAATGTCCGCCAGTAGTAGTAAACGAAGCATTCCCGTTACCTTATTAAATCTGAAATATGAGAGCGGAAGATCGCGAAAAAATCAACGAGTTTAACTGAATGAAAATCGGCAAATGTGCCAGCTTATGCTGTTGATCATACGGCGAATCCTAATCTGTCACCGTCGCAGCCATCTAATGCTACAGCGATCGGAGAACAGTTTAGAGAAACGAAAGGCAGAGTTGCAACGAAGGTCGATACAGATGCATGTTATAAACTTTTCGATTGAGGCAAACCAATTTTCCGCTTCTTCCAGCTTTCAAACCCGTTTATTAACTTTTCGGATTTGTGAGGTGCAGGAGCTCTCGAGATCAATACGGATGGCATACCTTGATGGGGCGCTTTCACTGGGTCAATGTGGGGTCGTTTGGTAACTTAACATGTTGCTGGTTTATATGTGGAACGAATGCTCGTTTTAATATTGACAAAATAAAGCCACGAGAAAAATCTCATTCACTTAATGTGTCAGGTGTATACATATCTGCTTATTAGCGAGAGGTTGTGAGCATGCGCTGATAGCTCGTTGTCGCACCCACCGTACAACGAACCACCTGTTTTGGGACCCGAGTGCAGCGGGGTATAATGTGAGTTTTTTTTTTTTTTTTACGGTAACTGGAGTGCCAATCCTGCCATCAACCCCCAAATTTCCCTTTACAAGTTGGAGGAGCTGGGGACAGATTAACGTCATACACAATTGCAGTTTTATGGGCCTTACTCATGGGCCCAAAGGAGCTGGATTCACATCTCACATTTACCGGATCGCTAGCTTCAGAGCAATCACTTCACCCCATTAAAGATACAACTAAAACAATTAAGATTTTGCTTATGAGAAGTTTATTTGCTTAGAGCAGGATTTCTTAAACTTGGGTCACAGCCCTCAATGGGTCGGGTTGCTGCCATTGGGTCGCTAGCCAGAAAACAAATTGACACTGGGCCAGTGCAGGTCCTACTGTATGTGTGCAGCCAACGAGGACCCAGTTGGGATTTGCACATTGGGGCAACATTGGCCCAAATGCTAAGGGGCAATCCATACCTTACTAGTCCAGACATCCATGGATATCGTAGTGGTTACTGATTACGCAGGACACACCACTTTGGGGCTCAAAGCCTGGAATGAAAAGTTTGTTTTTGAAACAATGGGGGATCCACAGAGACTGCTGAGTTCTGTGCTTCACCCATGTTCAATACTTACTTATCCAGGGTAGGGTTGTGGGGGTAGATGGAGCCAGTCCTAGCAAGCAATGGGCACAGGCAGGAACAATCTCTGGACAGATCACCAGCCTATCACAGGGTGAACACATACACACACACACACATATCAGGAGCTAATTTGGTGTCACCAGTCAAACCAACCTACATGTCATGGGACTATGAAAGGAAACTAACACAAACATGGGGAGAACATGCAAGCAAATGTGGCTTTAAATTATTTATTCTTGCAAAACACCTTTCTATTTACTAGTGACAGTCCAATATATAAAAAGTGCCATTTTAACCAATATAAAAACAATTCTTTTTGAAGTCATTCATGTTGTTATCTATACTTCTACAATTAAACCCTAAAACCCACTGAAAATACTAATTTGCAGCATTACGCACTCCGCAACAACATTAAAAAGCTGGAAACTACAGGGGTCCTTATGATATTTGTCCAGCGTTACCACACCAACACCATCACTGAGCCAAGAAGGAATTCACTAAACCTGTCCTGCCAGTGGGCGAGTTTGCATGTTCTCCCCGTGTCTGAGTGGGTTTACTCCGGGTACTCCAGTTTCCTCCCACAGTCCAAAGACATGCAGGTTAGGTGCATTGGTGATTCTAAATTGTCCCTAGTGTGTGCGTCCTGCGGTGGGCTGGCACCCTGCCTGGGGTTTGTTTCCTGCCTTGCACCCTGTGTTGGCTGGGATTGGCTCCAGCAGACCCCCGTGACTCTGTAGTTAGGATATAGCAGGTTGGATAATGGATGGATGGATGGATGTCCTGCCAGTGACTAACCCATTTTAGGCCATTAGGGAAGCTTTGTTAGGAGTCCCCTTGTAGCAGCCCCCCCCATTGGGCCAGTGGGTGTTTCCAAGCCCACACTCCCCATAGTTTTCCTATGTGGGGCTACTGCATGCATGTTTGCTGGGTAGTCAGCTTTGTATTCAATGGGAATGGTTTGCGTATGGGATGGGTCGCGGTGGGACGTCATGGGTTGATTAGCAGTCTGCGCTGCTCCGCTATGACATTCATTGTTGATTCTTCAAAGGGGGACACCCCAACTATGATGATTGTCAGGGACCAAAGCTCTGACGATTGGGAGACGAATCTTCAAAACGGGGAAACGTCACGACGGTCAACTGTGAATCTCCAAGGGTGGACCACCAGTCCCCCTTTCTGACAATCATCAAGGAGTGGGTTTCGAAGACACTAAGAAGGGCAAGATCATGCCTTGTGAAAAGGAAAACGTTTAAGAAACCCCACTTTAGAGAGTCTCATACACTAACTGAGTAAATGGCTCAATTAGGAACAGATGTACACCAGCTTATCCATGTAGTGACCTAATCAGCCAATCATGTGACAGCATCACAATGCATTTAATCATGCAGGTACAAGTCAGGCACTTCAGTTCACGTTCACATCAAACTCCAGAATGGGAACAAAATATGATCTCAGTGATTTTAAGCGTGGCATGATTGTTGGTGCCAGATAAGCTGCTTTTGAGTAATTCTGTAACTGTTGTCCTGGTCTCTTATGTTTTTCACACACAACAGTCTCTAGAGTTTACACAGAATGGTGTGAAAAACAAAAGAACATCCAGTGAGGGCCTTGCTGATAAGAGGTCAGAGGAGAATGGCCGGATTAGTTTGAGCCACCAGCACTCTGTGCAACTGTGGTGAGCAGAAAGCCATCTCAGAATGCACAACACATTGAACCTTGAGGCGAATGGGTTTCAAGAGCAGAAGACCATGTTGGGTTCCACTCCTGTCAGTCAAGAACAGAAAGCCTGAGGGCTCAGTGGACACAGGCTCACCAAAACTGGACAGCTGAAAAGAAGCTGAAAGAATCGGTCTCTGTATTTCAGGAATCACTAAGTTTATGTGGATGGGATGGCTGCACAGTGCTAAACTCAGCAGCACAATCTCGAGAGCAGTAGACTCAAGCGTTATAAATGCTGCGTGTTAAGTCGTCCGATTACCTTTGAAGTGTTAAGTAAATTACCTTATTGAAGTAAAAATACCTGTGTTCTTATTTTCCCAGAAGCACTGGGAGTTGGGCAAGAAGCACACGTAGCTTTATGGTGGTCCTTTGCAGGGCTCAGTTACACAGCCAAAGAGAAAAGAGTTTGCTGCACACAATCCGGTCACAGAAACCAATCGATAAAGCGTCAATTTGTTCAAAAGTATTTGTAAAACAAAAAAAGATAATCCTGGACATCATGCTTATTTTCAGATTCACGGTGGCTAATGATGATGTTCAACTATTTTGCGCAGTTTAACAACATCGTAGTGTTTTGACAAAGCAGAAGTCTGGAAGAATACTTGACCATGTACATGTGGATTTTTAGGAAATCCAATGCTTTCTGCTTTAACTGGGTTATTCACTTTAATCCAGTGTCACACACGTGCGATTGGGAGGCAGCTAGAGGGCCTGAATAAAAGTTAGTACCACACCAGACCAGGGGGTGGCAAACTGCACTAACTCTCTCTCTCAATCTTCTGCAGACCATCCACGGGAAATCCTGCTAGGTACCGGTGCCATTGATGACATCACTTCTGATACTGACGCCATTAAAGATGTCACTTCCGGGTCTGGCGCTATTGAAGACGTCACTTCCAGTCCTGATGACATCACTTCCAGTTCCGGTCTCGAAGACATTGCTTCCTGTACTGACCTTTAAAGCCGCCATGTTCTCACAATCAAATCAGTTCTGTTTTGGACATTGAACCAATCACAACTCAACAAAATTACCTAGTTTTGCAGCCAAGGCATAATATATGGGTGGCTGCCCCAAACCTTTGATGCTTCCTGAGTCTTTTTGTGACACCAGTTATGTATGTGAATGTAAATGCGCTCACTGGGATAAATCTGGAGACACCAAGTAATCTACCACACGTCTTTAGGGATGTGGGAGGAAATCCACCGCGTTCTAATACTTTCGTGTTAAAAAACAAAGCATACTACGTATCAATTAGATATCAATGTCATAATTATAGGAAAAGATCATTTGTTAATTAGATACAGTGAATTCCGAAAGAATTCAGACCCCTTCACTTTCTGCACACTTTGTTCTATTGTAGATTGAATTTTAAGACGGATACATTTGCCATTTTTGCCCATCAATCTACACACATAATAACCCTTCTTCTTCTTCCTCTTCTTCTTTAAGCTGCACCCATTAGGGGTCGCCTCAGCAGCTCATCTTCCTGTCCTTGTCATCTTGCTCTGTTATACCCATCACCTGCATGTCTTCTCTCACCACATCCATAAACCTTCTCTCAGGCCTTCCTCTTCTCCTCTTCCCTGGCAGCTCTATCCTTAGCACCCTTCTCTCAATATACTCAGCATCTCTCCTCTGCACATGTCCAAACCAACGCCATCTCATCTTTCTGACTTTGTCTCCAAGCCATCCAACTTGAGCTGACCCTCTAGGAACGAGTACATAACAGGGTATAGTCAGGTTGGACGGTTTGGATATAATAATAACTCATAATAACCCATAATGACAAAGCGAAAACATGTCTTCAGAAAGGTTTGCCACTTTCTTAAAAATCGAAAACACTGAAATTGCTCATTTTAACTCAGACCCTTAATTCAGTATTTTGTACAAGCCCCTCAATTCCAGCTTCACATCTACTTGGGGTAAGTCTCTACAAACTTTGCACATCCGGATTTGGCCAGTTTATCCCATTTTTTCCTGACAGATCCTTTCAAGCTCCACTGAATGGTATGGGAAGTGTCTGTAAACTGATATCTTCAGGTCTTTCCACACATGTTCCACACAAGGCTGGATTTTGGCCGGGCCACGCAATGACAGTCAGAGACTTGATCCAAAGCCACTTTAGCATCGTCTAGGTTGTTGGCTTCAGGTCGCTGGCGTACTAAAAGATGAACTGCCACCCCAGTGTAAGGTTGCATGCACACTGGAGGAAGTTGTCTTCAAGGACCTCTCTGTATTCAGCTGCATTCATTCTTTTCTCAATTCTGACCTGTCTCACTGTCCTTGTGTCATGATGATTGCCACCACTATGGTTTAATGGGATTAGGCAGGGGATGAGCAGTGCCTGGACTTTCCCAGACATAGTGGTTGGAATTCTACCCAAAGAGATCAATTTTTGTCTCATTGCACCATAGAATATTTCTTCTCCTGCTCTTAGAGTCCTTTAAATGTCATTTGGCAGGCTCCATGTGCCTGATTCATGGAGACCTGCTGAGATGATCGTCCTTTCAAAAGGTTCTGCCTTTGCTGCAGAGAGGACTTCAGAAGCTCTGCTAGAGTGGCCAGTTGGTTCATAGTCACCTACCTCACCAGCGACTTTTGCCAAGTTACTCAGTTTAGCCAGATGGCCCACTCTAGGAAGAGTCCTGGTGGTTCCAAACTTCTTCCATTGCACAATTATTGAGGTCACTATGCTCCTGGGAACACTCACAGCATTAGAAATGGTTTCATCCCCTTGCTTTTATCTGGGTCTCACCACAATTTGATCATAGGGATCTACAGAGAGTTCTTCGGCTTGATTTTTGTCCTGACATGCAGTGTGAATTGTGGGACCTTCAATACACACATTTGGCTAAAGCCTTTATCCACAGCAGCTTACAACATCTGAGACACAATTAGTGACATTTCCTTTGTTTTTCCTATTGAAGCACAGGCAGGTGAAGTGAGCAGCAGGATTTGAACCCACAACTTCAGCCTCTGAAGTCCCTTAACCACTAAGCCACACTGGCCGCCTTATTCAGGTTACACGTGTGCCTTTCTGAATGATGTCCAATCCCAATCAGCTCGATTTTCGACAGGTGGACTCCAATCACGTTCTAGAAACATCTCAACAAGAGTGAAGGCAAATGGGAGGCACATGAGCACAATCTGGAGTGTCGCAGCAAAGGCTCAGAATAATTCTAGGAATGTTTCAGTTTTGGATTCTGAATACATCTGCAAACCTTTCTGAACACACACTTTAACTTTGTCATTATGACAGGGATCTCAAACTCTGGTTCTGGAGGGCCGCAGTGGCTGCGGATTTTCATTCTAACCCTTTTCTTAATTAGTGACCTGTTTTTGCTGTTAATTAACTTCTTTTGAATTCATTTTAATGGACTTGCTCTTGAAGACTCGGAACCCTTAATTGTTTCTTTTTCCTTAATTAGCAGCAAAACAATAATGAGACACAAAATGAGCCAAAACATGTCCAGCAAACTGTGACCATCATACAATATCAAGATGAAGGTCTCGGGAATATTGATCTGCTCAGGTCCCCAAAACATTTTAATGGCGCTCTTAGAAAAGAGAAAATTGACAAGTTCGGAAATGCAACAAGTGTCGCAACAAGCCATGGAATTAAAGAAAGGGTTTAATTAACGTCAAGAATCACCGCCTAATGAAGCAACTGCTTGGAGTGAAATTGGTTGGAGTCTGAGGCCCTGACTTAGTTGGTCTTCTGTTGGCTCACCTACTTCACATTTCTTTTCTGTTTGGCTGCCATTTAAGAAACAAAATGAAGCGATTGAGAGGAACAATGAAGAAATTCAGGGGAACAAATCTTAAAAAAACAAGTCAATTACAATGAATTCAAAAGAAGTTAATTAGCAGCAAAAACAGGTCATTAATAAAGAAAAGGGTTAGAATGAAAACCTGCAGCCACCTGCGGTCCTCCAGGACCGGAGTTTGAGAACCCTACATTATGGGCTATGGAGTGTAGACTGATGGACAACAATGGCAGATGTATCCATTTAAAATTAAATTTATCACACAATAAAGTGTGCAGAAAGTGAAAGGGTCTGAATACTCTCTGAATCTACTGCATTAATTTGCGTGCAAATGTGACGTATTTACAAGACGTTTATTTTAGATTTTAAAGATGATTTCACATGTAATATCTCATATTTGCATAACACGGTCTTAGGAGTATGAAGGATGATTTCATCATAAAATATTTATAGTGCCAGCAAAAGGCAACAGCAGGATATCCATGTGGACAGGAAAGTGACGTAATGCTAAGCACTGCTGCCTCCTCATGGCTCTGCCAGACTGGACTCCATTTCTAGATCATCCGCAATCCGTGTAGAGCTTGAAAATGCTCGTTGTGGATTTCCTGCAAGTTATTGTGTTGCCACACACACACACACCCGTAAACAAGTGTGCCAAACGGGCTCAATGTGTGTAAATGTGGTGTGATCGAACCAGGGCGTCAGCGAGCTCCAAACCCTCAAACACAGTCACACAGAGTCCCGGGTTCAAATAAAGAACTGTTTATTAACTCTTTGAGAGCTGAATATTTTTTCCAAAAAATGCAGTTTTGTGAAATCACACAAAGCAACAGTTTCAATCAACATAAAATGTCTGTTGCTGTGTGCTGTAAGATCCAGGCCTTTAATGACCTCTTGGGCACAGCCATCAGCAGTGTGTCTGTCTGCGGGGAGAGTGTCGACCTCGTCGAGAGGTTTACTTACCTCGGCAGTGACATTCATGCCTCTGGTGACTCTTCCTATGAAGTCGGTAGACGGACTGGGAGAGCATGGGGGGTCATGAGGTAGCTGGAAAGGGGTGTGTGGCGCTCCTGATATTTCTGAAAAAAGGACAAAGGTCCAAGTCTTTAGAGTCCTGGTGCTTCCTGTCTTGCTATATGGTTGCGAGACATGGACACTATCCAGTGACCTGAGATGAAGACTGGACTCCTTTGGTACTGTGTCTCTCCGGAAAATCCTTTGGCACTGTTGGTGTGACTTTGTGTCGAATGAGCGGTTGCTCATGGAGTCCCGAATGAGGCACATTATCTGCATTGTGAGGGAGCGTCAGTTACGACTATGTGGTGCGTTTCCCCGAGTGTGATCCAGCTCATAAGATCCTCATTGTTGGGGAGCCGAGTGGCTGGACCAGGCCAAGGGGTCACCCACATAACACCTGGCTGCGGCATATAGAGGGGAATTTCCGGAGGGTGGGACTGGACCGCGTGTCTTCCTGAGGGGTTGCCAATCAGGATCCCGAGTTGTTTTGTCGTGTAGTGGGTGCGGCAACATGCTGTACCAGTGCATGCTCCCCAACTTGACTTGACTTGACTTGCTGTGTGCTGTGGCCACCAGTTTGCCATCTCTTGTGGCTCGAGCCACTCACGGGCAGCATGACGGCCGGCAGCGATGAGCGGAAGGCTGGCTGCCATGTTGCCTTAGTTGTCTTACGCTTTGGCGGCAGTGGCAGCCACAGTTGCAGTGCAATGCAATCTGGTTTGTACCTTTTGGCATTGTAAGTGATGGCCCACAGGGGTGAACATTGCCATAGGTGCATCAGCTACATGAACGTGTTCAGCACCACTGATCAGATGAGGACCAATCAGCTGATACAGGGACCTCACTTTTGTTTTTAATCTCGATCTCCAGATCACTTGCATCAAAATCAGAGTCCAACAAGTTAGAGTCCAATTCAGTGATAATATGCAAAGTGTCGTCCACTGAGTATTTTTGCTTCGATCTCTCTCCAGATGACGATGCAATCTTTGTCATTGTTTGCTCTTCACTACTCATGTGAGCACAGGGAATCTCGATCAGACCATCCAAGCTAACTTTCCCTCTAGCAAAGAGAGTCAAACTAAAACATAATGGCGAGTTTTTGTCATCGTTTACACAAGAAGTGCCACAATGGGCTTTAACAGGCCCTGCCTCTTGACAGCCCCCCAGCCTTGACTCTCTAAGAAGACAAGGAAAAACTCCCAAAAAAAAACCCTTGTAGGGAAAAAATGGAAGAAACCTTGGGAAAGGCAGTTCAAAAAGAGACCCCTTTCCAGGTAGGTTGGGCATGCAGTGGGTGTCAAAAAGAATGCGGTCAATACAATACACAGAACAGAACAAATCCTCAATACAGTATAAAAAAATAAAAACTTTACAAGTATGGAGCAGAATTTAACAGTAGATGATATCCCATAAGGTGGCATGGTGGCGCAGTGGGTAGCCTTGCAGTAAGGAGACCTGGGTTCACTTCCCGGGTCCTCCCTCTGTGGAGTTTGCATGTTCTCCCCGTGTCAGTGTGGGTTTCCTCCCACAGTCCAAAGACATGCAGGTTAGGTGCATTGGTGTTTCTAAATTGTCCCGTGCGTGCCCTGCCCTGGGATTGGCTCCAGCAGACCCCCATGACCCTGTAGTTAGGATATAATGGGATGGATGATATCCTATATTATGCTTTGGATTTGTTTAGAGTCCTGAAGACCTCAGCCATCACGTTGCCTCCCCCATTTTGCCATTCCACAGCTGAGTCAGTGCTGGGCCAACCAATCCAACAAAAGGACCCCTTTACCCCACGATTCCTGCGATCCTCCATCAGAGATGACTTTACCTTAGGCAGACAAAACAACTTGGCAGGTGAGCCGTGGCACCAAGTGCCACATTTGAGTACGGAGAAGAGAAACAGAATAGGTGAAGGTTAGTAACAAATTATAACTATCATGTTTACTTATGTTTTAGTGCTAAAAAATAATGATAACATAAAATAAATGTGTCCACTGGTCTGTGCTATAAATTTGTTTTCTGTGTGATTCCAATAATTTTGATCATTTTTATAGTCAGAATCTCTGAATTTGCACATTTCCTGTTCAAATACAAGGAAGAAATGCGAGGTGCAGCAGTGACGAGCCTCACCTCACCTCGGACTGCGCTCTCCTCACACGCTGGGTTGATGCCTGCAATTGGTGCGTGCCTGTTGCTGTCTCTCTGTATGTTGCCAATATAATGTTTGCAGACACGTTTATTATACACCCTGACTTTCCACAGTCTGGCTAATATCTTTAATGAATGTTTGTGACATATTTAGTCTTGCTGATTTGACATAAAACTGCAGTGAGAAGGCACAAGGTGAGGCAGACAGTACCATGCCGGCCTAAAGGGTGCGCATGTGAGCCCAACAGCTGCTCGTTGCTGCTGTTCTACTCAGAGGCTCTCTGCGCCAATAAGTTAGCGATATCAGAAAGTGCACTGCAGCAGTCCCTTTATTTGTATTTTTTGTTCAGACTGACTGCCAAAATGGAAGATTAAGATTTTTAAAACTAAAGGGAAATAAGGAGGACTTTTACAAAAAAGTGATGGAGATTTTCGTGAATAAGGATAGGCACATGGACTATAAATGGTTTTCAGTTTTATAAAAAATGGGATCAGACTAAGAAAACAAACAATCCAATATTTAAAAATTATTTTTGACCTTAAATAAAATATTCTTTTGTTTTTCTTGTTATCCTTTTGTTGAACAGTCTGTATTAAAATCAATTAAAGCATCAGAAATAAAAGCTTTTAAAAACAACTAAATATTTCAATTAAGATCTAAATTGAAATCCGTTTTTTTTTTGTACACCACTCAATACTTTAACTTGTATTGTATGAGCGTGAATTGTGGAAATGCAACGGCAAATTTAGAACACATGGAGGGTGAGGAGCAAATGCACTCTCTCTGCTCTCCTGCCGCTAGAAATGTAACGTTCTTTCTTAGCCAAATATGCGCCTTACCTCTGTGTGTGTAAAGAATGCTGATGAGATATGAAACATAACCAGTAGTCAATGTGCAGGCTGCCAATTGAAGAGTGAATAAGCTACACTTTGGGGTTCATAAATTTGTAAATCTGACTCTGAAGGAGTCACCAGCCATGAACCTCACCGCACGTCACTGCACTCTAGCAGAGCTTCAGAAGTCCTCTGCCCAAGATGAGAGAACCTGTTCTTCTCAGCAGCACTCCATTAATCAGGTGTTTATGATAGAGCAGCCAGACAAAAGCCACCCATGAGTAAAAGGCATATGACAGTTTAAAGGACTCTGAGAGTGTGAGGAAGAAGATTCTCTGGTCTCATGAGACAAAAATTGAACTTTTTGAGCAGAACTCCAAGCACAATACCTGGTGAAAATCCAAGACTTAATACCATCCCTACAGTGAAGAATGGTGGTGGCAACGTCACGCTATGGGAGTGTTCCTCAGAGTCAGAGCCAGGGAGACAGCTCAGAACTGAGGAGAGGATGAATGTGGTCAAATACAGAGCGGTCCTTGAAGAAAACCAGGAAACAATTCATTACTCAAAGAGTCGTGGAAATCTGGAACAAACCACTAAGACATGGCTTTTAAAAACAACTAAATATTTCAATTGAGGTCTAAATTGAAACCGTTTTTTTTTTTTTTGGTACACCACTCTATATTTTCATTTGTATTGAATGAGTGTGAATTGTGGAATTGCAATGGCAAATTTAGAACACGTGGAGGGTGAGGAGCAAATGCACTCTCTCCGCTCTCTCACCGCTAGAAATGTAACGTTCTTTCTTAGCCAAATATACACCTTACTTGTGTGTGTGTAAAGAATGCTGATGAGATATGAAACATAACCAGTAGTCAATGTGCTGCTGCCAATTGAATAGTGAATAAGCTAATCATTTGGGTTCGATATATTTGTAAATCTGACTCTGAAGGAGCAAGTGCCTCACCAGCCATGAACCTCACCACAAGACACTGCGCTATAGACGGCAGACAAACGCTCAGTTCAGACGTCCATGTGGACAGGATTTTATGAAGGCCACTTGGGAACCTTCACAGCTGCAAGAATTTTTTACAGCTTTCCTCAGATCTGTGCCTCGAACACAATCCTGTCTCTAATCTCTGCCGTGAATTCCTTCACGGTATCATATCACACTCAGGGTTTGTCCTCTGGCTGGGATTCAAGTTCATGTTTAATGTGTCTTTTGTTCATTTTTGATTTGTTAATTTATGTACTTATTTCCCATTCTTTATTTTCGGTTTTGTCTGTGTTTCTATGTTGCCTGTGTTAGGTCCCGTGTGTTTTGTGGGTGTTCCCTTAAGGGGTGGGGCCACATTTCAATCACCACCAGGAACGGCCCCTCCACGCTCTATAGGTTTACATGTGTTTGCTTTGTGCTTATTGTGATTTTGTGACTTCCTGCATTTCTGAACCTGTGCTCTGTTTCTGACTTTGCCTTCTGTATTCTGTATTGGGACTGTGTTTGCTGTGGATTGCCTTGCTGTGCTCCAGGAGCTTGTTGTGCTACAGACCATTTTTATTAAAAAATGTAATCTTTTATTTTATAATGATTCTTCATGGGCTGCTTTTGTTTCTAGCCCGGGTTTTGACGGTAATCCTCGCCCAAAGTGAAACCAGGAAGTATGCATGAGATTTGTGTGCTTTCGGGATTCCCAGTTCAGGACAATTGACTTTCGCTATAGACAGTGTAACAAAAGCACTATATAGGCGCCTGACTCGACACAGTTAGACAAGGAGGCACGTATAAAAAGCACAAAGACTTTATTTTTCTTCAGCTGTGGGACACGTCTTCCCCATGCCACACAGCCCAAACACAGTCCCCAAAACACAAGCACAAACCAGTTCTCTTCCTTTCTTTACCACCACTCCTCCTCAAGCTTCGTCTCCTTCCTCCCAACTCTGGCTCTTCGAGTGGTGGTGGCTGGGCCCTTTTATAGCCCACCCGGAAGCATTCCAGGTGATTGACCACCTGGTCCTGATTGCACTTCCAGGTGGGGCTGAAGACTTGTCCAGCCGGGCTGTTGGAAGCATACAGCTCCCCCTAGCGGCCACCCCGGGCCCCAACAAAGCTGTGGAGGACTCCATCTCCCATGGAGCCCTGCGGGTGGTTGGGGAATCACCATCGGCCAGGGAGGCTGCCACCAAGCATCACGGGGGAGGTATTGGACTGCCCATGGCGGCTCCCCCGGAACATAAGCAGTAGGGGCGTCCCTGCCGGGCATGGGACCCGGCTGTCCTTCACAACAGGTGTGTGTGTGTCTTTCCTGTTCAAGTGCAATCAATAAAATTGACCACAGGTGGACCCCAAGCAAGCTGTAGAAACATCTCAATGATGTTCAATAGAACGGGATGCAACGGAGACTTGCAATTTTAAACTGGTCACAGCAAAGGGTATGAACATTTGTGTCAGTGTGAAATTTCAGTTTTTTATTTTTAATATATTTGAAAAAATCCTAAAATCCTGTTTCTACATTATCATTGTTGGGTATTAAGTGCTGTCTGATGAGGGAAAAAATAAAGTGAAATGATTTCAGCACAAGGTGGCAATGTTAAAAAAATGCTAAAAAAAGTGAGGGGTCCTGAATCCACAGTATAAAGTGTACGGTAACCTTTAATAAAACACATTAAAACACACGTGGTCTAATTAATCCATTTTCAGACCACTTAATTCACTTTTTGGTACTGGAGCCTATCTCAGCCATATTATCAAAGCTTCATCTCTCTCTCTCCCTCTGTTTCCAGGGGGAGTGTGGCAGCATACTTGTTAACTGCTCATTTCATGGCGGAGATGCCAAACCCAGCCTACTAGTTGGCACAATATGCAGTAAGCTCAAATCTCATGAGGAGAGTACAGCACCTCCTCAGAATGACCTTTTGCACTTCCTCGTTCTGTCTATTATTCTAAAACATAAGATTACAGGTTCAGATCCCAGTGCTGGCACATTTGGCGATCCTGAGAAAGTCACTTAATCCAAAGCTCCCAGTGTGGAACATTACACTGCCATTCAGTCACTTTGTTGTTTGTCTTGAATTCTTGTTTGCTTTGAAAAGGTGATCACTGTGCCCTATAAAATAAACTCTGATTTAGGAAATATGTTTTGGGGTAATATTCAAACACACACATCTTATATATAAACGTCTTCGCGTGGAAGTGTGTGTGTCTGTCTGTCCGGCCCGGAAGTGCGAGGCTACAGCATGAAGCTCAAAGAGCCGGAAAGGCGGAAGAAGAAAGAAGGATGAGGCTACAGCATGAAGCTGCAAGAAAGTGACTCCGTCGCCAAAGTGAAACCACCGAGGAAAGACAAACGAGAGAGAAACTCGCTTAGCTGCTGATACACAAGGAGGGCGAGCACGTCCGCAAAATGAAACCGCCGACTCTGCATTTCAATTTTATTTCTGATGATTGCAATAGTTTCTAGGAGCCCGGGCTTTTTACAGCATGGGCTTACACAGCTAGTACATAAATATATGTACAGTATATTGTAATAAATTAAAACTCATAAGAAACTCCAAGAAGAGTTGGGGAATGACCCTGTATAATGTCCGTCAGACAAAATGGAAAAATATGAGTAAAACTGATCAAAAACAAGAGCGTTTGACAAATATGAGATCGGCACATGGAGTTTATATAGAAAAATAGTGGCAGGAAATGACATCCAAGCAGACAGACGGAAGTGATGTCATCAGGACGGAACCGGATTGAGGTCATCACGGGGGGCCGGAAGTGACGTCATTATGGCGGAGCCAGGAAGTGACGTCATTATGGTGGAGCCAGGAAGTGACATCATCGATGGTACTCAAATTGTTGGGTAGTAGCCATTTTGTGGAACCGGAAGTGGGTGAGTTGTGATTTTTCTTCTTTAATTCTATTGAAGGAGAGAGAGAGGCATTACTACATACAATCAACCCTTTATCTCTTGTAGTATCATTCACTTTATACATACTATATATATATATATATATATAGTCACGCACGCGCGAGTAGGAGATCGCGGACGGACCTTAACATGCTTCGGAAGAGATTCGCCGGCAGGGAGTGGCGGGGTACTAACCTTTCTCCTTTGCTTTCTTGCAGAACAAAAGACGCTCCGCCACCATAAGCCTCATTTTCCCGCAGCACGTTACTTCCACCCTTCCTCCACCATTGTTCCTGACGTCATCGATCCCATCTTCCCTCATGGTTCCTTCCCAGCATTCCTCCACTTCCGGCTCCTCCTTTATAAAATGGCCGCCGACGCCAGTATCAGCGTCGCGCATATGAACAATTTGTGTTTATATTTTTGACCTGGTTTGTGTGGATATTTTTGTACAGTATACGGGGCCAGAAACCCCAAACCTTTATGCTGTCTCTTTTGTATTCTTTTACAATAGATAGATAGATAGATAGATAGATA